>CM064512.1:5128645-5670819 GCA_032716605.1 Paralithodes platypus
AGTGTCACCAAGAAAGAATATCTCACTTGGCAAAGGTCGGCTCAAGGTTATTTCCGCCATCAGAGGTCTGTTTAGGCTACACCATATTTTTCAAGACTTTACACTACTTCCACCTTCTGGGAAAAGGCGAAAGCTCCAGAACACGAGAGGAACAAGCTTGAGCCGAATCGCCCGAGAGTCCGTCAGAGAGATGCATGGGAATGGTGAGGTCAACTTCACTGAGCGGTGCACCACACGCACTAACTAATGCTGCCAAGTTGGCAACTCGCTTGGGCGGATGGCAACTCCACAACTACTACCCAAGCGTGGTCTCACAAATCACTCCCTGTTCTCTCCTCTCTTACTTGCCCTGTAGGAATCGGTTTTTACACCATACCCGAAAGAGGATAGATGGAGCTCCGATATTACTCTCAACCAAGTGAACCATCTGAACAATTTTACCAACACAACTAACTTCGTTAAATGCGGGGGGGGAAATAGCCTCGTCGAAAATATGCCAGGGCATGGGATGGAACCTGGGAACCCCTGGGCTATGAGGCGAACACCTTACCAGTGTCACCCCCAAGAAAGATATCTCACTTGGCAATGTCGGCTCAAGTTATTTCCGCAATCCGAGGTCTGTTTAGGCTAACCTATTTTCACTGACTTTACACTGGCGGACCTTATTAAAACTAAATAAAATTGTCGAATAGTGGCTAGAATTCCAAAAAGACGTCGCCGGTACAGAAGGGTGTTAATGCCAGTACATAAATTATGTGCAATAGGTTTTAAAATAAAATAATCGGAAGGCCAAATTGGTTAATAATTACGGTATAATAACTTTAATTTATAGCACTCTCGTCTAAACTACATATCGTCTAGAACCTCGCTCCCTTTCGGGAATTCTCAGACTTTCGGACTCGTGGTTTCAGCCTTTAGGTATGTGTCTGAAAGGTTGAGAAAATACCTCCATCCTTTTTGGACTACATTTAAACTTCGGACTCATGCTTCAGCCTTTCGGATTTGTCTGAAAAGGCTGAGAAAAATTAAATAGCATTCGGAACCAAAGAGCCGAGTTTCGGACTTGTCTGGTTAGGTGAATGTGTATGCGGGACTTCATGCTTCAGCCCTTTCGGAGTTGTCTGAGAAGGTTTGAAAGTGTGAGTTTGGGACTCGGCCCTTTCAGACTTTTGACACTTTCGGACAGGGGTTTCTCCCCAATTAGTCCGAAGAAGAGAGGTGTGACTGTAGTACTGTATGTATACACAATAATTAACCCCTTCTGTAACAGCGACATTTTAAAAGGTTATTCTAGCTATAGTTAGAGGGATTTTGTGCAGATTAAGAAGGGATCTGTGGTAGTTAAAAAGGTTAAGTGGGATAGTTCAAAGCCTTTCAATTACTAGAGGCCCGTTTTTTTTAAAGCCTTATTAAAGTTGTCTAATTCGTAGCCAGAGAATGGGGTGTTAACAAGACGTTGCCGGTTACAGACGGGTGTTAACTGTACGATAAATCGGCGGGAATGGAATAGGCTATAAAGGATCAACCTGGCAATGGGGATTGGGATGACATTAGCATAATAGCCTACAGTATATATATTAATTTGTATGGGATATCTGACTTTTCACTATGTTTGTAGTGAAATTTTTTTTTTTTTTTTTGAGAGACCCCCGCATTACAAAACTTCTTCCCCTATACAGTTACAGTACAGTTACACTGTATTGTTAGAATGGAGGGGCCATATCTCCAAAAAAAAAAAACAAAAAAAAAAAAAAAAAAAAATTAATATTTCATAGTTGCAATATCATAATACTTGTGGGGCATTAACTGCAATATTATCCATCACTCCCCTCCCTTCCTCTCCTCCCATTCCCTGGAATCACTCCAAGAGTTTGTAACACTCAACGTTGGAGTATCACTAACTCCAATTGTTTCAACTCCAGCATCCACCACCGCCCCAACACCTGCAGTAGACACTGCAGCAGATGCTTCTGACGAACCTGAGCCGACATCAAACCAGGACAGCCGCCCTGTTTCACCTTAGTCTCTCCCCCACTCCTCGTGCAAGAAGCCTGCTAGCACGAACAGTACCAACCCCTCACCCTCGTTCTAACCACTCCTCTCCCCGACCTGTACGTAGAGTCCCGCCACCACAGGTTTCCGGATTTACACCAGTGAGGAACGGTGCACGGCCAACGCAGAAAAGGTCTCATCTACCAGTCACAATGTCAAACAGATTTGAGATATTGGTAGAGATGGAAGACGAACCAGAAGAGACCAGGCTCGTTGGGGATTCCATCCTACGAGGACAGGTCGAAGAGTTCTGCGACAGAGTCCAAAATCAACGAAAAAGATTTTGCATCCCAGGAGCTGGACTGGACGACATTGTGGAAGCCTTCGAAGATACCACAAAGGATGCAAATGAAAATACCCTTTTTGTCATCCATGCTGGTTCAAATGACGTCATGCGCACCAGATCTGAAGAGTTGATGGAGAAATATTGCAAGATGATCCAGCACTACAAAAACAAGTCAAGGAATATCATCATCTCAGGCATTCTCCCCAAGATCGACGCACCTGACAAATTCTACGACAAGGCCTTCAGCACAAATAGCCGACTAAAATATTGTGTCTGAGGGAAGAAGTTGAATTCATCAACCTCTGGGACAACTTCTACAACCAGCCTACTCTGTTCCGCAAGGATGGCACTCATCTAAACCCTGTGGGTTCAGCACGCATGGGTCGTCTCCTACACGAAGCAGTCCGCAGCCATGGATCAAAAAACGCCATCCGAGAAGAAGCAGCAGTGACATAAATCATCCAACGCCAAGAAAAAAAACAGAGGCAACCGAGGACCACCAGCGATAAGGACCGAGGACAGCCATGAACATAAATGTAGATCCGACAAGAACCAAAAATATTATTAACCCGGCAAGCGCGATAGGCCTCACGGAAGGCTTCCTATAGGGAACGCGATAGGCCTCACGGAAGCAGGATTTTTAAAGGCGTACCAAAACGGCGCCAAGCTGTCTGGGGAGTCACAAATTGCGCCACGTTTAGTGCGACATGGTACCTCTCGATGGCACCCACAACCACCCGCCGCACGCACCCCACACAGTCTACACACGCAGTACGCTCTCAGTCACCATGGAGCCTACACGCTCCCCTGACTCGCTCCCTGTTGACTCGCCCAACCCTGTTGCTGGCGGTGTTAGTGCTCGTGGCAGGACACGAATACGTGCCAGGGACCCCTCCTACGTATATACTTCTGAGGATGATGAGCCAGTGCAGCCAAGAAGACCTACACGTGCTGGGAGAGGCACGACACGTGCACCAAGCACGACGAGTGCGAAGAGGTCATTGTCCTCAGCATTTGCTCTGACAACTGCTACCACAACAACTACTGCCTCTACTGTTGTGGCAACGACGCCCACGGCACCCACCACCACAGGAAGTACAAGTGGCCGTCCTGGGGATGCAGGAGCATCGGGGGTAGTTGGCAAGAAGGGTAAGGGTAAAGGACACCCTTATCAGTTCAAGAGGAGTAAGGTGACACCTCCCGCCTCTACCACCCCCGCGTTGCCACCACCACCACCACCACCACGGCCGCCCCTGTCTCACTACCCACCACGGCCGCCCCTGCACCACTGCCCACCACGGCCGCCCCTGCACCACCGCCCACGCACGCCCCTGCTCCACCACCCACGCCCACCCATGCCCCTGCTGCTGTTGGAGGGCCTCGTAGAGTTTTGGCAGCCGGTCTAACGCCATCCAAGTTTGACGCCCTCCTCTTCCCTCCTGACTCCTCTGACGACGACGCTGCAGAAGGGGAAGCCTTCGATCCCAGGAACTATGGCTGGGGTGGTGATAGTGGGAGCGAGTCTGAGGAGGATCAAGACCAATATGAGGGAGGTGCAGAGGATTCGGAAGACGACGATGTACTTCTGCACCGTGACCATGACCAAGACCTGTCTGACGACGAAGGCGCAGACGACGTGGCTGACGGAGGGGCTGATCCTGATCCCCCACGGGCGTATAATTTTGCCTGGTCTGAAGGGTCCCATTTCCAACCAGATTTGCACCAGTTCAATGCCAATCTGGCTGGTTCAACAGCAGACTGGCCCTGCAATGACCAGTCCACGGAATCTGATTTCTTCTGTGCATTTTTTGACCAGGAGGTATTATCTCATCTCGTTTTCCCAAACCAATGGCTATTTTACCTGGGTGAGGGAAAGAATTGATATGATATCTCCTAGAGCAAGAATTCGTGCATGGGTTGATACGACTGTCCCTGAGCTCCTTGTGTTCTTTGCGTTGTTGCTAATCATGCCTCTCTGCAGGAAGCATGTAATGGAGCATTATTGGAAGCACGACCCAATCATCAACACCCCAATTTTCCGGAAATATATGGCTCGTGATAGATTTTTCTTGCTTCTGCGATTTTTGCACTTCGCAGACAATAATAATCCAAACCGAGCTGATAGAATATGGAAAGTTCGGGATGTGTTGACCATGTTGTTGCAAAGGTACAGGAAATTCTTCTACCCCTTTGCCAACCTGGTGATTGATGAGTCGCTCGTGCTTTTCAAAGGACGCCTGGTGTTCAAGCAGTACATCCCCTTGAAGAGACACAGGTTCGGGATCAAGATCTTTGTGTTGTGCGATTGTGAAAGTGGAATAGTGCTCGACATGATCGTATACACCGGCACTGATGTAGACATTCCAAAAGTCGGTGGCAACGACCCATTGGGCATGTCAGGGCACATTGTGAAAAAGATGCTGGAGCCCTACCTGAACAAGGGGCACACGTTGTACACCGACAATTGGTATACAAGTCCTGCACTCTGCCAGTTCCTCCATGACCACAAAACGGGGGCATGTGGGACTGTCAGAACTAACAGGAAGTTCATGCCTAAGTTCCAAGGCAATCGCATAGAACTGGACAACCCCTCCCACAGTGACACCGCTTCTGATGACGACTTGGCAGAGGAACAAAGGCGCCGCAGACTGGACAGACCAAGAAGAAAGAAGAAAGAGCACTACAAGCAGCTGGAGAAGTCTGGGAAAGTTCTGGCGGTAAAGTGGCTCGATAAGCGACCAGTTCACCTGCTTTCGACTGTCCATACAGGTGCCCAAGTGGACTCTGGTAAATTCCACTACCGTACCAAGAAAGTCTATCCAGAAACCTGATATGGTGGTGGATTACACCAAGTACATGCGCCTTGTGGACAAGTCTGATTGCCAGCTTGCAGGCGTTGAGTGCCTACGAAAAACAGTGAAGTGGTATCACAAGCTTTTCCTTCACTTTGTTGACATCACGATGCTCAACGCTTACAACATGTGGCTTGTAAAAAAAGACATGGCCCCGAACAAAAAACTCAAGTTCAGGGAGTTCATATACAACGTCGCCTACCAACTCCTACAAAAACACCAACCAGTCTCCGGTCACAGGGGTCGCCGTGCAGTCAACCTCCCAGACAGAGTCATTGATGGATATGACAAACACTACCCTATCCACACCGAGCTATCTGGCACCCGGAGGCTGCAAGTACAGTGCCAGGTCTGTGCCCACTCCACCAGAAAGCCACAAAGAAGAAGCCGAGTCACATCAATGTGCAAGGAATGCAACGTTGGGTTGTGTTTGGGCGAGTGCTTCAGGGACTACCACTCACTCAAGTACTACTAGGAGTGGTACCTGTGTCGCCCTATCTCAGCCAAACTCCTGCCCCGCCCACCTACTCACTACCTACCTCACTACCTGACCTGCCCGTACCTGACCAACGTGATCTCCAAACACCTGCCTGCCTACCTACTTGCCCGTACCTGACCAACGTGATAATATTATCATAACATGTACAAATTATAGTTGTAGGATAAGTTCATATGTTTTGGTATATACTGTATATATATATATTATATATATATATATATATATATATATATATATATATATATATATATATATATATATATATATATACACAGTATATTATTGTATACAGTATACTGTATATATAAGCAATATTTTCATTTATTATTTCAGTTTAATTCATTAGCCAGGCAATATTTTGTTTTATTTATATATATACCTATGTAATATTATACTTATGTACTAACCTTTTGTAACAACCTTTTGTAATAATAAAACAAACAAAAAACAAACAAAAAACAAATAAATAAACACAAAAAAACATACTTACGCTCTGCTATTCATCAAAGTTTTCGACTTTATGAATAGCAGGGCGTAAGTATGTAAAAAAAAAAAAAAAATCAAGTGATATAAACACTCCAAAAACATCCCCATAACCTCTCTGGTTTCGAACCCACGTCTCTAGGCCTACGTCTCTAGGCCTACATCTCACTCAGTCCATCACTCTAACCACTAGACCATGACTGTTCACACTATACTGACAGCGATTAGTGCGTACGTATTTTCGGGCAGACGAATGCTTGACAAAAAACAAATATATATACCCTCGATACACTTGTGTATATCGAAGTATTTAGTATGTATAATACTTTTACATAACCTAACATATTCTATCATTACGAACAAACAGTAAAGAAATTTACAAGTAAATAAATAACCTTTCATCCATGAGTTGCAAGCAAATAGTGCGTAAAAATTGTGTAATGAGATATCGGGTTACTCTAACATACTGCGCCATCCAAGAAGTCTTATCGTTGTTTACAATATAGCAACGACAACACAAAGTGTCTATAAGGTCTAAATTTGTGCATACACCCACGCTAATCTCATCTACTTACTGTAATCTGACCCCTTTTCTCTCCCGCGCCACCCACCTTTCTCAATACACCACTCTTATTTCGCCTATTATTCGTCCGTATGCCTCTCTGCGCTTCATTTATCAGTGTATATTATTCACATGGGCTGCCTTACTCATGAATATGAACAGGTGAAACCATAAAGGTGCTTTTTAGGCGAGATATAGAGCGTTGCTTCTCATCAATCGCACGTTCTTGCCTCCACCCTCTCTCTCTCTCCTCCCGCCTGACTCACTCACACACACTCGCTCGCTCGGGGATGTCGTGCCTATCAGCCCATTTTTTTCAACTTGCAGCCACCGTAACTCCACACCCACATTTTTTTAGGGTGGATATATATATATTGGCGGATGTGGCTGCTTATTTCCAAGACATTGAGGTACTTTTTTTTAAATTCTGTGAGATCGAATATTTTGGCAGAAATGCACAAATAACTACCCTAGCTCCTACTGCTATTTAGCGCTTATCAGGTTAAAGAGCGTTCCGTGAGTTCTAAAATAACAAATTTAAAGGTTTTCTATGCAAACGCTCGTAGCATACGCAATAAATTTTCAGATTTAGAGGAGCTAGTGTTTACAGAAAATTATGATGTGATTGGCATAACAGAATCTTGGCTCAATACAGAAGATAGAGACTTTTTAGCAGAGTATTCACTTCCCGGTTATGTAATGTTTGAGAAAAGCCGAATAAATCGAAATGGAGGTGGCGTTTTACTTTATATCAAAGAAAGTTAACCCTACCCTCTTGTCAAAAACTCAAATTGTGAACGTCGACACATCTTTTGTGCTAATAAAGAATAATAAAGGTACAAAAATAATACTTGCATTAATATACAGACCTCCAGCTCAATCAGTGCAAACTGACCGAGAAATTTACGAACAAATTGCAGATGTAAGTTACTCACAAGATACCGTAATTTTTGGCGACTTTAATTTACCCGTGACCAAGTGGGGCGATACTCTTACTTCACACTCCGGACATGACTTGTATACGAACTTGCAAGAGAGTTCGCTTTATCAATTTGTTCGAACGCCGACCCGTGGTAATAACGTTCTTGACATTGTACTTGCAACAAAAGAAGAATTAATAGAGAATTTGAATGTTGGTGATGAATTCAGTAACAGCGACCATCGTACGATAACTTTCACTTTAACCCTCCAGCCCCGGGGGCTATAGCTTACGACTGTGCTCCGGTACCGGGTGTTTTGACGAACTTTGGCCTATGTTAACTACAGTACTCCGTAAGTCAATGAATATGTCATGTAATGTTGTGAATAAAAAAGAATAATGTTCCACAAACCTTCCTCTGTCGAATGGCGTTGAGTAGAGGTCTCTAGCCCCTCTGGTTGCATAATGGTGAGCGCGGGAAGACGAGTGCTTTTCGGCGGCAAATTCTTCCCGCGTTCGGACGCGTCGCCCCGGCCATGACGCACCTAGCCGCTCGTCGCGCCAAAGTATTTATCTCCCTTAGACGATTTTAGTGTTTGATATTGAGAATGTGATGTTTATTTGATATTTTCTAGTTATTTTGAGGCCAATTATATAAAATATGTTTATTAGGGTATCACTGTCACTGATATTGCTAATTTTCACTCGATACCGTACATTTTATTAGTAATTGAGGTAGCTTATTGTTGTATTAGGCACTGATTATTCGTTATCACAGGTGTTTATTATACTTTGGCCATCATATATTAGGTCTTGTGTCACTTTCACTTTGACAAATATGCTTTAGAGAGTGTCACTGTCACTGATAATGCTCATTTTCACTCGATACCGTACATTTTATTAGTAATTGAGGTAGGTTATTGTTGTATTAGGCACTGATTATTCGTTATCACAGGTGTTTATTATACTTTGGCCATCAAATATTAGGTCTTGTGTGACTTTCACTTTGACAAATATGCTTTAGAGAGTGTCACTGTCACTGATAATGCTCATTTTCACTCGATACCGTACATTTTATTAGTAATTGAGGTAGGTTATTGTTGTATTAGGCACTGATTATTCGTTATCACAGGTGTTTATTATACTTTGGCCATCAAATATTAGGTCTTGTGTCACTTTCACTGACAAATATGCTTTAGAGAGTGTCACTGTCACTGATAATGCTCATTTTCACTCGATACCGTACATTTTATTAGTAATTGAGGTAGGTTATTGTTGTATTAGGCACTGATTATTCGTTATCACAGGTATTTATTATACTTTGGCCATCAAATATTAGGTCTTGTGTCACTTTCACTTAGTTATATGATTTGTAAACTTTTTATATACAATTTATTGTCTTTTTTCACTGATTTATATTTCTATAGGTTCTAATCATATGAATGTCACTTGGTATATACATATGTGTCACTTTCACATATTATTATGGTGTAATTGTATTTGTATCAATGTTCTCATAATACATGACTTTTGTATTACAATACATTGGTTTTCTTCCACTTTTTGCCTATATATAATTATAGTGTACATATTGTCATTTTATTTGGCAATTTCAGTATGATTATTAGAACTCCAGCTTGGAGTGGTAATCAAAGAAGCACTCTAAAGCACAGAGTGCCACCTTGCACTCCACACACTCCATGGTTGACTTTTTACCTGACCTCGGCTTCACCCTGCTGTTGTAGCAGACATGGCACCGCTTCTGCTGTGTTCTTCCTGATTCATTCTGAGGCAGGGAACCAAGCCTGTGCCTAATCAAGTATTGAGCACACTGCAAGCGGTCAATAACGGCGGACCCAGGATGTGCCACTGCCCTCTGTGGCATAGCATACTTCTCCAGGAGCTCCGTCAACACCTGCTTTTGGAACCTCCGCAGGCTATTGAACTTCATGGGTGTGTTCACATTCCGAAGCTTGTATATGTTGTAGGCATTCAGAACTGACATGTCCACCATATGCAGAAAGAACTTTTTGTACCATCTGCACAAGGTACGCAGGCAGTCAATGAAGCCTATCTGCATGTCGGACTTGTCCACCAGCCTCATGTTGATGTTGTAGTCCAGGACAGCATCGGGCTTGGTCACCCTGGCCTGGGTGCGGCGATCCACCTTGCCAGTCTCCACCATTTCCCCCTTGTGGATGGTGGTCAGGAGGTTGACCTTCCGCTGGTCGTGCCAGTGGATAGCCAGAATGGGCCCCGACTTCTTCTTGAACACATCACCTTTTTTGGTCTTTGGAGGGAAAGGTGGCATGCCCTTCCTTTTCCCTCGTACTGTGCCTACAGTCCCCGTCTTGCGCTCATGCAGGTACTGTGAGAGAGTGGGGGACGTGTAATAATTGTCCGTGTAGAGGACGTGATTCTTGTGAAAGTAGCGGTCCATCATGGCTTGCACCACTGCTCCGCCAAAGCCAATGAGGGGGTCCACAAGCAAGTCCCCTTCCTTCCCGCTGTAGACCAGGAAGTCCAGGACATAGCCAGTTTGGCAGTCGCACAGCACAAAGAATTTTATGCCAAAGCGATGTCTTTTTGAGGGGATGTACTGCCGGAAGCTGAGTTTTCCCCGGAACAGCACAAGAGACTCGTCAATGACGACCTTGCGGAAGGGCTTGAAGTAGGAGGTGAAGCGTTCTCGCATCATCTCGTACAACGTCCTAATCTTCCACAGCTTGTCTGGGAGGTGGACGTCAAGGTTGGTGACAAGATGGAGCGCTGCAAGGATATCAAGGTACCGGTCGCGAGACATATATTTCCCGAAGGCAGGGGTGGATATCAGATCATTGGTGATCCAATAGTCAGGCAACCTATGCTTCTTGACATGAGGCATTAGCATGGTGAGTGCCAGGAACACCATGAACTCTTTATGAGTCACTGGGGTCCACTGCCTCATGTGGCCCTTGGTCACCTTTCCCAAAAAGTGGACCTGGAATTGGTGCTGCTTATTTGTCTCTTTGACAACATAGCCTACCACCTCCTCATCAAAGAAGGCCTCAAATAGTTCGTGTGGTGGAGCATTGGGGCCTGCAGGAAAATTGGGGGTAACGCCTGAACCCTCCAGTACCTCATCAAAAGCTGGCACATCAGGGTTGTATCCATCCTCATCAACTACGTCTTGCCACTGAAAAACGTAGAATGGGTCTTGTCTACGCTGACGACGAGCTCCAGCTGGCGGCCCAGCACGCCCACGGCCAACTCGGGAGGCGCGCGCCCTAGGGCGGCCAGGGCGGTGGGCAGCACGACGCCGGGCCAAGCGGATGGGTCGAGGGTCGTCGATGTCCATATAGTCATCGTCAGAGTGGTCATCTTGCCCTGACGGTGGACCTATGTAATCATGGCCAGAGTCTTCAGAGAGGTGCCCTTCATCATCAGTGGCCCCCACATAATCTGGCGGGGAACCAGTGATGCGTGGGCGGCGTGCGGGTGGGGAAGGAGTGGCAGGTGAGGCTGTGTCCCCCCGAGGTCCTGGGCTCCTTGGCCTGCGACGAGTGACAGAAAGCAATGTTTCACTGTCACTAGGCCCAGGTATTGGTGATGCGAGCTCAAAGACTTCTTCAGGAAGACATGTTGAAGGCGGGAGAGGTGGGGAGGACCGTGGGGAAAGTTGCGGGGACGTATGGCTGGGGCCGGCCAGGGTGGACGCCGCGGGAGCCTCGAACAAAACTCTCTTACTTTTCTTAATTTTCTTGGTATATTTCCTACCTTTCCCCTTTTCGGCAGCAGTATGTCTCCTGTCGGGGGACCTAGGAGGCAAATAGGCCGAAAGTGTGGGGTCCTCAACCCTTGGCAATGGTGGGGGTGGTGGGGAAGAATGCGGGTCATCTTGGGTGGCGTGGGTAGATAAGGGAGACAATGGCGGACGAGAAGGGTCACCACGCTGACCCTCACTCACAGCCTCATCCTCACCAAGTAGTTTTGCTTGTTCCCTAGCTGCCGCAGCCGCCTTCTCAAGTATTTTCTGCTTATACAAATGTAGCTTGAAAGGCGATTTACCTGGGGAAGGGCTTGGCGTCGTGTCACTTATGCGAAATTTGGTGAGTGACCTTGAACTCTCCCACTCACTCACTCTCTCAAGTTCACTGTCTTTAGGTAAACCAGCTTCCTCAACAACTGGTACATCACCTTCATCACTCTCATCACTGTCATGTTCTCTCGCAAATCCCAGGAATTGCTCTTCTTTGTCACTCTCATGGCCATAATCACTCGACTTATAATTACTGGAGTCGTCACTGACTTCATCATCAACATTATGCTTGGCATCAGCTTGCTCATAAAGTCTCAATGTCGTCTCAATACCTCCGGGAGATAACACATTTAGGCGATGGCGTCGGGGTAAGGCGCGACGAACAAGCAAGGGCGTCGTAGGAAGCACGGTATCGGACACAGCGGAATCACTATTTGGCGTACTGTCCATGATGGCGTCGGGGTAGATACTGTTGCTGTGGCGTAGTTTACGCCTGGTGGCGCCACCTACCGTCCCACGATACCGAAAATGTACGCGCGGCATTCGAAAGCACGCACGCAAGCAATGGGCGTTCAAGAGCCCTTCCGGGTTGCGCGGGCCGAGGTTGTTATGGGCGTTCAAGAGCCCTTCCGGGTTGGAGGGGTTAAAGTTTACTAGTAACGAACCAAATAGTAGCATCGAAAAAGTCCCTAATTTCAAGAAAGCAAACTTCCATAAACTTAGAGCTATGTTTAAAGAAACTGACTGGAGCTTTTTAATTAACAATAACGACATAAATACATCTTGGAAGTTATTCGAAACCACTTACCTAAAAGCAGTGCAAGACTGCATACCATCGAAAATACGGCGTCCAGGCCATAATAATAAGCCCAAATGGTGGAATAAAACTGCCTGCTTGCTAAAAAATTTGCTAATGATAGATTAAAATCCTCACAAAATGACGAAGAACGGGTGAAATTTGTAGAGCTACAACGCAAAGCCAAAAAGTTAATTAAGCAAAGTAAAAAGACCTTAGAGTTACATATTGCGAATCAAAGTAAAACAAACCCGAAAGAATTCTATAGTTATATCAGAAAGAAAAAAGTAGTTACTTCAACTGTTGGACCGTTAGTCGATGAAAATGGAGAATACACCAAAGACGAAGTACAAATGAGTAATGCCCTCAATACCTTCTTTGCATCAGTTTTTACAACAGAAGACCTCCGTGATATCCCTACACCATCGCCAATTCAGATGTTCTAAGCAATATCACCGTTACAGAGAGAAGTATTGAATTGTTTAGATAAACTCAAGGTAAATATAACGCCTGGACCGGATACAATCTCGTCTAGAGTTCTAAAGGAAGCTAAGGATGAGCTCTCCAAACCACTGACATTACTATTCAATAAATCCTTGCAGTCTGGAACTATGCCTGATCAGTGGAAGCTAGCCAACGTAACACCGATATTCAAAAAAGGCAGCAAATCCCTACCCAGTAACTATCGTCCAATTAGCTTAACCTCAGTTGTATGTAAAATGCTAGAAACGGTCATACGAGACAGACTCGTAAATCACTTAGAGGAAAATAACATACTTAAAGATACTCAACACGGCTTTCGTAAAAAACGTTCCTGTTTAACAAACCTCTTAGACTTCTTCCACGATATCCTCAACCTCTATGATGAGAGTAAAGCTGTAGATATTATATACCTTGATTTTCAAAAGGCCTTTGACAAAGTTCCCCACAAACGTTTACTGCTAAAACTAAAAGCGCATGGAATACAAGACGGTGTGTTGAAATGGATAGAAAATTGGCTCAGCGACAGAAAGCAAAGAGTAGTCATAAACGGTAAGGCATCTAAATGGACCAATGTAAGTAGCGGGGTACCCCAGGGATCGGTATTAGGACCAATTCTTTTTCTAATTTACATCAACGACATAGATGAGGGTCTCACCTGTACAATCTCAAAAATTGCAAATAGCGTACTCTCAAAAGAACAAGTTGACGATATGCAACACAATCTGTCATGTTGGGCCCAAATTTGGCAAATGAGTTTCAATGCGGATAAATGTAAAGTACTACATATCGGATACCTAAACGAGAAAGCAAACTATTCGATGAATGGCACTCAGCTTAAGAATGTAAACAGAGAAACCGATCTGGGAGTAACAATATCGAGTAACCTAAAACCGAGTCAACAATGTTCAGAAGTTGTTAAGAAGGCAAACAAAATAATTGGCTTTATAGGCAGGTCATTTGAGCATAAATCCAAAGAAGTTATCCTAACCCTTTACAATTCCTTAGTCCGCCCTCTTCTGGAATACTGCGTTCAATCCTGGTGCCCTTATTACCAAAAAGATATAAACAAGCTAGAACGAGCTCAACGTAAAGTTACCAAAATGATACCTAGCCTAAAGAACAAACCATACGAAGAGCGTCTTAGAGAATTAAATCTATTTCCTTTAACCCAGCGCAGATTAAGAGGTGACTTAATTCAAGTGTTCAAAATCATCAAAGGCATCGACAATATGAACTGTAGTAAGTACTTCACTATCGACCAATATAATTACACGCGGGGAAACCGTTGCAAAATTATTGGTAAATCTTTTAACTCGCACGAATCTAAGAATTTCTTCTTCAATCGAGTTGTCAACTTGTGGAATGGGCTTCCCCGAAATGTTATAGACTGCATCACCGTTGATTCATTTAAACTACGCCTAGACAAATATCTCGCATCAAACCCGCGACTGACTGCGTTTGTAAATGAATAACTATTTTATCCCCCCCTCAGTTACTAACCCATCTGTCCCCTACTTACTTCCTAATCCTGCCACGGATATTAGTTCCAGGGCAGTAATTCCCTTTCCAATGTTCCCTTACCCACTCTAAACCACTGTTTGGACACTTGATCCTCAGTGTTTTGGAGGACAAGCAACCTAGAAGGGTCACTAGATCTGTTGTTGCTTGATTTCCTTTGTACTCCCTGACCTGATTTAACTAGCCCTAACCTATTACCTAACCAACTAACCTATCATTAACCTATAATATTATTAGGCCAGAAATTTTGACCACAAGCTTCTATAACTCAAAAAGGTCTTACCCAACCTTAACCCCTTCTGTACCGGCGACGTATTTTGTATTTGATTTCAGCTACATTTAGACGGTTTTATGTAGTTTAGGAAGAATATATGGTAGCTAAAAGGATTAATTTTGATAGTCTGTAGCTTTCTTATGGGTAGACATCCTTCATAAGCTGAATAAAATAGTCTAATAATTGTCAGAATACGCTGAAAAGAATGTCACCGGTAATGAAGGGGCTAGCCATTTCTGTCTGTCCCTTTTATTGTACCGTAGCCTACTACTTTTCTTTCTAGGTGCTGGCGAGATCGCCCGATTGCGTGGCACTGCAAGAGGAGCTGCGTACGATGGGGGCATTGGCCCGGGGGTGCAAGCCCCCGGGCTGATGATCTCCCCCGCTGCCCTCTTAGAGTAAGATCTCATCTCACCCTGGCCTCTTGGGTTGCCCGAGCATCTGGAGTAGCTTCGGTCTACCGGACTCTGGACTGTTTGGCCAGACAGCCTGGGGAACTACAACAACAACTCAAGAATGTCTAGAGTAATCAAGTTACCATTTGAGAGTAGTAGGCTGCCTATACACATACATACATACATACATTACATTTATAATAGTCAAATGTTCAAACTTTCAATATTGGGGTTTACTGTACGGTACTGTATTTTGTAAATTTTTCAGTTTACTGTCATGTGTTCAAAAGTCTTATATGGTGTTTTTATCTTTCAGTTGGCGATGATGATGTCGTCACCGTCAAACCTTCTCAACCATCAACCACCTTCACCACTACCAACAACAACCACGCACAGGCCGTAGCTCGATTGGTAGAGCGCTCGCCTGCTGACCGTGAGGTTGACGGTTGGAGTCTCTGGCCAGCCAGTGAGTTATTGGCAGACGCCAGTGTTGTTGGTGGACGGCGCAGTCTAGCAATCTGTGGCAACTGTTCACTGAAGTCCCTGATTCATCATCAGGGCACCCACCCTAGCCCAGCTATTCAGCAGGGAGTGTATTGTGGTAAAAACTGCATCATCATCATCATCAGTTAGTAAATTGATTGGTTATTTTTTTTGTGGTGTGCTGGATCTGTCAGAGTTCCTCTACTTCCCATAGCCGTTTTTAACTTTACCTTTTTCATCATTCTTATTTCTTACTTTTTCATCATTCTTATTTTTAACTTTTCCTGAGAGTGGTGAAGGCAGTGGGGCCATAATGGTGTGCCCCATGGTTTCCTAGTGTCTTAATCTCACAGCCCACTGGCACAAGTCGGCCTTTCTCTCTGGCGTAGGGATGCAGCGACCCCACCGCCTGCCACTTCGGTGGTGAAGTCAGCCTCTGTAGCAGTTACGGTGATTTCTTGTTACTGGCTTATTGTAGCACGGTTAAGGATGGTGTGGTGCGATTTCGCCAGGTGCAAATGCTTCAGGGGGACTTTATAGAGTTCTGCCGAGACACTGTTAGTACTATACCAACATCAGCCACAGTGATAACATGATGGGGTGTTGCTGTGGCAAGACTTTGTTGTACTGTGCTGCAGTAAAGACTGTAGCCACCATGTTATGATTGCTGTGCACTGTGTGCAGTACTGTGATTGTACCATGGAAGCCACATTCACTGTGGACGGTTGCGGTCTTTAAACCCGTATGTATGTATTTATAATGTAAAACTTGCAAAATAAACAAACTAAAACTGGGACGACACAAGATAAATGCAAAAGAACTGATCCAAATCGCTATATGGAAACAACGCTTAATAAAATATGTAATAGTTTGTGAGTTGCTATACTGTACTAATAGCAACACACCCATTTTAATTGGTATTGAACCCAAACAACACAGTACAGTACCGTACAGTGTTACAGGTCTCGATATACAATTGGTTTACGTTCCTGAAAACCCGATCTTAAATATAAAAATTGTATAGCAAACCCTAAAATTAATGGGGTAAATGGGGATGCGTTCTCGGACCAGCCAAAACCCAAACACCTAAACAAATTTAATAATATCGTAAATTAGGTCATCGGATAGTGAGGGACACCTGTATAGTACAGTACAGTTGTTGTTGTTGTTCCCCAAGCTGCCTGGCCGAACAGCCCCAAGCAAGGCCAAGGCCATAACCGAGCGCCCCCACAGAACCCTCCCCGCCGACCACAATAATGCCTGGGTGACCGAAGCTACTCCATGACGGGGAGCTGAGGAGGGCGCGGAAACGCCCGGGAAACCAAACCCCACCCAGGGCCCTGTGTCCCTCAGCAATTATGAAGAGAAAGTTGAGGGGCAAAGGAAAAATGTGACGCTTTGGCTTCCAATCTTGGTAGATTGGGAGGTCAATCCACGGAAGAGACGCCGTCACTTGAGATCTAGAAAATATATAAGTAAAAGGAAAAGTCAGAGTAAGCTATGGGTATGGCAGAGATCGCTCAGTTCTCACTCTGAAAGACCAGCCCATCACCACATGACTAGAACCCAATCCTCTCAGCAACAGCTAGGAAAGGCCCTAGAAAGCCGCCTTTGGCGGGGGGATAGCTCCCCTATTTCAACCCCATTCGGGATTGGGCACCCGCCCAGTACAGTACAGTACAGTAATAGTGAATTGTAGCTGAACACCGCCCAGGAATGCTATCTTTGCTTGTGCTACAATGCTCTTTCCACAACATGGAAATACAGTACTGTACTTCAGTTCTTTCCTATAAAATGAACATACAGTACAGTATCACCAAAGTTGCATTTCCATTAATGTTGTGATCTTGCATAAATAATTGCCTTTACAATTGTCATCACTGGCATTTTTTTATATACTCCATTGAAGTTAACTTTTCAGCAAATCTTCACCCCCTAAAGCCAGTATCACATGGAAACTTTTCCCTTAACCCGAAAACGGAGAGGGGGGGGGGGGTTGAACTAGCTCCCCATGGGCGAGCATATTGGCTCCATTCTGTTCAGTACCGGTACATGATTAGATTAATATCCAGTATTCGATAAATGGATATGAATCGTGGTCATGTGCTGTACTGTACTTATAACTGTCTTGATGGTGTAATGGTTAGAGTGTTTAAGATCTCTATGTGGTAACCAAAGTTCGAATCCCGGTAGGATCACATGATTTCATTAATTTCATAGGGAGGTGTTGTGGTGTTGGGAGTGAAATAAATAAATTTGATTTTTATATAACTACATTTCTACTTTCAGGTCCATTAGTAAAACTCATGCTGTCTGCTCTTAAATCATCAGGATGGTGAGTGGTATGCATTTTATTATACCAGAAATTAAATATTATAACCTGTATATGTTACATTTATGTATCTAACAGATTAACTTGCTCATGTAGTAATGTACACCCTATGTGGTGGATTGTGTTCTTTTATTTATAAATGATTAATTTGCTTAAGCGTTGTTTCCACATAGCGATTTTGATAAGTTGTTTTGTCTTTTTACTGTGTTCGTCCAAGTTTTGGTTTGTATATTTTGCAAGTTTTACATTATAATTACGATTGTGTGTGTATCCCTGTAATAACCGACCATCCCTCCTTAACCCCTTCCATACCAATGACGTTCTTTTAACTTTATTTTGGCTACTATTAGACGATTTTAGTCAGTTAAAACAGGGCCTCCAGCAATAAACAGGCTTCGACATGGCTGGTGCACTACAAACAGACTTAATCTAGCCCCAGCCAAATCCACCGCAACCCTGCTCACAAGTTGGACAGGAGAACACGAATACATCCCTCAACTCACCATAAACAACACACCCCTAACACATACACACACACCCAAAATCCTAGGAGTAACATATGATACTCATATGACATTCAAACAGCACACCACAAACATTAAAAAGAAACTGACACCCAGACTTAATGCCCTCAGGTCACTTGCTCACACAAAATTTGGACACAACAAAGAAACTACCACCACAGTATATAAACAATACATAAGATCAGTGATGGAATACGCAAGCCCAGCCTGGGCTTCTAACCTAGCTGAAACACATCATAAGACCTTACAGACTATTCAAAACAAAGCCCTGAAGATCATTACAGGCTGCACAGCTACTGCACCCACAGATCACCTACATCAAGAAACCAAAATCCTCAAAGTCAAAGACCATCTGGACATGAGAGGCACTCAATTCCTGGCAGCAGCCTCCACGAACCAAGACCACCCACTAAACTACATGGCAACACACCCACAGACACCAAGAAATATCAAAACAACACCCAGCACACGGTATCACACACAATTATTGTCCTCTCTCCCTCCCTGCCCACCCCGAACCAACTTCCAGAAGCACATCCATACTCATATCTCTCACCGATCCATCCACTCACTCACAGACAACACACAGCTGCATGCACGACCTCCCGAAATCCATCCTTCCGAATCCTCCCTTCCTCGCGAGGACAGAGTCCACCTGGCCAGGCTGAGATGCGGACACCATCCAGCTCTCCTGAGCTATCAGAAGAGACTGGATGACTCCGTTGTCGACGCCTGCCCGGGATGTAACACAGCACCCCATACCATTAAACACATCATAGAAGACTGCATTTCACACAACCACTTACGCCAACAACACAATCTACACTCAATGAGAGCTCTGTGGGAAAGCCCGATCGTGGCCATGGCCTTTCTCAGGGACTCGGGGCTGTTCGGCCAGGCAGCTTAGGGAACAACAACAACAACAACATAAACAGGCTTCGATCAATCTCACTTAACCCTGTCACGGACCTATAGGCTCTGACTGTACGGGTTCACTTCCACCCTTCAAACGCATCAACCAGTCTGAGATCGGGGTCGGGGCTTCAAGCAACCAAACCAACAGAGGCCCGAAACTTCGCATCCCAATATCCTTCTTACTTCTATCCCTCTCATTTTGATCGAGCAGAGTTTCGAAGTCTCACTCAATAAATATGTAATTCAAATTAAAGTTCAATGCTATCTCTGCTCATGAACACCAGGGGGTGGAAGTTTCTTTTCTGGTCACATTAAAACTACCGTAGTCAATGACGGGGCGGGAATAATGAGTGGGGTCAGTGTTATCTTATACTTTCTCGGTGCAACGTTCTCGGGAATATCGCTTCCAGAAAGCGTTGTTTTAAAACTCCAGGAACTACCCCCCTTCGGTTTGACTACGGGAGATATCGTGACTATAACTTATATTTTCATTTTCATTTTCTTTTTTGTTTTCATTTTGTATAAATTTAATATTTTGCATTAATATTAATTACCATTGTATTTGTTTTATTTTGTTTTATAACTTTAAATTATTATATAATACATAATGATTTTGTTATATTACTTAAATTTGATTTTATTATATTAACAAAAATTGTATATTATTTTCTTATCCATATATATTTATACCCTAATGATTAAATGAAGTGAGGAAGATTAACCCTATATAATATCCAGAAGACTACTTTGAAATCTGATTAAAATACGAGAACAACTCTTAAATTAAAATATCATCTTAGTAATAAATATTAAATACGAGAACTACTCTTAAAGAGACTTTACCTTAATACAAGTACAGTACTAAATTAATAAAAGTACTTATCCATACTGAACACCCTTAAACTAAAGTTCAGTCTTTGTGTTCAACCTAAAGGTCACCCTCTAGACTCCTTCGGGGCCAAATCTTTAACTAAGCTAGTTCCACTAGTCTCTCCAAACTTTGGGTTGTAACAACCCTTTTTACTACCTCCGATCCTTCTTAAAATGCACAAAATCGTCTAAATATAGCATGAATAAAATTTAAAAAACGTCGTCGGTACAGAAGGGGTTAAAGTTAATGTAATGTAGTGAATCAATTACAGTGAAGTGGACCTGAATCGCCACATCTGCGAAGTGTGTGATCTCTCAGTCAACGGGGGCTACGACTCTGAGATGAACCAGGTCAGTTATCATTAATTGAGTTTAGAAGTAAAATTGGTTGGTGGAGGGAACATAATAATAGGTTAATACACTAATAATAATATTAGTTTGGATATATGTGTTCTGTCACCTCATTTTCCTATCTTGTGTCTCTTGCTGATCCTCCCTACCCCTTGTGATAGTAAGGGCTGGCTACTGACTGGTTATTTGTTAGTCAAAAGTACCACTTCTTTTAAAAAGGAATTAACTATACCCTCTTTCTTTTCAACTGACGATAAATTGCTAAGTTCCCATCAAGATTTCTCAAGTTATTTTGAAGATTTTATAGTGAAATGTGGTGCTAATTATATAAACTTGGTCTTAATATGATGCAGAGACAGTGGTTTCATATTTTTTCATGAAGTATTAAGAAAGTAGCTGCTCAGGGATTCAATTTAACGTCAGATGAAATGAAAGAGTATAGTGCTCAAAGAAATTCTGGGGGTACCCCGATGAAATGAACTGAAGAGCTATTCTTAATTTCAGGTCTCCCTCGATTTACGATTGGGTTAATTTCCTGAAAACTCTATCTTAAATAGAAATATCGTATGTCGAACCCTAAAATTAAGGGGAGGCAGACCTTTTGTTTGGTCTATTAAATACTGTATGACTAAACCTTAAGAGAAACAACCTAAATACGCACAGGATAAGGACAAATGCCCCCCACAATCTCAGACTTGCTAGTGTGAATGTTGGCAGTTTGAATCTGCGTGCAAATGAAGTGGCTGAGATGTGTGAGAGGAGGCGAGTGGACGTCTGTTGTGCCCAGGAAACACTCTGGAATGGGCCTGGGGTACAGTGGATTGGAAGAAAGAAAAGATATAGGATCTGTTAATAGATATATGGAAGCAACCGCACTGACTGAAATCCTGGAGACAACTGCCGGTCGTTCGCATGGGCCAGCCGACCATACTGTACTTCCATCCAGCCGATGACGTCATCAGCCAGCCTACGACTCGGCGGCCTGCCATTGGCTCGAGGCGGCCGAGCTTAGTGCAGGTCGAGCCAGTCAACCTGCGCCACTTTGGCGTGACTGCTAATATATTAACACACTCGCTATTTTCTTTTCTTTTTCTTTGCGGGTCCCCTTAAGTACATACAACTATGTACATTCGTAAGTTCGCCAATGTACATAATTACATTTCTTACATGTTGCTGCTTGCGGGCAACACCTAATCCCGACTGACTGCCTCCCGCAGCCGCTTCATCGACGCGCCCTTCTTGGTAAGGCAGTCTGCCAGTTGTCTTGATGTTGCCACCCATGTTACCTCCTTTAATTCCCCTTTTTCCAACATATCTCTAAGCACTGATATATCAATTCGCAGACGCTTGTCGTCCACCAATTTATAGGAGTATAGGGCTTCCACTAGGCTGCGGTTGTCTACAAAACACTTGATAGGGATACTCCCACATCCGGAGATCTCCTGCAGAATACTCGCCACATACACAGCAGTACTAGCACCATCCAAAAGTGCCAGGGTCTCTGCAGCAAGAGTTGACTTTACCACCCGTCGAACCTTCCTTGATTGCCAGTAAACAGGGCTTCTCACATTATCAGTGTTGCACAGAAAGATGATAAAGCCTCCTTGAGACCCATGGTCCTGCAGGTTGGCGAACGATGCGTCAGCATAGCACTCAATGTGGCACTCTTCTAAAGGTCCAATCCTCGGAATAAATAATCGTACATTATCCGATTTCACACGCCCAATTGTAACGGGAAGAAATTGTACTTTCCCTTTTGGTATATGTTGTAAGGTTTGACTTAACTGTAAGACTTTTTCCCCTTCATTCACTCTTCCCTATATTTAAGGGAAATGTATCATTTAAGAAGGGTTAAGTAACCCTCGTCTATGTAAAGAGGGAATTAGCCTAGATCAGGAGGAGAACTAATATTCTCAAATCTATCTAAAATACTTTCAAGCCTAATTTATCGTTTCACCCCTTTTGTTATCCCATGTAAAAATCCTTCCTTTTCGAATTTAGAGTAATGCCCCCTTGTGTAAAAAGACCGCCAATTCCTACCCAAGCGACGCCACCCTTTGTGGTCACCCTCCCCCTTTTTGGCGGGATCCCTGGCACTGGCCCTCGGTTCCTCACTGTCGTGACCCCAGGCCTACGAGAGAGACACCTACCTAACCCCCAGTCTCTGTCATCATTCCCCGCTTCTTCTCCGGACTTAGGCTTCCTTTCCCTCCATTCAGAGGTTCGTAATTAAGGTTTATAGTGTTATAAGGTATTGCTTATTCAGTTAAGTAAGTACTAGGTGTAATGTAGGAGGTATTACTGTGATTGACAAATTCGTGAACTCGAGCCTACCATCGGGTTGGTCGACAGGCACCCCTCACCTGCCAAGTGCCTACAACCATACAAATTCCCCCATTATCATTGTGTTCAGTAAAACTTAAGTCTGTGCACCTTTGCTAAGTGGTATTCTGATATTTTAGACTTTGTTATTCCAAATTAACGTCAAATTAACTTCGTGTGTAATAATTTCAGTCAGAGGGACGCCATTTGATGGCCTTCGAATTCTTGTGTTTTTCCATAATTCCCGACCAAACTTAGGCTAGCCTATTTTGCTAGTTTGTCTTTCACCGTTTTACATAATCCTGAGGTAGTGCGAGAACACCAGTTAAGAGTAGAATTGAGGACGATGAAGTTGATTAAAATGCTTTTGAAGCCTGACCGCCATTTTAGGATTTAGACCATCTCGCATTTCGGAGAGACGACCAGGTTGAGTAAATTACTAATGTAGCAGTTGTATTGTATGTTTAGAACTTGTTCATTACTTTGAGTTTATAAAACCATGCATTTTGGTAACTATGGTTGTATTTTAACGTGTAAATCAGGAAAGGACATTCGTTTGAGATCGTGTCCTTGAGTTTTGTTTACCTTTCGTGTCTCCGACGTTCCAAAGTTAGGCCTATTCAGATAAGTATTTATAACTAACGTCTCCTAGGCCTGGTTATTGTTCATATTAAATGTTTTTACTGGGTTATAGTGTAAAGAGTTACTTGTTATCTTGATTTAGAGGTCCTCATTTCCCAACCCCAGTACTGTCAAATTTCGGACCCCCATTGGGTCGGGTTTATTTCAGATGATTATTTGTTCTTACCTATTGTTACCGGTACTTAAAGTTAACTTGTGAAAAGGCCGTTTAGGTATGGGTACTTGCTGAATTATTATGGTAGGTCATATGATTTTACATTTTTAATTAGGCTACCTAACTTTCACCTAATTGGAAGTACAGTAGGCTATTATTAATTATTGTGCTTTTTGAATGTGTTATGAATATTGATTGCTATGATATAATTATGTTTGACATGGTCTAATGAACAGAGTTGCCTTGCAAGGGATGGAACGCTGTAGTGAGATTCTGGGCAGCTGATTTCAGGGGATAAGTTACTCGAGTTACAGTAGAATTAACGTTTAGCTTTGTTTGAGCCTTGTATAGCACCCTCCGCATTGAGCAGTCCAACCTGTTAAGTTTGACCATGACAATTACCTTTGATTTATGCCATTATTGTATTGATTTGACTCCATAGATATGCTGTGTAATTATGTGTTCCCAATTGTGTGTAGAGTACTGCTGAGTAACATATGTACCTGTACTTAATGAGAGGATCTTTGGATGCCTTAAGAGATTATTTCGGTACTGTACTGTAATGTCATAATTTGATCTGTCATTGTATTTCTGTACTTATATTAGCTCATCTATTTTTATACGTTAATAGGAATCCATGTATTTTTATATGTTTATATTAGCCTATATTTTTTATATGTATTTGTTTTAGTATTACTGTGTGCTGTAATTAGGATATTGATTAACCCCATTATTAAGGGTTAGCTATATGTCAACCGTGGGTTAAGAATGCATTCAACTACCCAGGGAACCAGTTTGGGACGGAGTTGATGTGATGCTGAATTGCTGATGGCGGAGAATCGGAGATTCACCCCTCCCATTGGCTGAGTGCAGGATGCTGAACTCGTGTACTGTACGAGGGTTCAAGGACCGCAGGAAGACGTATGATTACCCCCTATACCCCAGGATACGGTAGGCCGAAGAAACCTACAGGCAAGCCTGGCCGATACCGGTATCTAGCGGAATTGGGATGTATAATACTGAGAGGAATGGGGTGGATACAGACAGCAAGGTTCAAGTCCTACTCCTAGGTTAAGAGACTGTCCCAGTACGGTAATGGATTGGTCCCAGGTTAATGGTATAGAGATAATTAGATACAGACCATACGGTACCAATGTTAAGAGTTGTAAACGGTAAAATGTTCCTTCTATTAATATCAAGCTTAAGATTACTGCAATATGTTTGTATCTATCCTCCCGTACCTATTTGGATCTAAATGTGTTGTCAGGAGGGTAAATCGGAGCTGTCAGTATTAAATTGGTCTAAGAGTAGTACCAGTAGCCTAACCGAGAGTCAAAGTCTTGTCAGCCAACATGGAAGGTGAAGTTCTTGATTGGTCTTTGCTAGCCTCCGATTTATCCTACTGTCCTAATGTACCTGAATAATGAGCATGAGTCACGATTGCATAAAGAATAAGAAAACCATGGGGACGGCCAGTTCACCTGAAGGTGGGCGATCAAATAATTCGAATGAATTACCGTTCCCAAAAACATCCTTATGTGATATCTAGAAAGTAGAGAATATGCTAGGTCTCAGTGGGGTTTTTGTGGTTCTTTGGTCTTATCATCGTGTCGGAGTTGCAGTCTTTCCCCTTCCTCGAAGGATGTGGGTCAACCAAACAGGGTTGTCCTCTCGTTAATTAGAATGCAATAACGGGTTTGTCGTCATCTCTTCCTTTCTATCCTTGAGTACCTATTTTCCACCTTCGCAGCTTAATCTAATCTTTTTCTGTCTTACCCTCTCTTGTTCACAGCAGAAGAAGGGAAGAGAAGAAGAAGGAGAGATATCAACCCCCCCCCGTTACACAATCACCTTATTTAGTCTTAATATGTCAGACACCGTAGCCTTTGGAAGTGAAACACTCAGTTCGCACACATCGAACGCTATATCTGGGCGAGTGTGAGTAGCCATCCAATTCAGTTGCCCGATCAACGCACGATATTTAGTTCTCTCCTGGTCTGACAAATCACTAGTCTTCTCTAATGCTCGACGCTTGCTCAGCGTAACCGGAGTCAATGATGCTCCATACTGAAACTGGTCGATTGTGACACTGCCATCCTCTGTGGTAACTACGTTGAGCCCCACATACTTAAAGCACTTGGAATCTGAAGTCCCGACCTGGAAGGTCCTGCGCAACTGGTTTATGACTTGCTGCTCAAAATTCACAGTACCAGCCCACAAGAAGTCATCCACATATATGCAAATGATACCTTCTGTTCCACCACTTCGACTCCACGAAAATAATGCAGGGTCCAGGGACGAGATTTTGGCACCTAGACATATCAGCTGGTCCTTCACCCTCATGTACCATTGCCTGGCTGCATCGCATAAACCATACACCGTCTTCTACAGACGCCACAATAAACCATTGTCGAACTCGGGAGGAGGTCGCAGGTACATTTCACGCTCTATATTGTTCCCTTGTAGGTACGCAGCTTGTATATCCATGGTGTGGCATAACCAACCATTAGCTGAGGCGAGGGATATCGCCAAACGGACAGCCTCCTTTGAGCAAGTGGGAGAATTCTTCAGCAGCTCTACAGTGTCCTCTTCAAAGCCCCTGGCCACCAAACGTGCCTTCACAATAGTCTTCCCATTCTTCAGCTTCTCTGTGACCACCCAACGTACAGATATGGCACGTTGACCCACATCATACACCTCATTGTTCCTCCAATTCTCAATTTCTCTTTCCTTAGTACACACCACTTCATCTGTATTAAAAAACACAAGCATTTCTGTCGCCTCGTCCACAGTTTCCCACGACGTAAGATCTTTGTCCAGATCCATCCAATTAATATTACCATCTTTGTCACTCTTAACCCTTCCTACCCGGGCTGTCTTACCCAATGACGGTCGCCCCTACCCGGGCGAAATGGCTGAAAAACGTCTAGGCCTAGGCTACTGTATTTATGTTTATTTTCACTGCTAGAACTTTCCCACTCATCTATAATCGTAGTGCAGTTTTCAATCTGTATTTTGGCGTTGAGTAGAGCTCTGTAAGTCAACTGGTTCAGTTGTGATGATGATTTCAATGGAGCCAATATTGCAGAGATGTTGCCAATATGGGGGCTTTTCAGACACTAATTTCGTCTGACGTCAGAACAATAACATTGAAGAGTCTTCTCCTTCTTGTTTTCGGAGGTGCGGTGACGCAACGCTTGGGTTTGTTGACATACGTCGTACGCACGGCGTTCCAACCAAGCTTAATTAGGCTATTAAGCTGCTGCCTTAGGTAAGGCATACCGGGTAGCGGCCCTTCTTTCGAGCTGTCCTTACCTAAAGCAGACCGGGTAGGAAGGGTTAATGTTGTAGCAGTTGGGGTATTTACCAGTCATCTTCCCAGCACGACTAACAATTTTGTCTGATATCCACTCACCACTCGCTTTATCAATACCCTTGATCCTTTGACCCACTTTAATTTTCACTACATTACGTTCAGACACACCAGAGGCGATAGCACCGGCATCCGTCTGACGTATGTCACCGGGGGGGACCTCCACAGCAACCTGACCCCCACCACCCACAACATCAACAATGTTACCAGGATGTTCGTCATCATCCGAGTCTAGGTCTGAATCTACGAATCTAGGCACCACATTACCACGTTCACTAGGTACGTCCAGAGTATGGGGAGAAGAATGGGGCACATCCTCATCATTTGACACGGCAGCAGTATCAACACTGGTAGGTGCCATGGCAATTCGACATGTGTGTACCCTAACACACATTCCACCGTGCTTCACCAAAAACTGCTTCCCGTCTCTCCCTATTATTGTACCAGGTCCGCGCCACTTATTACTGTCTAGACGCTTGTAGTAAACATCATCTCCGTAGTGTAGGTCTCCAGGGTCGCTTTCCCGCACATTATGACGAAGTGCTCTAGTCAGCCTTTCACTAAATTCCGCTATGGTAAATGCTCGTCTTGCAGCGTGAAGGGCAGTCAGGTTATCCTTAACTATACCAGCAGGTATGGCCTCGCTGTCTAGCGCTGGCAGGTTATCATAAAAAGCTCCAGGAATCCCAGGGTTCTGGCCAAACACCAACTGGTTAGGCGAGAAACCTGAGAAGGTTGACAGTGCGCTCCTGACAGCCACAGCCCAAGCCAGAGCAACATCCAGACTACAGCTAGGACAATCCGCCAAAATCTTGCTAACCATTCCACCCAACACAGCATTGAGCCTCTCACAAGCACCATTACTCCAAGGGCTTTCAGCTGCCGTAGTCAGTATCTTAACGTTAAATGACTCACCCAGAGACCTCATGTCTGAATTATTAAATTCACAGCCATTATCTGACAATATTTTTCCTGGGGCACCAAATAACACAACCCAACTGAGAAATATCCCACGAATAATAGTGCCTGCATTCTTGTCATGAATAACCACAGATGTACAATATCTTGTATACAGGTCCACTATCACCAAGAAATACTTCTTGCCCCACGACTTAAGGTCCATAGCAATCACCTCATTAAATCTGTGAGCCATCGGGACACCTACCACTGGTCTCGGTCTCGGTTTCTTATACCTTCTACACACTGAACAATCATTTGACACTTTATCGATCCTTCGTTCCAGGTTTGAGTCCCTGATATCGGCATCCCTTACAAGCTTCTTCAATTTCTCTGCTGTAGGGTGTCCAAACTGACGATGAAGTTTCAAAGCTTTCTTCTCTAGGTCCCCGTCATTAGATCATGCCAGAGCCACAGTGATACCAACTGCCCCGTCTAGTCAAGCCGATAGCGGCAACAGATAGTGTTCTGATGATGAGGTTTTCAAATTTACGATTCTTTTCTTTCCATTCACTTTGATCTGATTTGTTTCACAATTTATTACCATTTTGGCTCTTTTCATAGAAGCCCTACTCAGTAACAACGGTAAATTACATCTCACCACATCAGTAGTAATAGTGGCACGCATATCCCCTATACAACAGGGAAACGTAACTTTCTTGTAGGAAGTCACGGAAATACCATTGCCAAAAGTGAAGCTGGAATTAGAGCATTCCTCCTTCACAAGTCTGCGCTCATGGTCAGTCAACCCCTGTATGTACTCGTCGAGCCAACGTGAACCACACACAGTGTTTGTACAACCCGTATCTAGGACAGCACACCCTTTTGATTCACTCACTAGTTTCAGTAATTTGTCTTCGCTCTCATTATCATTCACATAGCCCACGAATAAGTTCACTGATTCCTCATTGTACCCACCATGTCCCCCTCTGTTCTCGTAGGCATCAGGGCAATCACGTGCCCAGTGATATGTTGATTCACAAATAGCACACTTGGTTATTTTACCAAGTGCCCCCACTGGGTTTTTCTTCCTCCTGTCCTGTCGTTGACGTCCTCTATTACCACGCACACGTTCATAGCCTTGCTGTCCACGCCAACCACGTCTACCCTCACTTTCACCAACATTGCCATCATATCCCACAAATAAAGGTTCCGATTTTACATGCATGTGGGCGCCAAGTCCCATCGCACCACTTGAAAAGATACGGTTGAGCGTCGCCTTCATATTTGCGTACGATACCACTTTGGTTGCCGACATGACTAATTGCTTCTCCCTCTCCTCCACCACACAGGAGGCCAATAACATAAAGGCCAACACTGAATCATCAAGCTCCAATCCTTGTTTGGTAACTCCGTGGTACGCATGTTCGAATTCTGACACAAATTCCTTTATCTCTGCTTTCTCTTTCCTCCGTAGGCTATATAAGGCCTCAAATGCTGCAAACTTCCTTCTACCTTCGTCGACCAGGAATACGTCATCAAGCCTTTTCAATAACACTTCCACGCCATCGTCGGCCTCCAATGTGGTCTTATCTATTTCAGAAGAGGCAATTCTAGCCTCCCGGAAAGTGACAGATGGATCGCCAATGCCCTCTTTTTCTTATCAATCGTTGTAAGTCGACACCAAACACCCACATCCTCCTTCCACATTTCGTATTCTTCATCACGCTCTAATTTCGGAGGCCATTTCAGTGAGCACGCCATAATGCCCGAACTACGCTCTGCTACCAATGTTAATAGATATATGGAAGCAACCGCACTCACTGAAATCCTGGAGACAACTGCCGGTCGTTCGCATGGACCAGCCGACCATACTTCCATCCAGCCGATGACGTCATCAGCCAGCCTACGACTCGGCTGCCTGCCATTGGCTCGAGGCGGACGAGCTTAGTGCAGGTCGAGCCAGTCAACCTGTGCCACTTTGGCGTGACTGTGCTAATATATTAACCCTCTCCGACATATGACGCAATTTTGAGCCTATTAGGGATACTTTAAAGCCTTTATTACCATCAGGGTTTTTTACAAACCTTTATTTTAGTTACTTCAACCTCTGCAGTTGTCTTTGAGTTAGATGTGGGCAGAAAACTAATTTTGGAGAGGTAATTATAAGAATGAGAGAACTCTATTTCTTATTGCTAATCTGGCAACCTCTGCATCATATATGTCTGAAGGGGTTAACAGGATCTACTGGAAGGGGGTGGAGACTGATAAAGCGAAAGGAGGAGTGGGTGTTCTGGTGGCTGAAGAGTTGGCGGAAAGTGTGCTTCAGATTACGAGAGTTAGTGAAAGGCAGATTGTTTTGAAGTTGAAAGTTGGTGAAATAATTCTGAATGTGATATCTGCATATGCCCCACAGGCTGGCCTACAGAAAGAGACAAAAGAGGACTTCTGGAATGACACCGTCAGTGTCATTTCGGGCCTCTCGGAGAATGAAATAACAATCCTGGGAGGGGACCTGAATGGTCACGTGAGAGCATCTGCAGATGGATACGAGGGAGTACATGGAGGAAATGGTTACGGAAGGAGGAATCTGGAAGACGAATATATACTGGAGTCCTGCGTTGCACTCAACATGGTTGTGTGTAACACAAAGTTCAAGAAAAGACAGAGCCATCTGGTCGCATATAACTGGGGTCTTCAGTAGCCAGATAAATTACTTCTTGGTTAACCTCTGAAGTGCGCATGGGGGTAATTGGAAACGTCCCCCTGTGCTGACGTATTTGAGGTGTTTCCGTCACTAAAATATTCATTGTGCCATTAATAGCATTAATACTTATCCATATGCGCCTATTATGGGTTGATTATAAAGGTATTAACCTGAAACAACAATAAAACGAGTGAAAACAGCGTTTGGATGGTCAAAATCGGAGATATAGCCCGCGAGTTGTATAATGTATGGGTGAGGCAATCTGCTTTCCCGCCAATTTCCCCCAAGGCCACTGATACACAGTCGATCGATACTCTCTCTCTCTCTCTTGCACTCGCTTGCTATCAGTGATGACCACACCCTCCAATCGGATTTCTAATGTTAGCACGAAAATATACCTCAGAATAAGGGAATAACAGGGAAAATAGGTGATAACTGAAGGAGAGGAGGAAAGTGGGGAAGGAGGGGAGGTAGAGGACTGAGATTTTGCATGGCCCAGGGGCCAAAATTTTTTTTTTTTTTTTTTTTTTTTTTTTTTTTTTTTTTTCGATGTCAAAAGTTGATTTTTTTTTTCTCTGACTCTTAAGAGTCTCCCCGCAGTGCGCCGGGGGAACTCTTAAGAGTCTCCCCGCAGCTCCCGGGTTAACAGGAAAGACTGGAAACTGGTTCGGGATGTAAAGGTCATCCCAAGCGAAGAATGTATCCCCCAGCATAAGCTACTTGTGTGCGACATGAGCTTATACAGAGATCCTAAGCGCAAGATGGTATACTGTACATGCCCAAAGGGAAAGTGTGGCTGCTGAAGAACAAGGAAGTTAGGGATAGGTTTCATAGTGAACTGGAGGAAAATAATAGAAATAAGGAAGCTAGGCCTAGCAATGTAAATAGTCAATGGAATTTTCTTAAGCCTAGCCTTCTCGCTGCCACTGACAAAGTCTGTGGGAAAACAAAGGGTAACCCCAGGAATAAGACCTCCTGGTGGTGGAACGATGAGGTAGAACATGCTGTGAAAGAGAAAAGGAGATGCTACATAGCATGGAAGAAGGGAGGCAGTAAGGAGGAATACCAGGCAGCTAAACGAACTGCCAAAAGAGTTATTTACAATGCTAAAAATCGCATTAAGGACCTGGTCCTCGAACAAGTGTGTAACACTGACAATCCCAATGGGATCTTCAACCTAGCTAGGTGAGTTAAAAATGACAGTAGGGATATTATAGGTGAACAGTGTGTTTGAAATGATAATGGGAAGATTGTGTATGCAGAAAATGAAATTAGAGAAGCATGGAAGGCACACTATGAACGATTGCTAAATGTAGTTTGAATGGGATAAGGAACAGCTTAGTATCGAAAAACCAATATCTGGACCCCCTCCTTTGATAGCACCAGCTGTAGTGAGCAACGCAATCAATAAAATGAAGGACGGTAAAGCTCCAGGGTGCTCTGACATTGTCGCCGAGATGATAAAAGCCTAAGGGGAGACTGGTGTCAACTTCATCAGAGTTGATAAACACCATTATTAAAGATGAGAAAATCCCTGAGGATTGGCACACAAGTGTAATAGTATATATATATACAAAGGAAAAGGGGATGCACACGATAGGGATAATTATAGGGGCCTGGAAATGCTTGATCAAATCATGAAGGTCTGTGAGAGAGTCTTTGATTAGGAAAAGCATCTCCATTGATGATATGCAGTTTGGTTTTATGCCAGGACGTGGTACAACCGATGCTATCTTCATAGTCAGGCAGATACAGGAAAGATACTTACTAAAAGGTAGGGATCTTTACTTTGTGTTTGTAGACCTGGAGAAGTCCTTTGACAGGGTGCCTAGAGATGTTGTGCAGATCGTATTGTGTCAAAATTCATTGCAGCCAGAAAGCTTCACACAGCACACTTCTTGAGCTAACTATGCCAGAATTTGTTATGTAGGCTCTTGAATGACTGAAATAATAGCCCATAATATACTGTATATATATATGTATATATATATGTATATATATACAGTAAAAGTCCGTTAATCCGACGACCGATGATTCGAATCTCCCAATAGTCCGAATTTTTCAATTTGAGGCCAAATCCGAATTCACCCGATGGTCCGAATTTCAAGAAGTCCCAAAGTCCCCTTTTTGAGGCATTAGGCCACTCAAATGACACATAATGGAGCACACACATATCATATGTTCATGAATTCACTTTAAAAGTTTACCATTGTCATTGTAGCCTATTATCTACTTCAAAACATTCAGATTAATGGTCAAAGGAAGCTACTGATATAATCGTAAACACCTTCGTCTTCTTCTTCTTCCACATCGTCTGCTAGAGAGTTTGTTTTGCTCTTGAACGCATCCTTGGGACGCTCCGATGCGCTACTGGCTTGCACCGCATTTTCTGCAAGCGCATTCAGTCTTGAGCTTGAAAACGCACCTTTCAAGAAGTCCCAAAGTCCCCTTTTTGAGGCATTAGGCCACTCAAATGACACATAATGGAGCACACACATATCATATGTTCATGAATTCACTTTAAAAGTTTACCATTGTCATTGTAGCCTATTATCTACTTCAAACATTCAGATTAATGGTCAAAGGAAGCTACTGATATAATCGTAAACACCTTCGTCTTCTTCTTCTTCCACATCGTCTGCTAGAGAGTTTGTTTTGCTCTTGAACGCATCCTTGGGACGCTCCGATGCGCTACTGGCTTGCACCGCATTTTCGGCAAGCGCATTCAGTCTTGAGCTTGAAAATGCACCTTTGGACGTATTAGTCTTGAGCTTGAAAACGCACCTTTGGATGTTCCGATACGCTACTATTTATAGTTCAGTGATCGGAGCATCCCAAGGGTGCTTTCAAGACAACAAGACAAGGGTGCTTTCAATACAATATAATATAACAGAGCACGTCACAAAAGGAAAATCACAAAAGGAAAATTACAAGAACCTCTCAGGGAAGTGCCGTTGTTAAGGCATTACTTCCCGAACCACATCTGATCTTCAAGAGCAAGACAAACTCGCTAGTAGACGGAAGAAGAAGAAGACGTTTATATCAGCAGATTCCTTTGGCCATTAATCTGAATGTTTTGAAGTAGTTAATAGGCTACAATGACAATGGTAAACTTTTGAAGTGATTTCATGAACATATGATATGTGTGTGTGCACCATTGTGTCATTTGGGTGGCCTAATGTCTCAATGTTTTCGTCATACACAGGTTCATAGGGGTAAAGTCCGATAATCCGAAAAATCCACTAATCCGAACGAGAGCCGGTCCGCTGCCCTTCGGATTAACGGAAGTTTACTGTATATACAGTAAACCCTCGCTATCTCGGACTAATTGGGGGGAGACCCAGTCCGAGATGACCGAAAATCCGAGATGTCCGGGTCCGACTTATGTCCGACTTAAGAGAGGATAAAATCCGACCTAACCAATGTCCGTCCGAGACAACAATGAAATCGGAGACTACGGAAAAAATCCGACCTCAAGAGAGACGTCCGCGTCAACCTAGAAAACGAAGACAACCCTATTCGAACCCTATAATCTGTAATAGAAAACACAGTACATGTATTTTAGTTTTACAATATGTATTGTACAGTAGGCTATATTATACTTACCCCTTCATAGCTCTTGTCTGTAGTCTTGATGTCCTCCCTCCCCCCTCCCCCTCCCCAACACTGCATTAATTACTGCAGCATCCCCTTTTCACCCCCCACCTCCACCTCACTGTCCTTCTCCACCTCACTGTCCTTCTCCACCTCACTGTCCTTCTCCACCTCACTGTCCTTCTCCACCTCACTGTCCTTCTCCACCTCACTTTCCTTCACTCACTGTCCTTCTTCACCTCACTGTTCTTCTCCACCTCACTGTCCATGACCACCTCACTCCCCTTCTCACTGTCCTTCTCCACCTCACTGTCCTTCTCCACCTCACTGTTCTTCTCCACCTCACTGTCCATGACCACCTCACTCCCCTTCTCACTGTCCTTCTTCACCTCACTGTTCTTCTCCACCTCAATGTCCATGACCACCTCACTCCCCTTCTCACTGTTCTTCTCCACCTCAATGTCCATCGCACTGTTCTTCTCCACCTCCCTGTTCTTCACACCCCCACTCTTAGGACCATATCCCTTGCCTGTCATGGAACCCTTACCTTTACCCTTACCCACACTGTCCTTCTCCACCTCACAAACAATGTCAGGTTCAGGTATATCCATGGGCACAGGCGTGCTACTCATTAATTCATCCAAATCCATGTCTAAGTCTGAGAGTGGCACAGTGTCTACAGTGCTCCACGAGGTGCTAGCAACTGAGGAAACACTTGGGAGGGAGGTGGTGCTAGCAAGCGACACACCACTGGTAGCAGACGAAGTACGAGGTCTGGGAGGAGCAGAGGGTACAAAAAAGGAGCTGATTTTCTGTTGTTTTTTCCGATCAAGGTGTGCCCTCTGAATATGGAATCGACCATTACGGAGTGGTTCGTATAGGGACTGCAACTTCGAGTCATTTACTTGAGTCAGATACTGAAGAATGGTGTCAAAGGAGTCCAGGGCATGCGAGACTGATATCTTGGGCCCCCCCTCTGTCTCTTCGTCCGACTCATCCTGGGTCTCTTCCTGGGCTACCCCAACACCTCGGCTGCAATTTGTTCGTCAGTCTTATGCTCGTGTCCAGGTAGGTCTCTGTCCTCTTGCAGCCAGTCGTCAACTTCTTCGGGGAGGTCACCCTGGTTACCCTGGTTCAAGAGGTTCCTGAAGTCAGCTGCCCCAAACCCTTCAAAACCCGGATCTTGCACCTTCGGGATATTTAAGACCTTGGTCCAACCATTCCTCAGTGTGTTGAAAGACACTTCGCGCCACGCCTCTGCCCAATTGTAGATGCAGTCTTTCAGGGTATACTGCTTCAGTTTTTGTAGAGATTTCTTTCCGCGTGTATCCACATAACCTTCTTCGTCCATCCCATCTTCTATGATGACGAGGCATTGTTCCAGGAACTTCCTCTTGTATCGCCTTTTGCAAGCTTCAATTATTCCTTGGTCCATAGGCTGAATAACACTTGTGGTATTAGGAGGCAGGAACATTGTCTTAATTTTGCCGTTTGCACTCTCCAGTTTCGTGGTACAAGGGTGGGCAGGTGCGTTGTCGAGCAACAAAATGGCAACAGCTTCTTATAGGGTACACCATACACTCGATTCTGGAACGAGCGAACGTCGGGTACAAATCTCTTGTGAAAGAAATCCTCGGTGATGACCTGGTTAAACCAAGCTTTCTTTGATCCATAATAGTCGACTGGGAGTTGCTTGGTAATGATGAGGTCCTTAATTACTCTCGGCTTCTGAGATTTGCCGACGATTGTAGGGGTCACACGGTGGCTTGCGTCGGCATTAGCGCAGCAAAGCACTGAAATGCGCTCCTTCACAGTTTTGTGGCCAGGTGTGGACGTGATTTCTCGGTGGGCCTGTGTGTTGGAGGGTAGAGAACGCCAATATAAGCCAGTCTCGTCACCGTTATAGAGCTGCCAATGTTGAAGGTGTTCCTCGGTTATAAGGGCGTGGAAGCGATCAGTGAAGGGTTCTATGGCCGAAGTATCGGCGCTTAAGATTTCACCACAAATACTCCTGTTTGAGAGGCCATGGCGGTTTCGGAACCTCCACAACCACCCCTCGCTAGCCTTGAAGTCTTGGTGATGAAGATGCTGGCCGAAACGTTCTGCTGCATGCTGGATCTCGATGCCTCTCACTGGTACGCCCTCAGCACGAAGTTGTTGGTACCACTTCAGCACTGCGTCGTCGATGTCTTGATAGGCTAGCTTAGCCTTGCGAAAGATCTTGGCGGTGGAAGGACCATGAAGCACAGCTACGCCATGATGTCGGACTTTCTCCTTGTCTCGGATGAAGTCGTAGATTGTTGATCTGCCTAAGCTATACTTCTCCTGAAGCTGCTTGGCTTTCATCCCACTGTCCAGATCCTTTAGCATCTGTAGCTTTGTTTCAAGTGATACAGAAGTCACCTTACGCTTAGGCTTATCCTTGGGAGGCATGGTGAACTAAATAATGGCACGCGTCGATGTGTAACACAACAGAGCTTGGTGCGGACTGACGCTCCCAGCATCCGAGCCGGGCGCTTGGGCCCCGGATGTAAGATGGCGTCGGACCTCCCTTCTGTTTCTCGGATATTCACCCTTATTGTCCGGTTACGTGAGGGGTCGTCCGACACGTCATCCTTTGTCGGACACCGCTACGACACATTTCGGAAATATTTGAGATATCAGAGGACAGTTATGACGGACATATTCCGAATACTTATATAAAGTCCGACAACGTCAGAGACGGTCGGAACGATGCCGGAAATGTCCGAAATACGGAAGTGAATGTCCAAGAGGCCGATGCCAGTCCGAGTAGTGCGGGTTTCCGACTTGTAGAGGTCCGAGATAGCGAGGGTTTACTGTATATATATATATATATATATATATATATATATATATATATATATATATATATATATACTGTATATATATATATACTGTATATACGGTATAATATGTATAGAACAGTCTTTGAATGCAAAAGTATGTAATCACTATCCTCTCTCCCCTCCTTTCCACAGATCGTAGTGTGCCAAAACACATCGCGATCGGAAGGCATCACCCAGGGCGTCCTAACACATGAACTGATCCACATAATATATTAATATATTAATATATTAAGAAAAGATCAACCACAGATAGTCTGTTTGACAGAGACAAAGCTGAACCAGGACTTTGACAGCAACATAGTGTTTAGTGAAGGATATAATATATGGAGAAATGATAGAAAGGGTAAAAGGGGAGGTGGAGTGGCAGTATTAGTTAAGAACCCTATGACAGCAAAGCACGTGGAGTTAAATAATGACAAGGCAGAAATAATGGCAGTTGAACTCAATGATATAGAAGGAAAAAAGCTAGACATAGCAGTAGCTTACATGCCACCAAAGACCAGAGCATGGAGGGAGTTGGAGTTTGAGGAGATGGTAGAGGATATGATTCAGTCGTTGAGAAGATTGCTTTTAAGGAAGAATCGATTGATCTTGGTAGGAGATTTCAACTGTAGTAAGGTTGATTGGGAATCGGGAGATGCAGGGCCAAATCAGAGATCTTGGGGAAGTCGGCTAGTGGAGTTGGTTACGGAAAATGTACTTACACAACATGTGAAGGAAAATACAAGAATGAGGGGTAATAACGAACCTTCTAAACTCGATCTGATTTTTACAAAAGATCCTCACGAAATTAGTGATATAAACTATCTATGTCCTGTAGGTAAAAGTGATCACCTATTACTAAAATGGAAGTTGACCTCGAGTAATGCCAATAGATTAGACAATAGCTACATAAATGACAGATTAAATTATAGTAAAGCTGATTATGTATCCTTGAAAAGATATTTAGAGGGAGTAGATTGGGATCTTATTTTGAAGGAACGGGACGTACAAGGTAAATATAGTAGATTCCTCGAAATTTATAGAGTAGGAACCAATATGTTTGTCCCAAGATATAAAACTGGAAATTTTACTAAGCAGAAAGATTGGTTTAATTTGAAATGCAAAAGAGCTTTGGGTAGGCGTGATGCAGCTTGGGCTAGATTAAGAAGAAGGAACACTGAGAGTAATCGGAATAAATATAAACAGGAGAGGAATAGATATGTTAACATAATTAGGCAAGTTAAAATGAACTATGAGAAGAACATAGTAAATAAATGTGAAAGTGACCCTAGATTATTTTATAAATATATAAACAGTAAGTTGAAGGTAAAGAAACAAATTACTAAATTAAGAGTTGATGCTAGGACGTATGAAAATGTATCGGACATGTGTGAGGTAATGAATAACAAATTGGGGTCAGTTTTTACTAGAGAGGAAGGTTTTGACGAACCACAGGCGGGAGTACTGGAGAGTGGTCTTAGTAAGATTGAAATAACTAGAGATGAGCTGTTATCTGCGATGAGAGGACTTGAAGTAAGGAAAGCTATGGGACCGGATGAAGTGTCTGCCTGGGTTTTAAAGGAGTGTGCAGAGCAATTAGTGGAGCCAGTGAGGGACATAATTCAAGCTTCCTTAGATAAAGGACAGGTTCCTGTTGAATGGAAAAGAGCTAATATCATTCCGATATACAAGAATGGAAACCCTGAGGACCCTCTAAACTATAGACCAGTTTCACTTACTAGTATTGTATGCAAGATTTGTGAAAAGCTAATTAGGAAGAGATGGATGAAAATGTTGGAGAGAAAGAAAATAATAACCCCAAAGCAATTTGGATTCAGAGAAGGGACATCTTGTGTTACCAGTTTGCTATGTTATTACAGTAGGGTGATAGATGTACTCCAAGAAAGAGGCGGATGGGTGGACTGCGTCTACTTAGACCTTTCCAAAGCATTCGATAAGGTACCACATAAGAGATTGTTATCTAAGCTTGAGACGCTAGGATGTGTCAGGGGGAGTTTGCTGAAATGGATGGAGAGCTATTTAACAGATAGGGAAATGAGGACCAACATTAGAGGAACTTACTCATCGTGGCGGAAAGTTGAGAGTGGTGTGCCGCAGGGATCTGTGTTGGCACCTCTCATGTTCCTTATGTACGTGAATGACCTGCCGATAGGCATAAACTCTTACATGTCAATGTTTGCAGATGACGTAAAAATTATGAGACAAATAACAAATAAAAGTAGTTGTGAGGAGCTGCAAGGGGATTTAGATAAAATATACGAATGGAGCACCAAGTGGAAAATGAAATTTAATATAAGTAAATGTCATGTGTTAAATATGGGAAGAAGTGTGAATAGACCAAATTGGGAGTACAGGATGGGAGATAATAAAATTAGCAAGGCCGAAAAAGAAAAAGATTTAGGGTTGATTATACAAGATAATTTGTCGCCAGAGAAACATATTAACAAGCTCTTTAGCGGAATGTATGCAATGGCCGGGAATATGAAAGTTGCTCTGAACTATTTGGATGAGACCATGGTAGCGAAAATTATGAAGAGTATGATTAGACCAAGATTGGAGTATGCAGCAGTGGTGTGGTCCCCGCATCTAAAGAAGCATATTCACAAGTTAGAAAGAATCCAGAGAGCAGTCACTAGATTGGTTCCAAGTCTCAGAGAACTGCCATATGAAGGGAGGCTAGACAAATTAAATCTACCGAGTCTAAAAGAGAGGAGAGAGAGGGGAGACATGATAATGATGTACAAATGTACCCGGGGGCTGGAGAGGCTGGATAGGGAGGATATATTAATTATGGATACAGGAATAACTAGAGGCCACAGCTACAAAGTAAAAAGACCTACCTGCAAGAACGATATCAGGAAGTTTAGCTTCCCCTATAGATGTATTGACAAATGGAATGGGCTGGAGGAGGAGGTGGTAGGGGCAAGGAACATCCATATTTTCAAGAAAAAATTGGATAAAAAGTAGACTGAGAGACGGGACAACACGAGCTTAGCTCAACTCCTGTAAACTACAATTAGGTAGGTAAATACATGTTTGACTACTGCCGCAACAAACTGGACTTTAAGAACGTAGAGCACCTGGCATGTACCGAGATCAGGGCCGCCAACCTCTCTCACTGCTCCTTCATGTCTGCCATGATACAGGGAGACTCTTCTCCAATCAATATTGCTAAAACACATCAGGTGAGGCCATCTGTGTACCTATATACAGTATTGTTAATCTTATCCGCTAAGGTATTCCACTAGATGATTATTATTCAGTTTCAAAAGGACATCCAGGAACCATAGAGGTACAATCTATCTCATTCTTCTATTCAACAGCCGAGTTCTGGAACTCTCTCTCATAATCAGTCTTTCCCTCTTCCAATGACTTACATTGCTTCACACTTTGTGTGTCCAGGCATTTTGGCTCGAACGTCCCTTGATTTTGGCCCTGTCACTCTTTCAACTCTGGGGAAGGGACTCGCCACAGGCAGTTCTGCCTTTTGTCTCCCTCACTCGCATAGATTTTTTTTTTTTTTTATAAACTTTGACTATCACAGATCCTTCCCAATCTGAGTATGGTAAAAGCATCTATTGATAGCCAGAAAAAAAATAGAATCAAGTCACCTGTCTAGAAAAGTCTATTTGAATTACGGTAGGTACAGTATTATCAATGTCAGTCAGATGATATACCTTTTTCAGTTTAAATTTATTGTTTTTCCAGGTATATTTCCTGGTACAGTACTTTGATTTAATTTAGTTGATTTATATTAGTTTGCATGGGGAACAGATTAACTTGCTCTGTTGCTCATGTAGTAATGTACACCCTATGTGGTGGATTGTGTTCTTTTATTTCATAATTTTATTTTAGTAACCATTGTTTCCACATAGCAATTTTGATAATTTAATTTGACTTATATTGTCTTTGTCCCAGTTTTGGTTGGTTTAGTTTGCAAGTTTTAAATTTTAATTGAACATTACCAAGGGTTTATTGTGAACACTCCTCTTTACAGGACTGTGTCAAGACCAAAGCAATGTATTCGGTGATGGTGGTGCGGAAGATGAACAAGGAGGAAGCCATGGGGGTCGTCAACAGTGTCTTTGATCGCTGCTACAACGACTTGGAGCCCATTGGTCGACGGATACGCAGGAACTCTTACGACATGCAGAAAGCTTATAAAGAAAGATTTGCTTATGGCTATGATTGAAGCTTTATATTTTTTGTTGATATACAGAAAGCTTATAAATTAATCTAAGTTTTATTAATTTCACCATAACACCAAACATCTCCAATGAAATTAATGAAAGCATATATGTGATCCACCGGGATTCGAACCTGGGTTATCACATACAGATTTTTAAACACTCTAACCATTACACCACAAAGACGGTTAAAGGTTTAAAGATTTGTTTATAGCTATGATTGAAGCTTGATGGAAGATATTTTTGTGTTTTCTTTATTTATTTTTATAATGTAAAACTGCATACTGTATAGTAGCATAAGCAACACCTATACCACACAACTTAAAACTACTGTAAATATTGTAGAAACTCAATACATTATTCTGTAAATGTATGGTACCTAATTTTGTTGCATGTTTTTTTTAAGTGTGTAATAAATTTGGATATTTTTCAGAAATTATTGGTCATCTTTCAACCCTATAAATTCTTATTGCTTCTTTCAATAAATTGCCCATCTTCTGAAACAAAAAGATTACAGTTCCGTAGTGACGGTTCACCGCCCGGTGCTTACTGTCACGCTCCGAACAGTCTGAAACATGGCCCCGCCGGCTCGCCCAGGGTGCTCTTTACAGAGTGTCCCGAGTGGCAGGCATGTTTATTTTGAAAAAATTAGAGTGCTCAGAGCAGGATACACGAATGTCACTATCATCCACGTCACAAACTAGTTGCCTTCATTCAATACACGCTGCATACTCTACATGACACTGATCGTTGGGTTCATATCTGCTGGATTCTAGCCCACATAGGTATCGCAGGTAATGAGCACGCTGATCGCTCTGCAAAATCAGCTGTTGATCTACCAATATCTCAACCCTGTCTCCCAGTGGAGGACTGGTTAACATCTTTACATGGTGTTATTTAGCAGCGGTGGCGTCGGTTATGGGAGTCACAATCCCCGACTGCGCTCTATTAACCCTCCAGCCCCGGGGGCTATAGCTTGCGACTGTGCTCCGGTACCGGGTGTTTTGACGATCTTTGGCCTATGTTAACTACTCTGTAAGTCAATGAATATGTCATGTAATGTTGTGAATAAAAAAGAATAATGTTCCACAAACCTTCCTCTGTCGAATGGCGTTGAGTAGAGGTCTCTAGCCCCTCTGGTTGCATAATGGTGAGCGCGGGAAGACGAGTGCTTTTCGGCGGCAAATTCTTCCCGCGTTCGGACGCGTCGCCTCGGCCATGGCTACGACGCACCTAGCCGCTCGCCGCGCCAAAGTATTTATCTCCCTTAGACGATTTTAGTGTTTGATATTGAGAATGTGATGTTTATTTGATATTTTCTAGTTATTTTGAGGCCAATTATATAAAATATGTTTATTAGGGTATCACTGTCACTGATATTGCTAATTTTCACTCGATACCGTACATTTTATTAGTAATTGAGGTAGCTTATTGTTGTATTAGGCACTGATTATTCGTTATCACAGGTGTTTATTATACTTTGGCCATCAAATATTAGGTCTTGTGTCACTTTCACTTTGACAAATATGCTTTAGAGTGTCACTGTCACTGATAATGCTCATTTTCACTCGATACCGTACATTTTATTAGTAATTGAGGTAGGTTATTGTTGTATTAGGCACTGATTATTCGTTATCACAGGTGTTTATTATACTTTGGCCATCAAATATTAGGTCTTGTGTCACTTTCACTTTGACAAATATGCTTTAGAGAGTGTCACTGTCACTGATAATGCTCATTTTCACTCGATACCGTACATTTTATTAGTAATTGAGGTAGGTTATTGTTGTATTAGGCACTGATTATTCGTTATCACAGGTGTTTATTATACTTTGGCCATCAAATATTAGGTCTTGTGTCACTTTCACTTTGACAAATATGCTTTAGAGAGTGTCACTGTCACTGATAATGCTCATTGTAATTGTAAACAGTTGTAAACAGTTTACTTGGAAAAACAAGAGTCAGCTTAAGACCTTCTGTACCCGATGCCGAGTTGGCTGCCAACTTTGTGGCATTTTTTGCTGGCAAGATAACTCGCATAAGACAGGAACTGGATGATGCTTCTGTTGGTGAAGAACTTTCAGTTGTACTCCAACCCCGACACATTCCTAATAATGTCCTCTCATCCTTTCACTCAGTAGAGGTGGACATGATCTCGTCCTACATAAGAAACCTCAATAAAACATTTTGCCCGTTGGATCCCATAAATGTTTCCAAGCTACCAAGAGTCTATGATCACACAGTTGAGTTTATTTCCAAAATAATTAATAAGTGCTTCTCTGAAGGTAGCTTCCCACATTCTGAAAAGCATGCACTACTCCGACCTACTCTAAAGAAACCTGGACTTGATGTTGAGAACATGTTGAACTATCGTCCTGTCTCCAACTTGTCCTTCATATCAAAGATATTAGAGCGTGCAATACTTGACCAATTACAACCACTACTTCAGCAGAATGAAACTATCCCAATTTTTCAGTCTGCTTACCGACAGCATCATTCAACTGAAACAGCATTGATTAGAGTACATAATGATCTAGTTGAGAACATTTGCAATGGTGTGGCCTCACTATTGGTCTTGCTTGATCTCTCTGCGGCCTTTGACACAGTGGATCACGAGTTGTTATTGAGTGATCTTTATGATTGTGGTGTGCGTGACTCCGCTCTCTTGCTTCTTGGGTCGTACTTGTCAGGTAGATCCCAGAGTGTGATGGTAAATCAAGTGGTCTCGGACTCGACACCCCTGCAGTATGGTGTTCCGCAGGGATCAGTTTTAGGTCCTATCCTATTTATAATTTATATTAGCAGTTTGTCTCTTCTGCTTCGTGCACATAATGTCACCTTTCACTTTTATGCAGATGACACCCAGATTTATGTGAGAATCACAAATATAGTTGATATACGGAGTAAGATGGAATTGTTGATGTCTGATATCAAGAAGTGGATGAGAGCGAGAAAACTTAAACTAAATGATGGTAAAACTGATATTCTCATCATCCGAGGAAATAGAAGAGCTGATGATATAGTGGGTGCCCTCTCCATCAATGTGGGTGGATCTCAGCTGCGACCGGCCAACTCTGTTCGAAATCTGGGTGTATATGTGAACTCCCGATTAGATTTCAAAGAGCATGTAAACCAGATAGTTAAAAGTTGTTACTTGCACATCAGAAATCTCTATTTGGTGAAGCCGTTTTTAACCAGACGTTGCCTCCTGACGTTGGTTCACTCATTGGTCTTCTCTCGTGTTGATTATTGCAATGCCCTGTTGGTGGGTCTTCCAAATTATATTTTGAAGAAAGTTCAGTCTGTTCTTAACAGGGCCGCAAGACTAATTTTTGGTGTTCTACCTAGAACTCCTACTACATCTCTTCACATAGAACTGCACTGGCTGCCAGTAAGAGCAAGAATAGAATTTAAGTTGTGTTTGGTGACTTTTAAGGTTCTCAAATTTGGTGAGCCTAGGTACCTTGCGGAGCTTCTCAGGCGCCCACCGGCACACCATGGTGTAGTTGTGCGTCATGACAATGACCCTTTTCGTCTTGATGAACCAAGGGCTTTCCAGCAGTCTTCTTTCTTTGAGAGGTCATTCTCCTACATGGCTCCGAGGTTGTATAACAGGTTGCCGCTGTCCATGAGACAACTGAGTTCTGTTGAATGCTTCAAGAGACAACTTAAGACTTTTCTCTTTGAGAGAAGCTATGATCTTGAGAGAGGTGTCATGACAGATGGCTATAGAGTTTAGGCTATTCTGCCACTGCTAGTGATTGTTAAATGTGTGTTGTATATAAGCCTTCTTTTGATGCATTGATTTTTGTTCTTTTTTCTTTCTCTTTTCGAGCGCTAGTGAATTCTTCGGAAAAATTGGCGCTTATGAGAAATAAGTAACATGCTTATTATTATTATTATTATTTTCACTCGATACCGTACATTTTATTAGTAATTGAGGTAGGTTATTGTTGTATTAGGCACTGATTATTCGTTATCACAGGTGTTTATTATACTTTGGCCATCAAATATTAGGTCTTGTGTCACTTTCACTTTGACAAATATGCTTTAGAGAGTGTCACTGTCACTGATAATGCTCATTTTCACTCGATACCGTACATTTTATTAGTAATTGAGGTAGGTTATTGTTGTATTAGGCACTGATTATTCGTTATCACAGGTGTTTATTATACTTTGGCCATCAAATATTAGGTCTTGTGTCACTTTCACTTAGTTATATGATTTGTAAACGATTTATATACAATTTATTGTGTCTTTTTTCACTGATTTATATATTTATAGGTTCTAATCATATGAATGTCACTTGGTATATACATATGTGTCACTTTCACATATTATTATGGTGTAATTGTATTTGTATCAATGTTCTCATAATACATGACTTTTGTATTACAATACATTGGTTTTCTTCCACTTTTTGCCTATATATAATTATAGTGTACATATTGTCATTTTATTTGGCAATTTCAGTATGATTATTAGAACTCCAGCTTGGAGTGGTAATCAAAGAAGCAATCTACAGCACAGAGTGCCACCTTGCACTCCACACACTCCAGGGTTGACTTTTTACCTGACCTCGGCTTCACCCTGCTGTTGTAGCAGACATGGCACCGCTTCTGCTGTGTTCTTCCGGATTCATTCTGAGGCAGGGAACCAAGCCTGTGCCTAGTCAAGTATTGAGCAGACTGCAAGCGGTCAATAACGGCGGGCCCAGGATGTGCCACTGCCCTCTGTGGCATAGCATACTTCTCCAGGAGCTCCGTCAACACCTGCTTTTGGAACCTCCGCAGGCTATTGAACTTCATGGGTGTGTTCACATTCCAAAGCTTGTATATGTTGTAGGCATTCAGAACTGACATGTCCACCATATGCAGAAAGAACTTTTTGTACCATCTGCACGAGGTACGCAGGCAGTCAATGAAGCCTATCTGCATGTCGGACTTGTCCACCAGCCTCATGTTGATGTTGTAGTCCAGGACAGCATCGGGCTTGGTCACCCTGGCCTGGGTGCGGCGATCCACCTTGCCAGTCTCCACCATTTCCCCCTTGTGGATGGTGGTCAGGAGGTTGACCTTCCGCTGGTCGTGCCAGTGGATAGCCAGAATGGGCCCCGACTTCTTCTTGAACACATCACCTTTTTTGGTCTTTGGAGGGAAAGGTGGCATGCCCTTCCTTTTCCCTCGTACTGTGCCTACAGTCCCCGTCTTGCGCTCATGCAGGTACTGTGAGAGAGTGGGGGACGTGTAATAATTGTCCGTGTAGAGGACGTGATTCTTATGAAAGTAGCGGTCCATCATGGCTTGCACCACTGCTCCGCCAAAGCCAATGAGGGGGTCCACAAGCAAGTCCCCTTCCTTCCCGCTGTAGACCAGGAAGTCCAGGACATAGCCAGTTTGGCAGTCGCACAGCACAAAGAATTTTATGCCAAAGCGATGTCTTTTTGAGGGGATGTACTGCCGGAAGCTGAGTTTTCCCCGGAACAGCACAAGAGACTCGTCAATGACGACCTTGCGGAAGGGCTTGAAGTAGGAGGTGAAGCGTTCTCGCATCATCTCATACAACGTCCTAATCTTCCACAGCTTGTCTGGGAGGTGGACGTCAAGGTTGGTGACAAGATGGAGCGCTGCGAGGATATCAAGGTACCGGTCGCGAGACATATATTTCCCGAAGGCAGGGGTGGATATCAGATCATTGGTGATCCAATAGTCAGGCAACCTATGCTTCTTGACATGAGGCATTAGCATGGTGAGTGCCAGGAACACCATGAACTCTTTATGAGTCACTGGGGTCCACTGCCTCATGTGGCCCTTGGTCACCTTTCCCAAAAAGTGGACCTGGAATTGGTGCTGCTTATTTGTCTCTTTGACAACATAGCCTACCACCTCCTCATCAAAGAAGGCCTCAAACAGTTCGTGTGGTGGAGCATTGGGGCCTGCAGGAAAATTGGGGGTAACGCCTGAACCCTCCAGTACCTCATCAAAAGCTGGCACATCAGGGTTGTATGCATCCTCATCAACTACGTCTTGCCACTGAAAAACGTAGAATGGGTCTTGTCTACGCTGACGAGGAGCTCCAGCTGGTGGCCCAGCACGCCCACGGCCAACTCGGGAGGCGCGCGCCCTAGGGCGGCGAGGGCGGCGGCCAGGGCGGTGGGCAGCACGACGGGCAGCACGACGCCGGGCCAAGCGGATGGGTCGAGGGTCGTCGATGTCCATATAGTCATCGTCAGAGTGGTCATCTTGCCCTGACGGTGGACCTATGTAATCATGGCCAGAGTCTTGAGAGAGGTGCCCTTCATCATCATCAGTGGCCCCCACATAATCTGGCGGGGAACCAGTGATGCGTGGGCGGCGTGCGGGTGGGCGAGGTGGGGAAGGAGTGGCAGGTGAGGCTGTGTCCCCCCGAGGTCCCGGGCTCCTTGGCCTGCGACGAGTGACAGAAAGCAATGTTTCACTGTCACTAGGGCCAGGTATTGGTGATGCGAGCTCAAAGACTTCTTCAGGAAGACATGTTGAAGGCGGGAGAGGTGGGGAGGACCGTGGGGAAAGTTGCGGGGACGTATGGCTGGGGCCGGCCGGGGTGGACGCCGCGGGAGCCTCGAACAAAACTCTCTTACTTTTCTTAATTTTCTTGGTATATTTCCTACCTTTCCCCTTTTCGGCAGCAGTATGTCTCCTGTCGGGGGACCTAGGAGGCAAATAGGCCGAAAGTGTGGGGTCCTCAACCCTTGGCAATGGTGGGGGTGGTGGGGAAGAATGCGGGGCATCCGGGTCATCTTGGGTGGCGTGGGTAGATAAGGGAGACAATGGCGGACGAGAAGGGTCACCACGCTGACCCTCACTCACAGCCTCATCCTCACCAAGTAGTTTTGCTTGTTCCCTAGCTGCCGCGGCCGCCTTCTCAAGTATTTTCTGCTTATACAAATGTAGCTTGAAAGGCGATTTACCAGGGGAAGGGCTTGGCGTCGTGTCACTTAAGCGAAATTTGGTGAGTGACCTTGAACTCTCCCACTCGCTCACTCTCTCAAGTTCACTGTCTTTAGGTAAACCAGCTTCCTCAACAACTGGTACATCACCTTCATCACTCTCATCACTGTCATGTTCTCTCGCAAATCCCAGGAATTGCTCTTCTTTATCACTCTCATGGCCATAATCACTCGACTTATAATTACTGGAGTCGTCACTGACTTCATCATCAACATTATGCTTGGCATCAGCTCGCTCATAAAGTCTCAATGTCGTCTCAATACCTCCGGGAGATAACACATTTAGGCGATGGCGTCGGGGTAAGGCACGACGAACAAGCAAGGGCGTCGTAGGAAGCACGGTATCGGACACAGCGGAATCACTATTTGGCGTACTGTCCATGATGGCGTCGGGGTAGATACTGTTGCTGTGGCGGAGTTTACGCCTGGTGGCGCCACCTACCGTCCCACGATACCGAAAATGTACGCGCGGCATTCGAAAGCACGCATGCAAGCAATGGGCGTTCAAGAGCCCTTCCGGGTTGCGCGGGCCGAGGTTGTTATGGGCGTTCAAGAGCCCATCCGGGTTGGAGGGGTTAAACAATCACCTAACCTATGGCAATAATCAGAATGTCAATCCTGTCACGCTACCCTTACTGTTTGTCATATCCTTATTGAATGCTTGCTCTATTCCCGCTCCCGTACACTTTACTTCGGTTGCAAATCTTTCTCTGAATTGTTAACGGATTCTCCTACTTTCTCTATTTACCCCATTATCCACTTCCTTTCATCAATGAAATTTGATTAATGCACCACCTCACACTGATACATATCTATTCCTGTTGAACCCTTACCTCAGGCTAGGGCCAGCCCTATGAGTCATGTAGTGTGGCTCAGTGGTCTGGTTAAACTACTGTATTTAAAAATATAAAAAAATAGTTTAAGGGGAGATAGAATATTTATTTGTTTATTGTTTTATCTTTTTATATACTATTAGTTAACTCCGTAGACCTCCATCAAGCTGTAAAAAAAAATCCCTAGACCCCCCCATCAAGATAAATTTGTTGGTAAGCAAATGTTCCGGCCGAAAGACCGGTTACTCTTAAAATTACAGGCTCGTTATCACTTCTCAGGAAAAAATCAACACCTAAATGGCACAAAAGGTCTTAATATTGTCAAAATGGGGCAGTCTTAAAATCACTAAACTAGTGGATCGAAAGTCTTAACCCTCGAACTTCGACCCTTTAAACTTTTGCGTCAACCCTGAACTCGGCTAAAATATCGAATTCTCAGGATTTTGGCGCTCTTTTTTTTTTTTTTTTTATACGCAAAAAAAAAAATGGCCCAACCTAGCTTATATATATATATATATATATATATATATATATATATATATATATATATATATATATATATATATATACAGTATCCTGTGGCAGTTTTCGTTGTTGTCTTGCGTTTGGTGAAAACTAGAAGTCTCTAGACCAAGTGGTTCAGTTTTTAAGATGAATATATTTAGGTCAGTATGGTGGATGAAAGCCTAGCATTCGGTGTTTACTCCTGATTTTCGGCATTTACCGATACTCATATCCCTGCAAATAAATGGCCTAGCCAAGTTTTTATTCATAGCAGAGGCAGATATGGCCGTTGCCGTGCGTTGGGTGAAGACTAGAAAACTCTGCATTCTGATTATTGTGCGAGATGAGAAATAAGATAAAGTTAGGTGGGAATTCAGAGCTTCGTCCGAGTGCGGCGGCGCCGCACTACCGACCGCGGCTATGGTCTCTTTATATTCGTTCGACAATTTATTATTGATTATAGATTATTTATTATGTACTGTATTATGTAATAATATGTGATATCTGCATATGCCTCACAGGCTGGTTTACAGAAAGAGATAAAAGAGGACTTCTGGAATGACACCGTCAGTGTCATTTCAGGCCTCTCGGAGAACGAAATAACTATCGTGGGGGGGGACCTCAATGGTCACATGGGAGCATCTGCAGATGGATACAAGGGGGTACATGGAGGAATTGGTTACGGAAGGAGAAATCTAGAAGGCGAATATATATTGGAGTCCTGCGTTGCACTCAACATGGTTGTGTGTAACACAAAGTTCAAGAAAAGACAGAGCCACCTGATCACATATAACTCTGGGGTCTCCAGTAGCCAGATAGATTACTTCTTGGTTAACAAGAAAGACTGGAAACTAGTTCGAGATGTAAAGGTCATCCCGAGCGAAGAATGTATCCCCCAGCATAAGCTACTTGTGTGCGACATGAGCTTATACAGAGATCCTAAGCGCAAGAAGGTTTACATACCCAAAAGGAAAGTGTGCGCTGCTGAAGGACAAGTTAGGGATAGGTTTCATAATGAACTGGAGGAAATGAATAGAAATAAGGAAGCTAGGCCTAACGATGTAAATAGCCAATGGAACTTTCTTAAGCATAGCCTTATCGCTGCCACTGACAAAGTCTGTGGGAAAACAAAGGGTCACCCCAGGAATAAGACCTCTTGGTGGTGGAACGATGAGGTAGAACATGCTGTGAAAGAGAAAAGGAGATGCTTCAAAGCATGGAAGAAAGGAGGCAGCAGGGAGGAATACCAGGCAGCTAAACAAACTGCCAAAAGAGTTATTTACAATGCTAAAAATCGCATTAAGGACCTGGTCCTCGAACAAGTGTGTAACACTGACAATCCCAATGGGATCTTCAACCTAGCTAGGCGAGTTAAAAATGACAGTAGGGATATTATAGGTGAACAGTGTGTTAGAGATGATAATGGGAAGATTGTGTATGCAGAAAATGAAATCAGAGAAGCATGGAAGGTACACTATGAAAGATTGCTAAATGTAGAGTTTGAATGGGATAAGGAACAGCTTAGTATCGAAAAACCAATATCTGGGCCCCCTTCTTTGATAGCACCAGCTGTAGTGAGCGACGCAATCAATAAAATGAAGGACGGTAAAGCTCCAGGTTGCTCCGACATTGTCGCTGAGATGATAAAAGCCTCAGGGGAGATTGGTGTAAACTTAGTCACTGAGTTGATAAACTCCATTATTAACCCGTACAGCCCCAGCGACGCGCCTGACGCGTCGGCGATGTATGTAACGCACAGCCCCAGAGACGCGCCTGGCGCGTCACCCTAATTGCGCCAACCGTAACCTCAGGTGTAGCCACTCAAGAGGGCTCAGATTTGTATGGGAACTGTGTACGTATCCCACGCAACCGTGCCGATGGTTGAAAACTCAAAGTCCATGTGCGTGCGCGCGAGCGCGCAATAATCTGTTTTTTTGGGATAATTGCCTTCAAATTTTTACTCTTGTAAAATCCGTTTTCGGGGGCTCTGTAGGACCATTTTTTAAGCTTTTTGAGCGGTTTTTCGTGGTTTTTCCTTCATTCCTAACCCATTCGCTATTGTTTCTGGAATACAAAAAAAAATTGAAAACCGGCCGGGTTCTGGTGCGCAAACATTACAAAACTAGCCGGTGCTCCACGGGTTAAAGATGAGAAAATCCCAGAGGATTGGCTCAAAAGTGTAATAGTAAATATATACAAAGGAAAAGGGGATGCGCTAGATAGAGGAAATTATAGGGGCCTGAAAATGCTTGACCAAATCATGAAGGTCTGTGAGAGAGTCCTTGAGGGTTTGATCAGGCAAAGCATCTCTATTGATGATATGCAGTTTGGTTTTATGCCAGGACGTGGTACAACCGATGCTATCTTCATAGTCAGGCAGATACAGGAAAGATACTAAAAGGCAGGGATCTTTACTTTGTGTTTGTGGACCTGGAGAAGGCCTTTGATAGGGTACCTAGAGATGTTGTACAGTGGGCTATGAGGAAACTTGGTGTGGAAGAGTGGCTGGTGCGTGTGATAATGAAGATGTATGAGGATTCGCGAAGTTCGGTGAGGGTGAAGGTTGTACTGAGTGATGAGTTCGCAGTCCGTGTTGGAGTCCATCAGGGTTCAGTGTTAAGCCCCCTCCTCTTTATTATGGTCTTGGAGGCGCTGTCTAGAGTTTTTAGAGGCGGACTCCCGTTGGAACTGTTTTATGCAGACGATTTAGTCCTAATAGCTGACAGTATGCAGGATGCTGAGGCCAAATTCAGAGAGTGGAGAGAGGGCATGGCGAGCAAGGGTTTTAAGAGTTAATATTAACAAAACCAAGGTTATGCATTGTAGTTTGAGACGAGGCAATGTGGAAAAGAGCGATGCATACCCATGTGCAGTGTGTGGAAAGGGAGTGGGCATTAACTCAATTCAATGTAGCATCTGTCGATGTTGGGTACACCATGGGAGTAAGCGCTTGTAGTAGAATAAAGGGGGCCCCTGCCGAAGGATAAGTCAGAAATAGAGAAATTTGAGTGCGTAGTGTGCAAAGGCGAGCTTGTGTTAAATGATGATCCTATGGCTGTGAATTTTGGAAATGAGTCTTTGGAGCTGGTGAACAAGTTTTGTTACCTAGGAGATACCATCTCTGCCGGTGGTGGGGCCGAGGCTGCCACTGTTGCTAGAATTAGGTGTGGCTGGGGGAAGTTCAGAGAATTGATGCCAATCCTGACCATGAAAAGAATGCCTCTCCCTCTGAAGGGAAAGGTGTATGCCTCATGTGTTAGAAGTGCAATGACGTATGCCTCAGAAACATGGGCCGTTAAAGTAGAGGATGTCAACAGAATGGAGCGTAATGAGATGAGAATGGTGAGATGGATGTGTGGGGCCAGGCTACAGGATAGAATAACAAATGTTGAGCTGAGGAGACATTTAGGTATAAAGAGTATTAGCGAGGTTATGCGTACAAGTAGACTGGGATACTATGGACATGTGGAGAGAATGGATGAACAAAATTGGGTGAAAAAATGCAGGTCTGTGATTGTGGAGGGAGCTGCACCAAGGGGTGGACCGAGGAAGACCTGGGATCGGACTATACGCGCCGATCTCAAATCCAAGAACTTGACAAGTGAAGCAGCCCTTAACAGGGTTGCCTGGAACTCCACCATTAGGACAAGAGACTGAAACTGCACTTATGTGTGGAACACTCGGTCTTAAAATTGTATGTATGTATGTATGTATGTATGTATGTATTGATTATATTGATAATTGATTATTGATTACTGATATATTTCACTATTGTAACCATTCCTAAGTCACTGTCGTCTGCTTTCATGCATCGCTTGGGACTTAGGTTCAGAAGATACTGTACAAGCTTTCGTAAGGCTTGCTTGCAAGCAGGAGTCACTTTATTGGCTGGCTGTGTGTTCTTGGGTAAACGGACGACCCGCCAAGACAACACAATTTTCTCTAGTGCAGTTTTAAGCCTTATATTAACCCATAGACGCCTCGGAGGCCATCCAGGTCTCACGATGGCAATAGCTAATGGCCTCCTGAGCGCTCATCCGGGTCTGATGGGTTAAAATCTAAAAACCAATGGGGCGAGGGAAAAGGGATGCCAGAAAAAACCAGCCCATCTCCCCTTAAAGTGCGTGTTGGTTTGTACATTATCTGGCTGTGTAAAAAATTGGCCATACTCCAGCTGTCGTGGAACTCAAGGCTCTCAATGTGGTATCCGTGTCCTAAACAGTAATTCTGCAAAAGACCAGAACAGATGAAAATGGCTATAGTCCGTTCATTCTAGGTTGGGCAGAAATAGTAACCTCTAACCTCTGTAACTCAAAAAGGTCTAGAACAAATGAACTGCCAATTCTTCCAATTTGGTAGAAAAATGTGCTCAATTACTCTAGTCTGTATTGAGTTACAGAGGTTAGGGGTTATTATTTCTGCCCAACCTAGAATGAACGGACTATAGGAAGAAATATCGCCTTGAGTCTACCATCTGCCAATTTTCTTTCACTTTGACTATTTTGTATCTCAGAGCTCCTAATCGTGTACAGTCCAATTTGTATGTGGCACTTACCTTCTTATTTTCTTTTGCTTTAATTATTATTTATTTTTTTGGGGGGAGGGGGAACTCGAGACAGAGCCCGAATATGGACAAACAAAACTAAACCCAAAAACACACATCTAGGTCGTTCAATGTGTACAGTCCAATTTGTATGTGGCACTTACCTTCTTATTTTCTTTTGCTTGTACAGTAAACTTCCGTTAATCCGAAGGGCAGCGGACCGGCTCTCGTTCGGATTAGTGGTTTTTTCGGATTATCGGACTTTACCCCTATGAACCTGTGTATGACGAAAACATTGAGACATTAGGCCACCCAAATGACACAATGGTGCACACACACATATCATATGTTCATGAAATCACTTCAAAAGTTTACCATTGTCATTGTAGCCTATTACCTACTTCAAAACATTCAGATTAATGGTCAAAGGAATCTGCTGATATAAACGTCTTCTTCTTTCCGTCTACTAGCGAGTTTGTCTTGCTCTTGAAGATCAGATGTGGTTCGGGAAGTAATGCCTTAACAACGGCACTTCCCTGAGAGGTTCTTGTAATTTTCCTTTTGTGACGTGCTCTGTTATATTATATTGTATTGAAAGCACCCTTGTCTTGTTGTCTTGAAAGCACCCTTGGGATGCTCCGATCACTGAACTATAAATAGTAGCGTATCGGAACATCCAAAGGTGCGTTTTCAAGCTCAAGACTAATACGTTCCATAGGTGCGTTTTCAAGCTCAAGACTGAATGCGCTTGCAGAAAATGCGGTGCAAGCCAGTAGCGCATCGGAGCGTCCCAAGGATGCGTTCAAGAGCAAAACAAACTCTCTAGCAGACGATGTGGAAGAAGAAGAAGACGAAGGTATTTACGATTATATCAGTAGCTTCCTTTGACCATTAATCTGAATGTTTGAAGTAGATAATAGGCTACAATGACAATGGTAAACTTTTAAAGTGAATTCATGAACATATGATATGTGTGTGCTCCATTATGTGTCATTTGAGTGGCCTAATGCCTCAAAAAGGGGACTTTGGGACTTCTTGAAATTCGGACCATCGGGTGAATTCGGATTTGACCTCAAATTGAAAAATTCGGACTATTGGGAGATCCGAATCATCGGTCGTCGGATTAACGGACTTTTACTGTATTATTATTATTATTATTATTATTTTTTTTTTTTTGAGGGGGGGGGGGGACTCGAGACAGAGCCCGAATATGGACATCACCACACAGCAGACAAACAAAACCAAGCCCCAAAACACACACATTAGCTTAACCTCAGTTGTATGTAAAATGCTAGAAACGGTCATACGAGACAGACTCGTAAATCACTTGGAGGAAAATAACATACTTAAAGATACTCAACACGGCTTTCGTAAAAAACGTTCCTGTTTAACAAACCTCTTAGACTTCTTCCACGATATCCTCAACCTCTACGATGAGAGTAAAGCTGTAGATATTATATACCTTGATTTTCAAAAGGCCTTTGACAAAGTTCCCCACAAACGTTTACTGCTAAAACTAAAAGCGCATGGAATACAAGACGGTGTGTTGAAATGGATAGAAAATTGGCTCAGCAACAGAAAGCAAAGGGTAGTCATAAACGGTAAGGCATCTAAATGGACCAATGTAAGTAGCGGGGTACCCCAGGGATCGGTACTAGGACCAATTCTCTTTCTAATTTACATCAACGACATAGATGAGGGTCTCACCTGCACAATCTCAAAATTTGCTGACGATACAAAAATTGCAAATAGCGTACTCTCAAAAGAACAAGTTGACGATATGCAACACAATCTAGATAAATTGTCATGTTGGGCCCAAATTTGGCAAATGAGTTTCAATGCGGATAAATGTAAAGTACTACATGTCGGATACCTAAATGAGAAAGCAAACTATTCGATGAATGGCACTCAGCTTAAGAATGTAAACAGAGAAACCGATCTGGGAGTAACAATATCGAGTAACCTAAAACCGAGTCAACAATGTTCAGAAGTTGTTAAGAAGGCAAACAAAATAATTGGCTTTATAGGCAGGTCATTTGAGCATAAATCCAAAGAAGTTATCCTAACCCTTTACAATTCCTTAGTCCGCCCTCTTCTGGAATACTGTGTTCAATCCTGGTGCCCTTATTACCAAAAAGATATAAACAAGCTAGAACGAGTTCAACGTAGAGTTACCAAAATGATACCTAGCCTAAAGAACAAACCATACGAAGAGCGTCTTAGAGAATTAAATCTATTTCCTTTAACCCAGCGCAGATTAAGAGGCGACTTAATTCAAGTGTTCAAAATCATCAAAGGCATCGACAATATGAACTGTAGTAAGTACTTCACTATCGACCAATCTAATTACACGCGGGGAAACGGTTGCAAAATTATTGGTAAATCTTTTAACTCGCACGAATCTAAGAATTTCTTCTTCAACCGAGTTGTCAACTTGTGGAATGGGCTTCCCCGAGACGTTATAGACTGCAGCACCGTTGATTCATTTAAATTCCGCCTAGACAAATATCTCGCATCAAACCCGCGACTGACTGCGTTTGTAAATGAATAACTTTATCCTCCCCTCAGTTACTAACCCATATGTCCCCTACTAACTTCCTAGTCCTGCCACGTTAGTGGCAGGGCAGTAGTTCCCTTTCCAATGTTCCCTTACCCACTCTAAACCACTGTTTGGACACTTGATCCTCAGTGTTTTGGAGGACAAGCAACCTAGAAGGGTCACTGGATCTGTTGTTGCTTGATTTCCTTTGTACTCCTTTGTACATCTAGGTCGTTCAATGTAAACTTCAAATCAAAAGCCGAATCAATCAAAATAATATATATATTATGTTCTCTTCACCAACCAACTCTACTCCTAAACTCTGGTCCTGATGTGGCGGCGTCTACGCCGTGGGGCCACCTCCCGAGGCTGCCGACCCTCCACAGCCGAAGACAAAATCAACGACCAGTGGAGGAAAACCGGATGCCGGCCGCGGGGAGCAGTTTCGGGAGCCAAACCGTCACAACCATCCCCTGCCCCCTCCCTGGGGGCACGGGTCCTTGGAGCGGCTTCGGTCGCGCCGGGAATTTCCACACCTCTCACACCACACACACATCACACAGTTTTTCCTACACCGAGAAATGACTCTCCGGCTGTCATTTCTCGAAGACTTCTTCTAGCCGGAGACATTGAGAGCAACCCAGGACCCACGTTCACATACATATGTCCAACTTGCTCAAAACCCATCACTTCGAGTCGCCATACTAAGGGTTCAGTTCTCTGCAATTCATGTGGGAACTGGACCCACTTCACCTGCACAACACTTGCCTCCAAGAAAACACTACACAAACACCTGGACCTGTTCCTCATGCCCCTCCCTCTCCCAGTCAAATCCCTCGCCTAAAACCCGTCCACCTCTCCTCCCCAACCCACCTAACCTTCCCATATCATCCACTCCCCCCCCTAAAACCCGTCCACCTCTCCTCCCTAACCCACCTAACCTTCCCATACCATCCACATCCTCAACTCAACACACCACACCCCATCCTAATCCATTCCAACCCCCATCTCCTGCTCCCCAATCCCCACCCCCACCTCACCCATCCCAACCCCCAGCCCCTCCCTCACCCCCACCCCCCCATCACCCCACCCCCACCCATCCTCGTGCAGCAGCACCCAACATACATCGTGCACATAACATTAACATTCTTCAACTGAACATAGATGGCATCAACACAAAGAAACACGAACTCTCACACTTCATCAAACAACACAACATACACATTGCCATCTTACAAGAAACAAAACTCCGTCACTCACAGACAACACACAGCTGCATGCACGACCTCCCGAAATCCATCCTTCCGAATCCTCCCTTCCTCGCGAGGACAGAGTCCACCTGGCCAGGCTGAGATGCGGACACCATCCAGCTCTCCTGAGCTATCAGAAGAGACTGGATGACTCCGTTGTCGACGCCTGCCCGGGATGTAACACAGCACCCCATACCATTAAACACATCATAGAAGACTGCATTTCACACAACCACTTACGCCAACAACACAATCTACACTCAATGAGAGCTCTGTGGGAAAGCCCGATCGTGGCCATGGCCTTTCTTAGGGACTCGGGGCTGTTCGGCCAGGCAGCTTAGGGAACAACAACAACAACAACAACAACAACAACAACTCCTAAACTCTACTAATGAAATCAACAAACACATGTGGCAGTCCGGGGATTCGAACCCAGGACGCTCACACCGAAAATAAACACACCTATGCATTGCGCCACAAACACAGTTAAAGAATGCTGCACAAGCCTACGATTTATTATGCAGTTTCGAATCCTGCATACCAATCTCAGCATGTACATTAATTCCAACTGCACTATCGGAGGCTATGAATAGGTGAATGGAAAGAGTAATTAATGGGGAGCTTAAGGGGAGATTCTTTCCTTTTTTTTTTTTTGTATTTTCTATTTTATTCTTCTTTTTTCTTTTCTTTTTTTTTTTTTTTGCATTAATTATTTTTCTAGTTTCCTCTCTAGACCTCCATCAAATTAAAAAAAAAAAATCATTAGAGGTCGATTAATTTGTGAATTTTTCAGTAGAAAAATTTCCTGGCTGAAGGCCGTGAAAACCATCTTCCATTACACCTGTCCAGTCACTTATCTGAAAAGAATAAGATAATAATAATAATAATAATAATAATAATAATAATAATAATAATACTTTATTTCAGACTCACACAGTACAGAGGGGACCATACTGGGGTCCATATATACCTTACAGTAACATAAATATATATAAGCTACTGTACATAGACTACATAAAATAAAAAGAAATTAAATAATACCCAGCTTGCTATCATGTAGTTCACAGCACTGCCTCAACCAAAAACAGTGGTCATCAAACTACTGTGTTACCAAAACCACTGTCCTAATTGTGTACAGTACCATGCCTCACATCATTTAGCTTCCGGTACAGTATGTTGCTACAGTACAGTATAAGAATATCGGTACTGTACTGCACTATGAGGTTCAGTACCGGTATGCTAATTCTGTAGAGTAGCAGACCTGAAATCATTACTTAAGGTTAAATATAGAGCAACTTCCTACAGTGTGCCTGGATCCTAGAGGTGTACACTATGCTTGGAGTTTGTAGCATTTTTAATGATACTGTGTTAAGTGTTAAGTGTTAAGGCGCTGAATGAATTTATATGTTAGCTTTCTAATGAGTGATTGGTAACAGTGTAAGTTCATATAGGCACATAACGTACTTGTACTCTCATATTTTGAGAGCCCCAGAAACATTTTCATGATATTGTGATATGAGATACTTAGTCTATTTACTGTCATTTTCTTATAGTTCCAGTTAGTGACGGGTATCCATGCAAGAATATCTTTCAAAGGGTGTGTGGAATTATATAAGGGTGTCAACATTTTCCTGGCGAGCGGTAGCGAGCCAGCATATATATATTTTTGTTTTGACAGCAAGCTAAATTTGTACATTTTTCGATACCGGATTTCTCCATACAATGCTGGCACACTATCGCTCGCCAGGAAGAAATGAAATCGACACCTGGATGGGGATAAACGTCTTAAAACAGTTGGCTGAATGGGGCCGAATGGATAGTGTAGTCCCGCGCGCTGTGGCAAGTGGTTGGAAACCCCCTACGCTCCCTCCAATGCCTGTTTTTTTATTTTTTTTATTTAATTATTCATTCTTTTAGTTTCATCCCTAGACCTCCATCAAGCTTAAGGGGAAATATCGACTTGAGGGATATTTTCTGGACCCCTTTCTCCCTCATGTTTAGCCCCATTGCTTTTGAGATTTTAAGACAGTCGCCCCATTAGTTTGGCGATTTTAAGAACTTTCGCCCCATTTCTGTCAATTTTAAGACCTTTCGTGCAATTTAGGTGTCGATTTTATCCTGGCGAGCGAAAGCGAGCCTGTAATTTAAGAGGAACCGGCTCTCAGCCGGGAAATTTTTCAACCGAAAAATGTACAAATTTATCTTGAAAGGGGCTCAAGGGGGTGTAATCTTAAGCTTGATGGATATCTAGAGACCAAACTAAAAACCTCCCCTTAAAAAAAAACCCAATACCCTACTGCAAGATAAATTTGTAAATTTGTTGATACTTAAATGTCCCGCCCGAAGGCCGGTTCCTCTTAAATTATAGGTTTGCTATTGCTGGCTAGGAAAACATTGACACCTAAATGACAAAAAGTCTTAATATTGACAAAGAATTGGGTGAAAGATCTTGAAATAGACAAGCTAATGGGACCAACATCTTAAAATCTGAAAACTACAGGGGCTAAACATGAGGAAGAACGGGGACCAGAAAAAACCACCCATCTCCCCTTAACCCTCTGATTATCTTCCAGGTCAGGTGAAGGTATTGAGGGTCCACAGGCATGGGGTAATCGTAATTGATTACAATCGATTACAGTTTTTCTAAGTAATCGTAATCGATTATTCTCAAAAAGTAATCATAATCATGATTACACCTGTAGCCTACACAGTATAATAATAATCTATCTATCTATATGCTCAGGCCCAATCCCCATTTTGGGGGTAGCCGACTCAAGACAGAGCAAGAACAGGGAAAACACAAAAACAACATAAAACAAAAAATAAACACAAACTCACACACATCCAGGTCACCCAGGAGAAGACCCAGAGACCAGGGTTACCAAGGTCGCTCCAGCACTCCCCCCGGCCCCTGACCACCCGGAGAGGTTCCGATCTCGGCAGGCAGACATGCAGCGGAGCCAAAGCCACAAGCCCTCCCACCACACTTCCAGGCACACCCTTCATATTAATCGTCTCCCCGGGCCAGGCGCCTGATGGACTATTATCTAGTCGAACTTGCGCCCGACCCCTTACTCCAAATGACCACGTGTTCACTCAACTATTCACAAGCATTCTCCATTCACTCCTGTCCACCACCACTTCCCCTGCCTGATCTATAGTCATTCCTCTATCATCCAAAGCCTTTCTTACACAGTCTCTCCATCTCAATGGGGGTCTTCCTGCCCTTCTATCTCCCCTTGTACCTGACTCACATATTATCTTTGTAAGCCTTTCATCTCCCATTCGTTCAACATGACCATACCAGCTCAGCACCCTTTACCACTCTGGCTGACAAATGTTCCTGCTGCCCCACTCTCCTACGTATCTCTTCATTCCTCAATCTGTCTCTACGAGTAACTCCACACATACTCTACTTCATCTCCCAACAATTTGCGTATTGCTACTTATAACTGTAGGGGGCTCCCTAAAACCAACAGAGGGCTTCTCCTACGCCCTGATGTAGTAGACGTATTTAATACCAGTGATATTGTGTGCCTGCAGGAGACTTGGTATTTTAAACAGGATTTGGGTAACCTCAGTACTATCTGATAATTTTCATGGGTTTGGGGTCTCGACAACCGATGCTATGGATGGTCTAGTAGCAGGTCACCCACCGGGAGGAGTAGCTATTTTTGTGGAGGGACTCTTTAGACAGCCGGGTTAAACCACTTGTAACAAATTTACCATGGTGTACAGGTATAGAAATAGAAGATATCCAACGGAAAGTAGTTATTCTTAGTGTGTACTTGCCCCTACCAATGTAATGAAAATGAAGAACAATACCTGGAATGCCTTGGAGAGCTAAGTGCTCTTTTACAAGAACTAAATACCACCTGCTACTCTGTAATAGGGGACTGGAATGCTAATCTGAAGGACATGAGTAACTCTCTGTTTGCTAGTCATATGACTAACTTCTGTGGTGAGCATGATCTAATTATCTCTTCTCAGCTCATACTCCCTCATAGTAGTTACACATGTGTCAGTGCAGCATGGGGCTCAACGTCTTGGCTAGATCATACCGTAGCTAGTGCTGATTTCCATGATATGATAACAAATATGGAAATTCAGTATACATATACAGATGAAGATCATATCCCATTGACCTTAACAGCTAGTTTGGAAAGAGCGCCAGAATTAACCCAGTCAAACAATAGTGTAAATCCAAAGCTGCCATGGGGCGGGCTTGACGAGGAGGAGTGTGAGCAATTTTGCACTTTAACACACACTCTCCTTTCTGAGCTTGATCCTGGCAGTGAGGATGCCATTACCTGTGAAGACCCCAATTGTGTTAATGCTAGTCATCGAGAAGAAGTCAGCAAGCTGTACAATAATATTATATCTTGTCTTACTAAGGCTAGTGACATAGTATTTCACAAGCATAACAAAAATTACTCTTTTAACAAACCTGGGTGGAATGACCATGTTTCAGAACTATACCAGGCATCCCGAGATGCTCGTAGTGTATGGCTGGATCATAACAAACCGAGACAGGGACCCATTTTTGACATGTTCACCAGACTAAAGGCTAGATGCAAGTATGCAATCAGATATATACAAAACAATGAAAATGTATTAAGAAGAGAAGCATTGGCCAAAAACTTTGCTAGCAAAGACACATTGGCCTTCTGGAAGGATATTAAAAAAATGCATAATAGCTGCACACCTCTACCCGTTAGTGTAGATGGGATCTCTGGTACTAATAACATAGCCAATCTTTGGAAAACACATTACCAAACTTTGTTTAACTCTGTTGGGCACCAAGGAAATACCATTGCTGCTACAACAGAGTGTAACAAAGAAGAAAAATATGACACAATTAAAGTTACAAGTGAAAAAATCAAGGCTGCAATAAGTAGGCTAGATGCTAACAAATCCTGTGGTTTTGATGGTATATATGCTGAACATTTGAAGTACTCCTCCACTCTCCTCTTGGAGAAACTCAGCAGTTGCTTTACCAGCTTTCTAATCCATGGTTTCCTACCAGAATCTATGATGTCCGTTACCTTGATACCAGTAATTAAAGACAAGGCTGGCAAAATTACATCAAAAGACAACTATAGACCTATTGCCCTTGCCAGTATTATAAGTAAGATACTAGAGTTAATCATTTTAGACAGAATCTCAGTGTATATCTCAACTAATAGTAATCAATTTGGTTTTAAAAAGAATCATGGTACGGACCAGTGCATCTACACTCTGAAGGAGCTAGTGGATGGGTACATCAAAATGAACAGCTCTATTTTTGCATGCTTTCTTGATGCTAGTAAGGCATTTGACAGAGTCTGCCACAATATCCTGTTTGATAAATTAGCAACAAGGGGAGTGCCATCCTATATACTGAGAATCTTGAAGTACTGGTACGCCAATCAAACATTTAATGTAAGATGGGGTAACATTATTTCGGATTCCTTTACAGTAACCAATGGAGTGAGACAGGGTAGTATTCTCTCACCTTACTTATTCAATGTATATATGGATGAATTAAGTGATAAATTGAATAAAGAGCAGATTGGATGTTATGGTGGGAATAAAATCATCAACCATCTCATGTATGCTGATGATCTGGTCATTATTGCACCGTCTTCTGCGGGTCTGAGCAAACTTCTTGATATATGTGAATCTTTTGGTAGTAAACATTGTGTTAAATTCAACCCACTGAAAAGTGCTGTTCTTATATTTAGATCAAAATTACTGTATAAAAGTAAACTGCCAAATTTCTCACTCAATAATCAAATTATTCAAGAAGTAAACAAAATAAAATACCTGGGACACATTATCTCAAACGATTGCTCAGATGATGCAGATATCGGCCGTCAGCGCAGACAGCTATATTTACGTGGTAACACCATCTTGAGAAAATTCCACATGTGTAATTGGGAAACTAAAGTCACTTTGTTCCGGACATATTGTTCCTCTATGTACACGGCCCATTTGTGGTGGAAGTATAAGAGAGCCACCATAAATGGTCTGTGTACATCCTATCATAATATACTCAAGATGTTCATTGGTCTCTCTAAATATGAAAGCACTAGTATGGTGTGCACACTGTTGGATGTGCAGTGCTGTCGGGCTGTCATCAGGAGACTGGTGTACAGCTTTTCGCAGCGACTGCAATCCTCCAGTAACACGCTGATTGTAGCTCTTTGGTCTAGTGATCATATCTATGAATCCCGCATTATATCTCACTGGCAGAAGCTGCTGCACACATAGTATGTACTGTTGTTGTTGTTGTTGTTGTTCCCCAAGCTGCCTGGCCGAACAGCCCCAAGGCCCCGAGCAAGGCCAAGGCCATAACTGAGCGCCCCCACAGAACCCTCTCTGCCTACCACAATAAAGCCTGGGTGACCGAAGCCACTCCATGGCGGGGAGCTGAGGAGGGTGCGGAAACGCCCGGGAAACCAAAGTCCCACCCAGGGCCCTGTGCCCCTCAGCAATTATGAAGAGAAAGTTGAGGGGCAAAGGAAAAATGTGACGCTTTGGCTTCCAATCTTGGTAGATTGGGAGGTCAATCCACGGAAAAGACGCCGTCACCTGAGATCTAGGAAATACATAAGTAAAAGGAACAGTCAGAGTAAGCTATGGGTATGGCAGAGATCGCTCAGTTCTCACTCTGATAGACCAGCCCATCACCATATGTACTGTAATGTAATATATAGGTCTAATTGAACTATGAGCAATGATCTGTGCAATAGGTGTTAACCAACATTGAGCAATAGCCTTAGTTAGCCTATCTGTGTTATATTGTGACAAAATGTGATATGTGCTCTATTCTGTAAATAGGCCTACTGTATTTTTTATTTTATTGTGTCTTTATTAATATATCTTTGTGTATAATTATTATCTGTGCTCTGACGAGAAGTGTATGTGATATGGACCATTAGGTCGTACTGTATTTATACTGTATCTATCTTATGTGTCTGGAATAAAGAATTATTATTATTATTATTATTATTATTATACTCCTCAAGCAGCTCATCTCCATCACATCCAGCCCTCTTTTCTCCTTTTTCTTCAAGAGCCCATGTCTCAGCCCCAAACATCACTGTTGGCACAACAATTCCTTGATACAGTGCACTTTCTACTTTCACTCCGAGATTTCTCGTCTTCCACATACTTCCCATTGCTCCGAAAACCTTCCTTCCTTCACACACTCTCTGTTTTACCTCCACTTCCATACCTCCACTCCTGCTTATCGTTCCTCCTAGATATTTAAAACACTCTACTTGTTCCAATATTTCCCCATCCAGCCTCACATCTAGATTCACCCTATGCTCTCCCCTATTACACACCATTACACGGGGCTGTTCGGCCAGGCAGCTTAGGGAACAACAACAACAACAACAACACACCATTACTTTACTTTTATTGACGTTCACCTTCAGTTTCCTCCTTCCACAAACCACCAAACTCTTTGACTACCCGCTGCAGTTTCTCAGCAGAATCCGCCACCAATGCCGTGTCATCAGCGAACAGCAACTGATTCAATAATAATAATAATAATAATAATAATAGTTCTTAAAGCTAGCGCATGCTAAGCTAGCTAAGGATAGCTCAATAAGGCCGATTAGGCGTATTTCCATTGGGGTCCTGTACTACTACCCCATCCCTTTGCTCATGAGGGATGGTAACGACTCAGTGCTTGTGAAAAATCTTTAATGCGCCGAGCGTGGGCGCGAACCCGGGCCTTCTGGGTGGAAGTCCGAGACGCTAGTCACTACACCAAGCGAGCCGCGAGTACCGGTACTTCGTATGTACAGTAATAAGAAGGGTAGAGATGATTTTTTTCTATGTGAGTGGGGGAGACAAAAGGCAGAACTGACTGTAGCGAGTGCCTCTCCCAGAGTTGAAAGAGTGACAGGGCCAAAATCAAGGGACGTTCAAACAAAAATGCCTGGACACACAGAGTTTGAAGCAATTTAGGTTATAGGAAGAGGGAAAGACTGATTATGGGAGAGAGTTCCAGAGCTCATCTGTTGAATAGAAGAAAGACTGAGAATAACGTTTCACTCTTGGTTTGAAGAGTATACGGGTGGGATTGTGTTGCAAGACTGATGCTACGTGCTCTACGAAGAGGGAGTGGTATACACTAAGAGAGCTCTGAGGAATAATAGATTGATAATAGATTGGCTGGTGAGTGATAAGACTATTTAATGTGTGCTTAGTTGTGTCAATGGTACCACTAGACTGGAGGAGTACATGTATTGTGCCATTGTACAAAAGGAAGGGAGACCGGCAGGAGTGTTCAAGTTATAGAGGTATTTGTTTATTATCAATTGTTGGAAAGCTGTATGGCAGGGTGTTGATAGAGAGGAAAATAAAGGGTACAGAAGGTGCAATAAGATAAAAACAGTTCGGTTTTAGGAGGGGAAGAGGGTGGGTGGATCAGATTTTTGCAGTAAGACATCTATGCAAGAAGTATTTAGAGAAGCATAAGGAGATATTTTGGGCTCTTATGGATTTAGAAAAAGCGTATGATCGTGTGGATCGAGAAGTAATGTGGAAGGTGTTAAGGTTTTATGAAATTGGAGGAAATTTGTTAAGAGCAGTCAAGTTTTTATGAAGAGAGCAGAGCGTGCGTTAGAGTAGGAATTGAGTTGAGTGAATGGTTTGAGGTAAACGTAGGTCTGCGACAGGGTTGTGTAATGTCACCGTAGTTGTTTGATGGATGGTGAGGTTAGGGAGGCGTAAATAATAACTATGGGTAGAGGATTGGGTTTAGTAGGAAAGAACGGTAGAGATTGGTGAGTTGTTGTTGTTGTTGTTGTTCCCTAAGCTGCCTGGCCGAACAGCCCCAAGGCCCCGAGCACGGCCAAGGCCATAACCGAGCGCCCCCACAGAACCCTCCCTGCCGACCACAATAAAGCCTGGGTGACCGAAGCCACTCCATGGCGGGGAGCTAAGGAGGGTGCGGAAACGCCCGGGAAACCAAAGCCCCACCCAGGGCCCTGTGCCCCTCAGCAATTATGAAGAGAAAGTTGAGGGGCAAGGGAAAAATTTGACGCTTTGGCTTCCAATCTTGATAGATTGGGAGGTCAATCCACGGAAGAGACGCCATCACTCGAGATCTAGAAGATATATAAGTAAAAGGAACAGTCAGAGTAAGCTATGGGTATGGCAGAGATCGCTCAGTTCTCACTCTGATAGACCAGCCCATCACCAATGATGGGCTGAGTTGAACCAGTTGCTGTTTGTTGATGACACAGCGTTGGTGTCGGATTCTGAGGAGAAACTGCAGCGAGTAGTCAAAGACTTTGGTGTGGTATGTAGGAAGAGGAAGCTGAGGGAGAACATTAAGAAAAGTAAAGTGGTGATGTGTAATATAGGTGCTCGTAGGGAGGCTATTCCCGCATCTAACGAAGTTTAGGTGTGCTGGTAAAATTGTTCAGATGGTTGAGAGCAAGATCGGAGCTCCATAAATCCTCTTTCGGGTATGGTGTAAAAAAACAATTCCTACACAAACACAACAAAGCCAAACCAACAGATTCCTCTATCTACAACACCTTTTCTCTTCTATCTACACTTTGCAAGACGTATGGTCCTAGTGTACTGTCTGATGGCGAAATGTAATTCCAAATGTTAGAGGATAGATTAACCCGGCGAGCGAGCGCAGGGTGTAGTGAACACCACACTTCTGGGCAGTAATAGTAAGCTCCATTCCTGCCCATTATTGTCATTTTACCATAAATATCGTTATTACTTATTCATATGCGCCTATTTTACGTTTAATATGAAGATAGTGGCTCGCTGGTGTAGTGACTAGCGTCTTGGACATCCACCCAGAAGGCCCAGGATCGCGTCCACGCTTGGCGCATTAAAGATTTTTCACAAGCACTGAGTCATTACCGTCCCTCATGAGTACAAAGGAGTACAAAGGAAATCAAGCAACAACAGGTCTAGTGACCCTTCTAGGCTGCTTGTCCTCCAAAACACTGAGGATCAAGTGTCCAAACAGTGGTTTAGAGTGGGTAAGGGAACATTGGAAAGGGAATTACTGCCCTGGAACTAATGTCCGTGGCAGGATTAGGAAGTTAGTAGAGGACAGATGGGTTAGTAACTGAGGGGGGGATAAAATAAAGTTATTCATTTACAAACGCAGTCAGTCGCGGGTTTGATGAGAGATATTTGTCTAGGCGGAGTTTAAATGAATCAACGGTGATGCAGTCTATAACGTTTCGGGGAAGCCCATTCCACAAGTTGACAACTCAATTGAAGAAGAAATTCTTAGATTCGTGCGAGTTAAAAGATTTACCAATAATTTTGCAACCGTTTCCCCGCGTGTAATTAGATTGGTCGATAGTGAAGTACTTACTACAGTTCATATTGTCGATGCCTTTGATGATTTTGAACACTTGAATTAAGTCACCTCTTAATCTGCGCTGGGTTAAAGGAAATAGATTTAATTCTCTAAGACGCTCTTCGTATGGTTTGTTCTTTAGGCTAGGTATCATTTTGGTAACTCTATGTTGAACTCGTTCTAGCTTGTTTATATCTTTTTGGTAATAAGGGCACCAGGATTGAACGCAGTATTCCAGAAGAGGGCGGACTAAGGAATTGTAAAGGGTTAGGATAACTTCTTTGGATTTATGCTCAAATGACCTGCCTATAAAGCCAATTATTTTGTTTGCCTTCTTAACAACTTCTGAACATTGTTGACTCGGTTTTAGGTTACTCGATATTGTTACTCCCAGATCGGTTTCTCTGTTTACATTCTTAAGCTGAGTGCCATTCATCGAATAGTTTGCTTTCTCATTTAGGTATCCGACATGTAGTACTTTACATTTATCCGCATTGAAACTCATTTGCCAAATTTGGGCCCAACATGACAATTTATCTAGATTGTGTTGCATATCGTCAACTTGTTCTTTTGAGAGTACGCTATTTGCAATTTTTGTATCGTCAGCAAATTTTGAGATTGTACAGGTGAGACCCTCATCTATGTCGTTGATGTAAATTAGAAAGAGAATTGGTCCTAGTACCGATCCCTGGGGTACCCCGCTACTTACATTGGTCCATTTAGATGCCTTACCGTTTATGACTACCCTTTGCTTTCTGTTGCTGAGCCAATTTTCTATCCATTTCAACACACTGTCTTGTATTCCATGCGCTTTTAGTTTTAGCAGTAAACGTTTGTGGGGAACTTTGTCAAAGGCCTTTTGAAAATCAAGGTATATAATATCTACAGCTTTACTCTCATCATAGAGGTTGAGGATATCGTGGAAGAAGTCTAAGAGGTTTGTTAAACAGGAACGTTTTTTTACAAAAGCCGTGTTGAGTATCTTTAAGTATGTTATTTTCCTCTAAGTGATTTACGAGTCTGTCTCGTATGACCGTTTCTAGCATTTTACATACAACTGAGGTTAAGCTAATTGGACGATAGTTACTGGGTAGGGATTTGCTGCCTTTTTTGAATATCGATGTTACGTTGGCTAGCTTCCACTGATCAGGCATAGTTCCAGACTGCAAGGATTTATTGAATAGTAATGTCAGTGGTTTGGAGAGCTCATCCTTAGCTTCCTTTAGAACTCTAGGCGAGATTGTATCAGGTCCTGGCGTTTTATTTACCTTGAGTTTATCTAAACAATTTCAATACTTCTCTCTCTGTAACGGTGATATTGCTTAGAAAATCTGAATTATCAATCTGAATCAGCGATGGTGTAGGGATATCACTGAGGTCTTCTGTTGTAAAAACTGATGCAAAGAAGGTATTGAGGGCATTACTCATTTGTACTTCGTCTTTGGTGTATTCTCCATTTTCATCGACTAACGGTCCAACGGTTGAAGTAACTACTTCTGGTCTATCAGAGTGAGAGCTGAGCGATCTCTGCCATACCCATAGCTTACTCTGACTGTTCCTTTTACTTATATATCTTCTAGATCTCAAGTGACGGCGTCTTTTCCGTGGATTGACCTCCCTACTGCCAACCTAGAAGTTGGCAGATTGGGAGCCAAAGCGTCACATTTTTCCCTTGCCGCTCAACATTTCCTTCATAATTGCTGAGGGGCACAGGGCCTTGGGTGGGGCTTTGGTTTCCCGGGCGTTTCCGCACCCTCCTCTGCTCCCTGCTTTGGAGTGGCTTCGGTCACCCGGGCTTTGTTAGTGGTAAGCAGGGAGGGTTTTGTGGGGGTTCTCATTTATGGCCTTGGCCTTGCTCAAGACCTTGAGGCTGTTCGGCCAGACAGCCTGGGGAACAACAACAACAACAACAACAACTACTTTTTTCTTTCTGATATAACTATAGAATTCTTTCGGGTTTGTTTTACTTTGATTCGCAATATGTAACTCTAAGGTCTTTTTACTTTGCTTAATTAACTTTTTGGCTTTGCGTCGTAGCTCTACAAATTTCAGCCGTTCTTCGTCATTTTGTGAGGATTTTAATCTATCATTAGCAAATTTTTTAGCAAGCAGGCAGTTTGAAATATCTTTATTCCACCATTTGGGCTTATTATTATGGCCTGGACGCCGTATTTTCGATGGTATGCAGTCTTGCACTGCTTTTAGGTAAGTGGTTTCGAATAACTTCCAAGATGTATTTATGTCGTTATTGTTAATTAAAAAGCTCCAGTCAGTTTCTTTAAACATAGCTCTAAGTTTATGGAAGTTTGCTTTCTTGAAATTGGGGACTTTTTCGATGCTACTATTTGGTTCGTTACTAGTAAACTTTAAAGTGAAAGTTATCGTACGATGGTCGCTGTTACTGAATTCATCACCAACATTCAAATTCTCTATCAATTCTTCTTTTGTTGCAAGTACAATGTCAAGAACGTTATTACCACGGGTCGGCGTTCGATCAAAATTGATAAAGCGAACTCTCTTGCAAGTTCGTATACAAGTCATGTCCGGAGTGTGAAGTAAGAGTATCGCCCCACTTGGTCACAGGTAAATTAAAGTGCCAAAAATTACGGTATCTTGTGAGTTACTTACATCTGCAATTTGTTCGTAAATTTCTCGGTCAGTTTGCACTGGTTGAGCTGGAGGTCTGTATATTAACGCAAGTATTATTTTTGTACCTTTATTATTCTTTATTAGCACAAAAGATGTGTCGACGTTCACAATTTGAGGTTTTGACACGAGGGTCGGGTTAAGACTTCTTTGATATAAAATAAAACGCCACCTCCATTTTTATTTATTCGGCTGTTCTCAAACATTACATAACCGGGAAGTGAATACTCTGCTAAAAAGTCTCTATCTTCTGTATTGAGCCAAGATTGATGCCAATCACATCATAATTTTCTGTAAACACTAGTTCCTCTAAATCTGAAAAGTTATTGTGTATGCTATGAGCGTTGCATAGAAAACCTTTAAAGTTGCGGTTTTAGAACTCACAGAACGTTCTTTCATCGAATTTTTGGTTCTGGTCGGATCTACATTTACATTCATGGCTGTCCTCGGTCCTCGGTCGTTATCCCTGGCGGTTTTGAATTTGGGTCGTGTTGGTGGAGCTTTATCCAAATTTTGCGGTTCTTGACGGATTAGTATTTAATTCCTTTGTAGGTTGCCGTACTCGCTGTCTTCGGTCCTCCTTCCTGGTTGTCCTGTGCTGAGTCGATTTCTTCTCCGAAAATCCGTCACCGCATCGTTGAGAAGACGCCCAAAACGTGCTGCTCCCACCTGGTTCAGATGAACTCCATCGTCCGAGCAAGGGGATGGGGGGTAGTAGTACAGGACCCCAATGGAAATACGCCTAATCGGCCATATTGGGCTATCCTTAGCTGGCTTAGCATGCGCTAGCTTTAAGAACTATTATTATTATTATTATAGTAACCTGTAACAACAATAAAACAAGTTGTTACAGGTTACTATAATAATAATAAAAATAATAATAATAATAATAATAATAATAATAATAATAATAATAGTAACAACAATAAAACAAGTTGGTGATGGGCTGGTCTATCAGAGTGAGAACTGAGCGATCTCGGCCATACCCATAGCTTACTCTGACTGTTCCTTTTACTTACATATTTTCTAGATCTCAAGTGACGGTGTCTCTTCCGTGGATTAACCTCCCAATCTACCAAGATTGGAAGCCAAAGCGTCACAGTTTTCCTTTGCCCTCAACTTTCTCTTCGTAATTGAGGGGCACAGGGCCCTGGGTGGGTCTTTGGTTTCCCGGGCGTTTCCGCACCATCCTCAGCTCCCCGCCATGGAGTGGCTTCGGTCACCCAGGCTTTATTGTGGTCGGCAGGGAGGGTTCTGTGGGGGCACTCGGTTATGGCCTTGCTCGGGGACTTGGGGCTGTTCGGCCAGGCAGCTTGGGGAACAACAGGAACAACAACAACAACAATAAAACAAGTGGGAATATCGCTTGGATGGTCAAAATCGTGAATTATTACCGAGCGGTTCATTCATCAATTGTGAGCCAGCCGGCCTCACATCCTCTTCTCTCGAGGGCTGAAGTAGTACTGAGCTACTCCCTCACGCTCTCCTAGTCTCTACCTTACGTAACACACATGACCACACCATAAAACCGGTTTTGGAGAAGTGTGGTAAAAATACAAAAGTAAGCACCCTTACCTCACGGTAGGAATATCCTTGTGTAGATGCAGCACTGAATAGCCTATATCTCCAGGGCTAGGCTAGGCTAAGTGGTTTTGTATGGAGAAATACGACTTCGCCGGAGATTTTTTTTTATCGAAAAATGTACAAATTTAGCTTGCTGTCAAAAAATATATATATATATGCTGGCTCACTACCGCTCGCCAGGAAAATATTGACAACTGGTTGGGCGTTTACTTAAAACAGTAGGCTGAATGGGGCCCAATGGATACAAGCCATAGAGAGGGGGACAGAAAGAGAGAAAAAAAAAAGCGAGGTGGGCTCCCTTAAAACTTACCGCTTGAAGTTGGCGATGCAGAGATATGCGAAACTGCACAGGGCGTTCTGAAATATAACACTGATGTCAATATTCCCCCAAAGAAAACACAAAATTGCCTATATTTATATATTAGTAGGCTGGGTATCTTATATATTATACAGTAATGATAACAATAATAATAATATAGACCCTATAATTTAATACTCTATAAATATAGGGAATAATAGAGAAAATATCGGATAATTAACCGGTTCAGTACCGGAGGATACAGTAATAAAAGTCCCCCCAGTCCCAAGCAATGTGGCCAAAATGGCAGGAGAGACCACCTTTCCACCTCAAGAGTTGAGGCAAGACTGGCTCTCCCACCCATCAGTGGGTCTTATAAAGCTGAGAAGTGTTGCCATAACGGGAGCACTGCTCAAACGGCCGTGGTAGGCTACCTGGTACAGGGTTGTACATGCAGTTACAAGGAAAGTACATTACTGAAGGCTATAACCATTGCTGGTACAGTATGTGATAAGGAGGGGGGAAGTGGGGGGAAACATGTGGAGGAGTGATAAGAGGTATGGAGTGGGAATTATCTAACTTAATCACATATTGCTTTGTTTTGAGTGCCAGTGGGGTGTTTTGAAAGGCATTTTTTATGCCTAAACTCTTAAGAGTCCCAGCGGTAGTTATGATGAATAAAAAATAATATAATATGTTAGGCCTACAGAGACATAGGGCAAGGATCGAAAAGTAGTCTTGGTAAAGCCTATGTTATTTTAAGGACTAGGGTAAAACGGGGTAATTTCGCCGCGGCGCTAATAATTTGCATTCAAACGCAGATATCTCCGAAACTATTGCATGGATTCGGCTGCAGTTTGGCTTTGGTTGTAGAGCAGTTTTGGTTTAGGTTGTGGAGCAAGTTTGGCTTAGGTTGTAGATCTAGTTTGACTTAGGTTTTGTTGCAGTTTCGCGGGGCCTGGAGCCGGGGCTAGCGGCGCGTCTGACGGTTTGGTCGGGTGTGTGTGGGGGTGTTTGTATGTGTGTTTGTTTGTTTGTATGTTTGCGTGTTACACAGTGTTGGCAGTAGCCGTCAGCTGCTGCCTGGTACTTTGCACTAGCACCCTACACGCCGCACCCACACGAGATACGTCCACACCCGCAATAAATACTTCCACACCCGTAGGCCTAATAAATATGTCCACAACCGCACTAGACACGTCCACACCCACACTACATGTCCACAACTCCACACCCGCACTAGACACGTCCACACCCGCACTAGAAACAGTGACGCCTAGGCCTACACGTGTGACACACCTGCATCTCTGCCCGCCCTGCTCAGTTTGTGCGTGTGCGTGCGACGTTTTTCTATTGGCATGTTTAGTGTCAGTTTGGGTTTGTGAATGTTTTCATTGCTTTTACCTGCGCACTAGTGTTTTGTCTGGCTATTAATCATATAATGTTATCTAGTTTATTAGCTAGATGATGCGTAAAATAGGTAGCGGCGGAAATTACCCACGCTGGCGGGGTAATTTCGCCGCGAGAGTAACTTTAAAAAAAAAATCGGCAGCATGACCAAAACATTATATATTTTTGTTTGAGCATCTATAGCAGAAAGGCTGAATGTATAGATAAAAATTAAAAAATTGAAAAAATTCCATTTGTGGCAGTTTCTATTCGTCAAAATACGCGATTTTTGGCGAAATTACCCCGTCTTACCCTATTATACTTTTCTACTCTATCTATCTATTGCCTGACGCCGAGATCTCTGAAGGGGTGGCCACGATTAACCAAACGCCCCAATGTACCTCTGTCCCCAGTCAGTCGACACCCCTCTTCCCAACCATATACTTTATCACTCCATCCTTCCACATCTCTCTCGGTTTAGTTCTCCCTCTCTGTCCTTCCATCTCGCTCTTGTACACCATCTTAGTCATTCTCTCACTTCCCATACGTTCCATATGGCCGAACCATCTCAAGGTGTTCTTTTTCAACACTTTCCAGCCAATCTACCTCCCCACACCTCCCTCCTACTTCCTCATTCGTATGTCTATCCGCCATGTAACTCTGCACGCACTTCTCATTTCCCCCCTGTCTCACTCTTGGTCTGAGTTTCTCCACCAACGTTTATGCTTCGCTTCCATAAGTCAGTGTCAGGATTACCACACCATCATGCAAGGACTTCTTCACTTCCATGCTGACCACCCTATTTCTTGTTACTGCTTTCAGCGTTCCTACAACCCTCTTCCCCTCTTTCCCGCACTTCTTCTTCCATACTCCCATCCTTACTCAGCACACTGTTCAGATACTTAAATGAGCTGACAATTTCCATAGCCTGACAGTTCAACTTCACCTCACACTCTGTGGCTTCATCCCTTTCGAAGACCATAACCTTGCTCTTCCACGCAATTACCTTCAGATTCCGTTTTTCGCAAACTGTTCCAAACATATTTACCAGACCCTGCAACTCCCATTCATTATCACTCATCAGAACTGTATCATCAGCAAACAGCAGTACAGGGAGCTTCCACTCGTTTCCCTCCCTTATCAGTGATACACCAACATCCACTGCTCTTGCTTATTTCTTTCATGACTCCACCCATATACACAGTAAACAACCACGGGGACATCACACACCCCTGTTTCAACCCAACATTCAGATCAAAGAACTCTCTCTGCTCATTCTCCACACATACTGCTGCATTTGCACCCTCATACATGCTTTTCACTGCTTTCAGCAACTTTCCATCTACTCCGTATAATCTAAGTACTTTCCACATACCTTCTCTATCCACTGTCATAGGCCTTCTCCATGTCCATAAAGGCAACATACAGCTTATGTTGCTTCTCCAGATATTTTTCCACAACACATTTCAGGGTAAAAATATGATCTACACATCCTCTTCCCTTTCTAAACCCACCTTGCTCATCACCTATCCATTTCTCCGTTATCGCTCTCACTCCCTCCATCACTACCCTACTGTACACCTTCCCAACTACGCTTAGAAAACAATTCCTCGGTAGTTACCACACACTCCTCTTTCCCCTTTACCCTTATATAGGGGGACTATTATGCCTGTCTTCCAGTCATTAGGTGCACTCCCCTTCTCCCATGCTAGTTTGCACATTTTCCATACCCATTCGATCACTATCCCACCACCATACCTCAGCATTTCCCCCACACTCCATCTATTCCTATGCTAGGTCTATAGCCTATATTATATAACAGTATATTTTTGTTAATAACCAAACCTAACCAAAACGGGGCAAGTTCCTCATACAAAATGTGGGACAAAAGTTTTGGGGGCGACATCTCCAGTAACCTAGGCTAAAATAAACTGTAGGCCTATTAAACTTTAGGTAAGAGTTGTGTTAGCGGCGTACCATCTGCTTTGTTTACATAGTCGCTCGCTCGCAGTTACATACGTTTCTAATTTAATTTCTTTTGTATATATTGCTGTTATTTCCCCCTTCTGATATTATTTATTAGTGGCCCCTTCATCATTGACGATGCGCCTTAACTTAGGTAACGGCCAATCTTTGAACTCAAGCTTGTCTTTCAAACTTCCCGCCCGGGAGAGAACAAATACGATTGCCATACATCGTGAGCGAAACGCTCTTAAAAAAAAACTCACAGACTCGTCCTTATGATGTGGGTACCACTACTAGAAAAAACTAGTAAAAAAATAATAAAAAAAACAAACATAAACTTTGATCTTAGCATTGTGCTTCTCATACGTCTGCTGTTTGTGTATGCTCCACCTCACTCATCGAAGCGCTAGCTCGCCCTTAATTCTCCCGGGCCCACATTGAACGGACGTGTCTCTTGACGCTCCTGTCCTGCCTTGTTCGTCACCTCCTCTCGTTTCTATTGAGTCTTTGCTCATCTTTACATGTTATGTGCTGAGGACAGGTAGCTTATCGACTTGTGTAGGATGTGAAGTGTTAAATGCGGGCCCTGGAGAATGTTTTTCAGGGTCTATCGCATACGTGTTAGAAGGGGTCCTCGTTGTGCTAAGGCGAGGCTACTAAGTGCGTTTTTTACTATCCTAGCTCATTATTAGTTAACTGTGTAGTCATGAGGCTTCTTATAGGGTGAACTGGGGCCGGTTGTTGGTCCTCTTTGGGTGTTCAACAAGTATGCCTCTTGGGCTAATGCTCGTGGACTGTCTCACTTAGCTGAGGGGTCCTGCACGGAGCTATACTGCTCTTCAACCTACTCTTTGTGATTCTACGTGTTGGTGAGGTCTTCAGTGGTTCGCAGTTTTGTGCTACAGTGACTAATTCATCACCATCTGCCCCCATCTAGTTGGCCTCATGTAGGTTATTATATATATGGTTAGGGGGTGTTATTATTGATGTATTGATTACTATTCAGGTATAACCATGCCATGTATGTTTCATGTTGTTTATGCCACATAATGAAGGGTTGGCCCTTCCGGCGGGATTTGTAAAGTGAGACTTATTAACAACGTGCCTCTAGTTGTTTCGTGTGGTTTTTCCGCCGCAAAACTTCTAAGAGTTATATTAAAATTCAAAACATCCGCCGTCTGGTACAGGATTGTTATGGATTGTTGTCTGTTTTGTTTACGGCGTATAGTTTGATTCTGGCTGAGCTGGCATGTAAGTAAAATGGTGTTTATGAGGTCCGGCTATATCTTCTCCTTTATCACCGATTAATCTCCGCCGCCATTAACTTAACAGGTACAAACGTTCATTGCTTGGTACATTTGGACGTTTTATCCTAGAGGTGCATCGTGGGGAGCCACGTCCGCCGGGATCTTAACGGCTGAGCCGAGAAACGAACTCACCCATCCCTATCGTGTTGCTTTCAGTTATTTGTATTGCTCGCATGAAAGGCGCTGGTCCGCCGGGATTAATAATTAAAATCTACAGTTGCGTTGTCGCCGGATTTAGTTCTTACGTCACAAGATGAGCTAAGGGTCAGTGTTTTACACTTAGGTAGGAAGTTATTATATAAGTAGCACATGGTAGGCTACTCACTACCCTCTTACATTTCTGGGGAATGTAATTAATGTTAAGGGAACTAAGATTGTCTAGTATTATTCAACTCTTCTTTTTCTTGAACGTTGGAGATATATTTATTATATACAGTATTAAGCTTGCCGACCTAGCGTGTCCTGATGAGCATTGATTCTTGGATCTGTCTCATCCTCTGGTTCGCATGTAGGACACCTAGGACAGTCGGCTATCTCCCTGGCAGGAGGAAGTTTATCATGGATAGGAGTACTTTCTCCTTTTGTGCTGCTTTGGGTCGTACAATTATAAAGGTCATCGGGCACTTTCGATGTGTTAAGTGTGTTCCTTGTTTAGACCGATCTCGTGGTGGTTGGCTTTCCCAATCATGCCTCGAGTGTTCAGCCCTCCGCAAGGCTTATTTAAAACCATGCAGATAGTCGGTGGAAGACTATTTTACTTCATATTCAGTCAGTGTATGTAACGTACCGTTAGACGGTAGCCCGCAAAATCTTGACTATCGGATGACCATATATTCGAAGATTTGCTTCATGGGGCGTCAGTTACTTCAGCCCCTGAGGGGTTTCTGCTCGTGAGTCTTCCTTCCGCCAACCCAAGCGACCTAGGACCTCAGATCCGCCGGACACACCTCGGTGGTCTAGCCGGCAGGACAGGTCCCACTCACCTAGACAATAGACCCAAGTCGCCTTCTGTTGAACAAGCGGCTAAGAGGTCTCGCTCTGATTTGACGCCGCACTTTCTGCAGGTGATGACAAATCCAAGAAGAGTGGGTCTAGGACGTCCTCCTCCTCGTCGAAGACGGTGGCGCAGCCTCCACATAAACCGGTCAAAACAGTCTTCGTCAGGCAGGGAGGCACTCAGAGACACATCTAGTCATGTCTCAAGCCAATTCACCGGTTTACCATTCCTCACAACCCGCACCCATGGCCTTGCCGGTATTGGGAAAGAATAAGGGCAGCAGCATGTGTTCTAGCCGGCAGGAGCATGAGCTCTTCTACCCAGCCCGCCTCAGTTCAAGACCCTTCCGAGTATGACGTACCGGATCTGAACTTTCGAGACCTTTCTGAGTTCGACGTTTTCAACGACTCACAAACAAGAACACAAGATTCCGCTGCCCGGGTCGAAGGCTTTACAGGCCCCCACCCCCCTGACCCGGTCACCGGGATCTACTTTACACCACCAAGGTGTACACGCCGAAGAAATGGCGTCTGGCCAACGTCCATCTTCACGGCATTCGGGAACGCAGGGCTCAGAAATGTCATAGCCCGCGTCCCAGTCAGACCAAGCAAGTGGGGTTTTTGTAGCGAGGGATCCATTATAGGAGTTATTTGATCTCATGAGACAGGTTAAAGATGAGCGACAGGTATCAGTTCCAGTACCAATAGCTCCGGGGGTGCGACCCCTAGGGCACGTACTTGTTCAACCTCAGGTTGATATATTTAACTTTACCTCCATCTACTGTCACTCCTGTCCCTTCCACTTTGGGGGGCTATGGCATTCTTGCCGTCCAATCTGCAGTTGTTCTCGGATTTGGTTTCTCCCCCTATTAATAAATCCATCCCTAGTAAAAAGGGCCTTATGCCACTTTTATATGGGTTGGATGCATCTTGGTCTGTAGTTAAGCCTTTACGCCCCGAGGTCACACAACCCACAGTCACGGGTGAGTCCCTGTTCTGAAACATTGGATTATCGAGGAAAATTAGGTTAAACAATGAAGGGTCAAGAACCAATCTGGAGAGGTACTTGATGTTGTCGTCAGGGCCTTTACTACATTTTTAATCCTGACTATTGTGTGTCCATGCTATCTCCTGCCTTGCCTCCCGCATCCGCCGGAAATTTATTTTCCAACTGGAGTAAGTTAGATGGGTATAACTATTTAATGCTGTTACAGGGCTTGTCCCCAGAATTAAGGGCGATAGCCTTCAGGGACCCTGCAGGGTCTTCACTAGTTCAGATGCAAAGGGGGGAAGTCAGGGCCGAGGGTTGCAGGGAGACAAGAGGCCCAGCTGTTTACCAGCACAATAACAAACAAAAGCAGTCATCTGCTTCCGCAAGAAGACCATCATTGGTTTTCAAATGCCAGTTGGCATGGCGGTAGGGATACCTCCATATAAGTTTTTATTTTTGGGGGCCGCTAAAACTTTCTTTATGCCAGTTACCTGAACCTTTTTGTCCTATGATAGGTGAACAGTGTGTTAGAGATGATAATGGGAAGATTGTGTATGCAGAAAATGAAATCAAAGAAGCATGGAAGGTACACTATGAACGATTGCTAAATGTAGAGTTTGAATGGGATAAGGAACAGCTTAGTATCGAAAAACCAATATCTGGGCCCCCTCCTTTGATAGCACCAGCTGTAGTGAGCGACGCAATCAATAAAATGAAGGACGGCAAAGATCCAGGTTGCTCCGACATTGTCGCTGAGATGATAAAAGCCTCAGGGGAGATTGATGTAAACTTAGTCACTGAGTTGATAAACACCATTATTAAAGATGAGAAAATCCCAGAGGATTGGCTCAAAGTGTAATAGTAAATATATACAAAGGAAAAGGGGATGCGCTAGATAGAGGAAATTATAGGGGCCTGAAAATGCTTGACCAAATCATGAAGGTCTGTGAGAGAGTCCTTGAGGGTTTGATCAGGCAAAGCATCTCTATTGATGATATGCAGTTTGGTTTTATGCCAGGACGTGGTACAACCGATGCTATCTTCATAGTCAGGCAGATACAGGAAAGATACTTACTAAAAGGCAGGGATCTTTACTTTGTGTTTGTGGACCTGGAGAAGGCCTTTGATAGGGTACCTAGAGATGTTGTACAGTGGGCTATGAGGAAACTTGGTGTGGAAGAGTGGCTGGTACGTGTGATAATGAAGATGTATGAGGATTCGCGAAGTTCGGTGAGGGTGAAGGGTGTACTGAGTGATGAGTTCGCAGTCCGTGTTGGAGTCCATCAGGGTTCAGTGTTAAGCCCCCTCCTCTTTATTATGGTCTTGGAGGCGCTGTCTAGAGTTTTTAGAGGCGGACTCCCGTTGGAACTGTTTTATGCAGACGATTTAGTCCTAATAGCTGACAGTATGCAGGATGCTGAGGCCAAATTCAGAGAGTGGAGAGAGGGCATGGCGAGCAAGGGTTTAAGAGTCAATATTAACAAAACCAAGGTTATGCATTGTAGTTTGAGACGAGGCAATGTGGAAAAGAGCGATGCATACCCATGTGCAGTGTGTGGAAAGGGAGTGGGCATTAACTCAATTAAATGTAGCATCTGTCGATGTTGGGTACACCATGGGAGTAAGCGCTGTAGTAGAATAAAGGGGGCCCCTGCCGAAGGATAAGTCAGAAATAGAGAAATTTGAGTGCGTAGTGTGCAAAGGCGAGCTTGTGTTAAATGATGATCCTATGGCTGTGAATTTTGGAAATGAGTCTTTGGAGCTGGTGAACAAGTTTTGTTACCTAGGAGATACCATCTCTGCCGGTGGTGGGGCCGAGGCTGCCACTGTTGCTAGAATTAGGTGTGGCTGGGGGAAGTTCAGAGAATTGATGCCAATCCTGACCATGAAAAGAATGCCTCTCCCCCTGAAGGGAAAGGTGTATGCCTCATGTGTTAGAAGTGCAATGACGTATGCCTCAGAAACATGGGCCGTTAAAGTAGAGGATGTCAACAGAATGGAGCGTAATGAGATGAGAATGGTGAGATGGATGTGTGGGGCCAGGCTACAGGATAGAATAACAAATGTTGAGCTGAGGAGACATTTAGGTATAAAGAGTATTAGCGAGGTTATGCGTACAAGTAGACTGGGATACTATGGACATGTGGAGAGAATGGATGAACAAAATTGGGTGAAAAAATGCAGGTCTGTGATTGTGGAGGGAGCTGCACCAAGGGGTGGACCGAGGAAGACCTGGGATCGGACTATACGCGCCGATCTCAAATCCAAGAACTTGACAAGTGAAGCAGCCCTTAACAGGGTTGCCTGGAACTCCACCATTAGGACAAGAGACTGAAACTGCACTTATGTGTGGAACACTCAGTCTTAAAATTTTATGTATGTATGTATGTATGTATGTATTGATTATATTGATAATTGATTATTGATTACTGATATATTTCACTATTGTAACCATTCCTAAGTCACTGTCGTCTGCTTTCATGCATCGCTTGGGACTTAGGTTCAGAAGATACTGTACAAGCTTTCGTAAGGCTTGCTTGCAAGCAGGAGTCACTTTATTGGCTGGCTGTGTGTTCTTGGGTAAACGGACGACCCGCCAAGACAACACAACTTTCTCTAGTGCAGTTTTAAGCTTAGATTAACCCATAGACGCCTCGGAGGCCATCCAGGTCTCACGATGGCAATAGCTAATGGCCTCCTGACCGAGGAAGACCTGGGATCGGACTATACGCGCCAATCTCAAATCCAAGAACTTGACAAGTGAAGCAGCCCTTAACAGGGTTGCCTGGAATGCCGCCATTAGGACAAGAGACTGAAACTGCACTTATGTGTGGAACACTCAGTCTTAAAATGTTATGTATGTATGACACAGGTTCAGATCGATAAAGACTACAAGATGAAGCAGAAAGCCTGGAGACTGGCGTCCCAATGCTTACTCAGCCGCTAACTTGCGGCCTCTCTGGCCAGGACATCTGAGTCAGTAAAGGACGTCAATACCCAGAAGGCTCTTTCTCTGACTAAGCGCCTTCCTCTCCAAAACTATATTCAGTCTCTCCACGACATCCGGCTGCTCTCTTTGAGGCGGTACGGGTCCGTAAAGACCTGAGGGGGTACTTGGTTAGCAGACGCCCTGCAGAGATAGGTGGAAGACAGATTTGATCAGATGTTTTCTCCAAAAACCTAGCCTCAGGCGATGCCTGGCGCATTGTCGATCTACTTCTGGACTCACAACCTGCCACTAATTCTAAGTTGAAGAGTGGGCAGTAGGTTAAATTCTATAATTAATGCTAAGAGTTCCGTTCGTGGTCAATCCCAGTCATTTCAGTCATTAAAGACTTACACAGCCTCTGAGAGTGGCGGGACGTCTAGTGGGCAAGGCCGATCCAAGGGCAGAGGGGGTGGTTTAGGGGTCAGTCTAAGGGTAAATCCAATAGTGATGGTAGCGAGGCCAATCATCAACCCCTTTCCGAAATTAGAGTCAACCCTCCTCTTTAATAAACTGAGACACCACAAGGCTCTCTCACTCCCAGTGCCTAAGCAAGGCGAGTTGGAAACAAGAGTAGTACTGCCGGACAACACCAGTCATGCGACTGGCAACTTCCGAGATTGTCATCGGGCGTGGCCCCGGCGGACATGGGCAAGGACAGTCGTCAGCAAAAGCCTCTCCTGACGGTGGTCTCGGTGACCCCGTTTTATGTATCCCCACAGACTCTAATCTGATCTGATTCACAATCAGCATCCCGAACGACTGATTGTGAATATGGATGTTGAGAAAAGAGAGGTCGCTCACCGGCCTCATCTAAACACTGTCCCCCTTTTTTGGCACCAGGAACAACCGGATGTGAACATGGCTGTAACAGAGGACTGGGGATAATAATCTGCTTTTTGGGCCATCTCTTCATCCATTGAAGGTGGGATCCACCGTCAAAGAGATGGCCCAAAAAGCAGATTATTATCCCCAGTCCTCTGTCACAGCCATATTCACATCCCGGTTGTTCCTGGTGCCAAAAAACGGGACAGTGTTTAGATGAGGCCGGTGAGCGACCTCTCTTTTCTCAACATCCATATTCACAATCAGTCGTTCGGGATGCTGATTGTGAATCAGATCAGATTGACACTCCCGCCACAGGGCTGGCTGTGTTCTATCTATCTATCTATTGCCTGACGCCGTGATCCCCGAAGGGGTGGCCACGAACGAACCGCCCCCATGCACCTCTGTCCCCAGTCAGTCGACGCCCCTCCCCCCAACCAGCACCGCCTTCGTTCATGTAGTTCCTCACTCCATCCTTCCACCTCATATTCGGTCTACCTCTCCCCCTCTGTCCCTCCACCTCGCTCTCGTACACCCTCTTAGTCATTCTCTCGCTTTCCATACGTTCCATATGGCCGAACCATCTCAAGTTGTTCCTTTTCACACTTTCCAGCACATCTACCTCCACACCACACCTCCTTCTTACTTCCTCATTAGTCTGTCTATCCCTCCATGTAACTCCGCACGCACTCCTTAAGTAATTCATTTCCACTGCTCTCACTCTTGGTCTGAGTCTCTCAACCAACGTCCATGCTTCGCTTCCGTAAGTCAGTGTCGGGATTACCACACTGTCATGCAAGGACTTCTTCACTTCCATACTGACCACCCTATTTCTTGTTACTGCTTTTAGCGTTCCTACAACCCTCTTCCCCTGTTGTACCCTCTCCCGCACCTCTTCATCCATAGTCCCATCTTTACTCAACACACTGCCCAGATACTTAAAAGAGTTGACGATCTCCATAGCCTGACCGTTCAGCTTCACCTCACACTCTGTGACTTCACCCCTTTCGAAGACCATAACCTTGCTCTTCCCCGTATTTACCTTCAAATTCCGTTTTTTCGCACACTGTTCCAAACTCATTTACCAGACCCTGCAACTCCCATTCATTATCACTCATCAGAACTGTATCATCCGCAAACAGCAGTATAGGTAGCTTCCACTCAATTCCCTCCCTTTTCAGCGATACACCAACATTCACTGCTCTTGATAGTATTTCTTTCATGACTCCATCCATATATACAGTAAACAACCACGGGGACATCACACACCCCTGTTTCAAACCAACATTCAGGTCAAAGAACTCGCTCTGCTCACTCTCCACACGTACTGCCGCCTTTGCACCCTCATACATGCTCTTCACTGCTTTCAGCAACTTGCCCTCTACTCCGTATATTCTAAGTACTTTCCACAAACCTTCTCTATCCACTCTGTCATAGGCCTTCTCCAAGTCCATAAAGGCAACATACACCTTTTGTTTCTTCTCCAGATACTTCTCCACAACACAATTCAGGGTAAAAATCTGATCTACACATCCTCTTCCCTTCCTAAAACCTCCCTGCTCGTCGCCTATCCATTTCTCCGTTCTCACTCTCACTCTCTCAATCACTACCCTACTGTATACCTTCCCTACTACGCTTAGAAGACATATTCCTCGGTGGTTACCACACACTCCTCTTTCCCCTTTGCCCTTATATAGGGGGACTATTATGCCAGTCTTCCAGTCATCGGGTGCACTCCCCTTCTCCCATGCTAGTTTGCACATTTTCCATACCCATTCTATCACTATCTCACCACCATACCTCAACATTTCCCCACACACTCCATCTGTTCCTGGTGCTTTCCCCAACTTCACTCTTTTCATGGCTTCCCACACTTCTGACCTCCTGATCCCCACCTCCTCCTCCACTACTTCTCTTCTTCTCCCTCCCATACCATATCCAGCTATGTTTGCTGGCTCTTCATTCCTTTCATTTAGCAACTCACTGAAGTACTCCCTCCATCTTTCGACTCTCTCTTGCTTCTCGGCTAGCATTCTCCCATTCTTATCTTTCACACCCTTACTGTTTCCCTTGCTACCTTCCCTAACTTTCTTGACTTCTTTCCAGAACAGTTTCTTACTCTCCCTCCATTTTACACTCAGATTCCTTCCAAATTCCTCATCTACTCTTCTCTTACTTTCCTTCACTACTCTCTTCACCACCCTCTTACTCTCCACGTACCTCGCTCGTTTCTGTCTCTCGGAATCTTCATTCCCTCTACTACCCAACCACACTCTATATGCTTTCTTCTTTTCTTCCACAGCTATTCTTACCTCTTCTGTCCACCATGCTGTACCTTTCACTCCCCTCCCTCTTCTCCTCACTCCACACACCTCCTCACATGCTGCACAGATCTCATCCTTAAACACCTTGCTCATCTCCTCCACTTCCTCCATAACTTCCAGGTCGAACCCACCTAGTCGTCTTTCCACTGCTCTCCTGTACTCCTCCCTGACTTCCTCCTCCTGCAACCTCTCCACCCTCCTCACCATTCCACCCTCCTCTCGCCTCCCTCCCGCTCTCCTCACCCACTTCTTTTGTATCCTAACCTTAGCTACCACTACATAATGATCAGACAGACCCCCTCCAATACCCCTATACACCCTAGCATCCATCACAGATTTCTTCATTCGTTCATCCACACATACATAATCAATCAATGACTTTCGTTCCACCACTGTCTTATCTTTCATCGTCAACATCCGTTTCCACGTGTACCTGTGGATCATTCTGTGTCGGAAGAAGGTGTTGGCTATCCACAGCCTCCTTCCCACACATACGTCCACAAGTGCACTACCATTCCCATTCACCTCTGATGGTACCCCCCACCCTCCCACCACTCCCTCAACTTTCCTATCACCCACCTTACCATTCATATCCCCAATCAGAAATATTCTTTCGTTCTTGTCAAACTTCTCCAGGCACGCCTCCACATTCATCCAGAACTCCTCTTTCTTTCTTTCAAGTATATCCTCTGTCGGGGCATACACGCATACAATCACCCACGTTTGTATTCCTACTTTCATTCTCACCCACACAATCCTTGAACCCACAGACCCATACTCTCTTACACATTCCTTCCATTTGCTACTTACAAACAAACATGCACCTTCTCTCGCTGTTCCTTCACTCACTCCAGCACACACACCCATTCCACATTCCCATTCTCTCACATCTGAACCTTTCCATTTGGTCTCTGTCATTCCACATACATCCAGCCGGGCATTCACTAACACTTCCAGAACCTCTCTCTTTTGTTCCATCATTCATGCCACTAACATTCCACGTAGCCATTCTCAGAATGTCCGAAGGCATGTCCTTAGTCGGTCGTGGTTCGTCAACGTTGGTTCCGTCCGCATCCGAGGCTGTTCGTTCGTTTTTCTTTGCTTAGATATTTTTTCCGGGTGGGGGTCGCAAGCCCACCGACCCAACCTCTTTAGTCGCCTCTTACGACACGCAGAAGGCACGTGGGGCATATTCTATTCCCTAACCCCCAGGGGGGGTGTGTTCCATTGATCTAATAGAAGCCTTTTGGCAGGTCCCAATCAACAAACGATTTTCAAATGTATCTACAGTAACTTTGCATAACGGGGATCAAACGTTTGTCTTTCAAAGTATGCCCTTTGGATTAAAATCTAGCACCTCGACTTTTTACAAAATTAGTCCGACAGGCTTTGCTGCCATTACTCAAACAAGGGATCATGGTGTCCTAGTACCTAAAAAATTGGTTAATGGTAGCACAATCCAAAATGATCCACCTTCAACATGACGATTCCGTTAGGACGTCTGAAGGTAAAACAAATTATTTTGGAAGGAAACAGGTACTTTCTGCAGTTACCAGCAGAAACACTGACGAAAATTCCAACCTTAATCCACAACCTCCTGGCGGCTTGGGCGAAGCCAGGGGATTACACTCCTCCTTGACATGGACAGCTCCACCTCCGACGGTCTGGATACATACAGACACGTCAGGTACCCTGGGATGGGGATACCAATCAAACCTAGTCATCAATCATCTTATATCAATGCCAAGGAGTTGCTGGTCCCACTATTCTTTTTACAGGAGCAAGGCATGAGCCAGGCAGGAAAGTCCCTAGCCTTCAGAATGGACTATCTGACTGCAGTGACATGCAGAAGCAAGGGTCAGTGAGATTCGAGTGTTACAAGGGTTGTCGGAAAAGATCTTTCGACTAGCCGCGAGGCTGGAGAATTATATTCATGCAACGTATCTGCCCGGCGTGACGAACGTCTGGGCAGACGCTCTGTCTAGGTGACAGAGCACTCAAGTAGAAAGGGCTCTCGAGCAAACCATCTTTCAAGAGATCTTTGCCGAACCCTACCAATCCGCAAATGGATTTGTTAGCGTCAGAGGCCAACCACAGGCTGCCTCAACCTCTCACACCTCGGAGTAAGACTCCGGCGGGGAAGGGGGATCCAGACGCATTTCTAGTAGAGTGGAACAAATGGAGAGCTCCATTTAGCTGTTTCCACCTCCAGAAGCATCCTTAATGTGCAAAGTAGTCGACAAACTACGGGGTTATCGAGGCATGGTCTCGGTGATCGCACCACTGTGGCCGGCTCAAGTTTGGTACGATCAATTAAAGACGTGGTGCGAGAACCCGGTGTCGCTCCCGATCTCGTACTTCCACTTCCACCTCAAGACCTCGCTGACTTTTGCCTTATGATTATTCAGGTCAAGCGGCTAGGCCTTTTTTTTTTTTTTTTTTTTTTCTATATTCCAACTTACTTCCTCTCGGGCATAGGCTGAGAGCCTTAACATTCACCGCTTTACAATGAACAGTGAAGCCCGTGAGGTCTTGTTCCAGTCTAGGGAGTGAGACATGTGAAGCACGTAGAGTACAACGAGCACCTGCCATCTTGCCTTCACATGAGGCACGGTGCTCACTCATGGCCCGAAACGACCCCATCTCTGAAGCCACCTCGTTCCCGTGTTTCACTGTTTCACGCCCTACACTCGGACTCTCACACTTACACACACACAACGCCACCTGTTGAGCAGATAACTCAGTTTGGGGAACCGTGACTCACAAGTTGATTACTCAGTATGCTCTATCAACAGTACCAATCTTATTAGCAGTCATTCACTACCTGGATCGTAGAAACTGACCAACTGCAGTCCTCGGGGGCTCTGATGTTTGTTTAAATTACCTATTGGAAATACAAAAAGTTGTCAGTTGTCACATTAAGGAATCGCCTCACAGGAATTTGGACACCTTTTTCGAATTAACTGGTTTGTCCCTGCCAGAGGCGAAGGAGAAGGGGTTCATGCGGTCTTGCATCCGGCTTCACCCTCCTCCTCGTCAACTCGCACCCACCTGGTCTCTCGATCTGGCCCTTGAAATGTTTCACTCCTGTAAATATCGTCATGATCCTCCTTTAGAGTGACGACTTACGAAAGCCATTTTCCTAATGGCATTAGCTACGGGTGACAGGGTGTCTGAGTTGGCGGCGATGAGTTTGGAGCCATCTTGCTTAAGATTTTCGAGGCACAACATGAGTGTACATATTGCTCCTGCTCCTAATTTCATCTAAACGTATGAACACAGTAATCATATTTTACGGAGTTTGAAGTTCCTGCTCTGAAACGGGGAGATCAGCACCATTTACTTTATCTGGTGCAATCACTCATGTCATTTATGCGGGACTCTCGGCCGGCACAGGCGGGGTCCCTCTGGGTTTTGCGGACAGGTAAACGCCTCCCAAAAAACGCCGGCTAGCCACGTTATTAGTAGAAGTAATCAGAGAGAGTAATCCAGGCGTTTTAGCTAGATCACACGATATCCGGTAGTGGGCTGCATCAGGCAGATTCCTACACATTTACTCAATCGATGACATGGTCATCTAATCATACTTTCTTAACACGTTACCTGTCCGTGAACCGCATGAAACCTTCTCGTACATGTATAGCATTAAGGCAGAGAGTCTTGTTTTAAGCTATTTTTGTAAAGGAAAAGGGGGGGGGGAGTATCCTAGCGAAGGACTCTGACCTGCCTCTTAGGTGATACAAGATATGACGAGAATGAAAGGTCATGTGATAACCCATTCCTTAGACTCAAACAAGTCTAGTCAGGAAAAAAAATTATGTTTACTTTATGGATGCAATAGAGTTCACTATATATACTCATTAATCTTAAGGATTAAGATTAAAAGAGAGAGTACAAATATTTTGTAATATAGTACCTGAGGCCATAAATATATAGGCCAACTTGTTATCAGCATTGACAACTGATTTATTTTATTTTTTGTATTATAGGCTATTTGTATAGTTTATGTGTTTCACCAACTGTTCTATCAAACGTAAAGGTGACAACACCGCAGGCTACCTTTAAGGAACGCCGCCTGCACAATACTTTATATTTTTTATAAATCTGATTTTTTTAGTAAGTGTACTCTTGGACCTCCGTAATTTATTAAGTGTTTTTTTATGTTAATGATGAATGTCCCCCTCCAGTCTTGAGATATCAGAAGCATCGTCAATGATGAAGGGGTCACTAATAAATTATAGGTTTGAGTCCCGAAGGGAAGAAGGAAAACCTAATATTTAGTAGTGGCCCCGGAATCATTGACAATTCTGGTCCTCCCTTCCATCCCATTCCCATTCATCTGTTTTTTTTTTTGTTTTTTTTTTTTTTTCCTATATTCCAACTTACTTCCTCACGGGCATAGGCTGAGAGCCTTAACATTCACCGCTTTACAATGAACAGTGAAGCCCGTGAGGTCTTGTTCCAGTCTAGGGAGTGAGACATGTGAAGCACGTAGAGCACAACGAGCACCTGCCATCTTGCCTTCACATGAGGCACGGTGCTCACTCATGGCCCGAAACGACCCCATCTCTGAAGCCACCTCGTTCCCGTGCTTCACCGTCTCACCCCCTACACTCGGACTCTCACACTTACACACACACAACGCCACCTGTTGAGCAGATAACTCACCAGGCATTGCACCCTATAGCATATTTTGAATATGGAATATTCATACAGTGCTATTTAATCAGGGAACAATGAGGGTTTTTATTGACGTTTCGGTGGGCTTGTGGTAATGCACTGATACCAGGTACAGCACAAATTCCATTCCAATAATATCTTCCCATTGATACATCGGGATTTGAACCCGGGACCTTTGGATTACCAGGCCAGTGGCAAGACCACTCCACCACACCTATCCCTTATTTTGAAAGTCTTGATATGTCAGATTAAGGGCGAGCTAGCGCTTCGATAAGTGAGGCGGAGCATACACAAACAGCAGACGTATGAGAAGGACAATGCTAAGATCAAAGTTTATTTTTTACTAGTTTTTTCTAGTAGTGGTACCCACATCATAAGGACGATTCCGTGAGTGTTTTTTTAAGAGCGTTTCGCTCACGATGTATGGCAATCGTATTTTGTTCTCTCCCGGGCGGGAAGTTTGAAAGACAAGCTTGAGTTCAAAGATTGGCCGTTACCTACGTTAAGGCTCATCGTCAATGATTCCGGGGCCACTACTAAATATTAGGTTTTCCTTCTTCCCTTCGGGACTCAAACCTATAATATATGATGATGACAATAAGTCATGGGGGATGAGGGGGCAAAGCCACCCTCAACCCATTATTGTAGAATTTGTATCCCACGGCCATCGGCCGGTAACAAACCAATTTACCCATCACCTAGCCGTGGGATATAATAAACTCAACCCATGATTCTGTAGTTTAAATTTAAAAAAATAAAAACCGGTTTGCGTTTGCTGATTTGCATTTGGGAACCAGAAATTTCACGAGGTTTGCTGATTTGTGTTTTTGGAAGTTGTAAATAAATAAAAAAAAAATCTTTTTACTTACCCAGCATCCGGTGAGGAAGCATCCGGTTCTAAACCAAATGGTACGACCATCCTCCTCATTCCCGTCAACTGTAAATAATAATATGATATTCAGTAAAACTATATATATATATATATATATATATATATATATATATATATATATATATATATATATATATATATATATATATATATACAGTATATATATTATATATATATTCTGACATACGGAGTCCTGTATGTTAATTTAAGAGTTAGAATTAGAGTTGAAGGAGTGTCAAACTACCCAAGCGGCGAAGCAGACTAGCGAGCGAACCAGCGAGTGGGAAACCAGCTCGTCCGCATACCAGCAAACAAGCCTTCACACCTGCGTGCGTCATAGGGGACCCTGCAAACTACTTCGATAACCCGACGCTATGATGTATGATCGACGCCAGGAGCCCCCATTGGACGACGCACCTGCTATGCAACTCGAGGAGCTATGATAGGGGCGCGCACCATCACTCGCCTCCTGATTCGTTCCTACACCATCATTGTTTAGTATATAAGACCCGAGTAGTGGGCATTCAAATCAGTCTCATTTGGAGTTGGGGAAGGTGAACTTGCAGCTGGAGGAAGACGGGGTGAAGTATTATAATGGGATTGTGACTCAGTCAGATTATATAAGTGTGTGTTAAGTGTGTTCCGTGTAAACACTTACGTTATGTTGGTTGTTGTTGTTGTTGTTCCCCAAGCTGCCTGGCCGAACAGCCCCAAGGCCCCGAGCAAGGCCAAGGCCACAACCGAGCGCCCCCACAGAACCCTCCCCGCCGACCACAACAAAGCCCGGGTGACCGAAGCCACTCCATGGCGGGGAGCTGAGGAGGGTGCGGAAACGCCCGGGAAACCAAAGCCCCACCCAGGGCCCTGTGTCCCTCAGCAATTATGAAGAGAAAGTTGAGGGGCAAGGGAAAAATGTGACGCTTTGGCTTCCAATCTTGGTAGATTGGGAGGTCAATCCACGTTAGAGACGCCGTCACTTGAGATCTAGAAAATATATAAGTAAAAGGAACAGTCAGAGTAAGCTATGGGTATGGCAGAGATTGCTCAGTTCTCACTCTGATAGACCAGCCCATCACGTTATGTTGGTTAGTGAGATATGTGATTGGGACATTAACGCTACTATTGTGTACTTAACTATTTGATTGCGAATTAACGTTAACGCTACTATTATGTACTTAACTATTTGATTGGGAAGAATTAACGTTAACGCTATTATTATGTACTTAACTATTTTAGTTGACTAACTTGTGGACTAAAGCAACTCTTTAAGTAATTGGGTTATGATGAAAGTAATACTATTGTTTTATATTAATACTTACGAGTTCTTTCATTTTCTTTGAATTAAGCTTACATTGCTTAACGGTGCTTAGTACGGTGATGCTATTGTCTCTTATTAGTAATATCGCCTTAGACTAACATGGCTGTTTCAATATTACTTCTAGTGATTTCCTAAGCTGAAGAAAATTCTTTTAGCTTCAAAATATTATTTTTGCTTTTCATATTATTTAAGTGAGACCTGAATCGAATCTATGAAGCGATCCTGTAACTTAATTTACTCATAATCAAACCTCAATGTTACGTGGTTAAGAAATACATTTAACTAATTATTAAATATATATCTAACTTTTTATGTGACTTTGATATTAATCCTGATGATAATAATAATATAATACTATTAATGTAAGACAAGAACCAAGAATAATTACATTAAATATAAATAAAAGGACATTAACCCTCTCACGACAATAGGACGCAGAGGTTGCCAGATTAGCAATAAGAAAAAGATTACTCTCACTGTAATAATTACCTCTCCAAAATTAGTTTTCTGCCCACAGCTAACTCAAAGACAACTGCAGAGGTTGAAGTAAACAAACTAAAGGTTTATAGATACCCCTGACGGTAACAAAGGATTTAAAGTATCCCTAATAGGCTCAAAAATCGCGTCCGGATGTGAGAGGGTTAAGAAAACTAGCTATTCATTTCAAAAATGGTAAGAGACAGAAATATTCTTACTTTAATATTTATCTTTAACTCGGGAACTGCGGGGAGACTCTTAAGAGTTCCCCCGGCGGACTGCGGGAAGACTCTTAACCTAACAAGTGCGCATGGGGGTAATTGGAAACGTCCCCCTGTGCTGACGTATTTGAGGTGTTTCCGTCACTAAAATATTCATTCTGCCATTAATAGCATTAATACTTATCCATATGCGCCTATTATGGGTTGATTATAAAGGTATTAACCTGAAACAACAATAAAACGAGTGAAAACAGCGTTTGGATGGTCAAAATCGGAGATATAGCCCGCGAGTTGTATAATGTATGGGTGAGGCAAGCTGCTTTCCCGCCAATTTCCCCCAAGGCCACTGAGACACAGTCGATCGATACTCTCTCTCTCTCTCTTGCACTCGCTTGCCATCAGTCATGACAACACCCTGCTTGCAACTCGCTAATGTTAACACGAAAATATACCTCAGAATAAGGGAATAACAGGGAAAATAGGTGATAACTGAAGGAGAGGAGGAAAGTGGGGAAGGAGGGGAGGTAGAGGACTGAGATTTTGCATGGCCCAGGGGCCAAAAAATAAATAAAAAATAAAAAAATAAAAATATATATATATATGTTTTTTTTTTCGATGTCAAAAGTTGATTTTTTTTTCACTCACTCTTAAGAGTCTCCCCGCAGTCCGCCGGGGGAACTCTTAAGAGTCTCCCGGCAGTTCCCGGGTTAAGAGTCAGAGGAAAAAAAAATCAACTTTTGACATCGATTTTTTTTTTTTTTTTTTTTTTTGCCCCTGGGCCATGCAAAATCTCATTCCTCTACCTCCCCTCCTTCCCCACTTTCCTCCTCTCCTCCATTTATCACCTATTTTCCCTGTTATTCCCTTATTCTGAGGTATATTTTCGTGCTAACATTAGAAATCCGGTTGCAGGGTGTGGTCATCACTGATAGCAAGCGAATGCAAGAGAGAGAGATAGAGTATCGATCGACTGTGTCTCAGTGGCCTTGGGGGAAATTGGCGGGAAAGCAGCTTGCCTCACCCATACATTATACAACTCGCGGGCTATATCTCCGATTTTGACCATCCAAACGCTGTTTTCACTCGTTTTATTGTTGTTTCAGGTTAATACCTTTATAATCAACCCATAATAGGCGCATATGGATAAGTATTAATGCTATTAATGGTACAATGAATATTTTAGTGACGGAAACACCTCAAATACATGCGCACAGGGAGAGGTGTCTAATTACCCCCATGCGCACTTGTTAGGTTAAAGACTTTTTATAGAATTAATAGTCCTTCTTTAGCTAATACTTATTCGGTTCATAACCATAGCCTACTAAGCTTCGGTTAAATAATAATTCTTTATAAATACTACATGACTTTAATTAGTTTCAGTATTTTTCATAATTAAAGAGTATCAGTCAATAAAGGATACTAAGTCCTAAGATCCAAAAGGAAAGGAAGCAACAACAGGAAATAATTTTATTATATTTTACTTTTGTTTTGCCTTCAGCTGACTGATACCTTAATATATATCTCTGTGCTATCTAGATTCAAGTTAACCACTTGAGGATCAAGATACGTAACAATATATAAATATATATATATATATATATAAATATATACTGTATATATATTTATTAGGTATATATATATATATATATATATATATATATATATATATATATATATATATATATATATATTAATATATATATATATATTTATATATATTTATATATGCACCCAACCCTCTGCTATCGCGGGTAATTGGTGCCCTAATAGCGAGATTATAGCGAGATTATAGCGAGATTCGCCATAGCAGAACTGAAGAACTTATGGGAATAATTATGATTGGTGCAGAGGTCTATAATTTTGACCTATTTTTGCCCTATTTCTTGCTATTTTCACATTTTGTTTACCATATATACCGGTACTTATAATACATATTATGAGGAGATTACTTACCACACATAATATATTTGAAATCAGTCATATATAGCCTAGCCTAATTCATCGGCATAATTTCGGCGCTTTCGTCTGACACAGCGTCGATAGCCTAGACCGGCGTTTGCTCTCTGTCTGTTAAAATGGTGGGCATTTATTTCCTTTATTATTACCACCAGGCCAACTATCCCTATCACTGAATGCATTTGAGAATACTTAAATAAATATTATGAGGAGATTACGTACCACACATAATATATTTGAAATCAATCATATATAGCATAACCCATCGGCATAATTTTGGCGCTTTCATCTAACACAGCATCGGCGTCGGTAGCCTAGACCGGCGTTTGCTCTGTTTTGATGGCCCTGGGAATTTAATTCCTTCATCATTACCATCAGACCCACTATCCCTATCACTGAATGCACACCAAATGCCATAATAAACGCGCAAAATAAGAGGTTCGGGCAGAAAAAAGCTTGTAAACATGTAGTTTTCCAACACAATGGTTGCCAGCTTGTCCACCGACCATGTTCTGTGACGTCATCGGGCGCCGTGTTTGAACATTCCCGTCGGTACGGAGCCGCGATAGCACCCTTTTGGGACGCGATAAGGACATTTTAGGCAACTAGAGGGCTCAGATTTGTATGGGAACTGCGTAAGTATCCCATGCAACAATGCCGATGGTTAAAAACCCTCAAAGTCCAACCGCATGCGCGCAGATAGGCGGCCATTTTGCCGCCAACGCAAGTTCGCCACCAAAATGACACTTTCGCCATGGCGAAATTGGCTAATTGCGCAAGTGTTAGCGAAAGTGCCCAGCTCTGATAAAGAGTATTAGCGAAGTGATGCGTACAAGTAGACTGGGATGGTATGGACATGTGGAGAATGGATGAACAAAATTGGGTGAAAAAATGCAGGTCTGTGATTGTGGAGGGAGCTGCACCAAGGGGTGGACCGAGGAAGACCTGGGATCGGACTATATGTGCCGATCTCAAATCCAAAAACTTGACAAGTGAAGCAGCCCTTAACAGGGTTGCCTGGAACGCCGCCATTAGGACAAGAGACTGAAACTGCACGTTTGTGTGGAACACAATGTTATGTATGTATCATAGGCCAAAAAAAAAAACATTTAAAACACCCCAGTGGCACTAAAAAAAAAAGCAATTTGTGTTTAGGCGAGATAATTTCCCTCCATTATTTCTACCACTCCTACACATGTGTCCCCCCCCACCCCCCCTCTTTTTCCCCCCTCCTCAATTGTCAGATATTTTCTCTTTTATTCCCGATATTTATCGAGTATTTTCGTGGGAGGACGGGTGGGAGAGAGAGAGGAGGGTGGAGGAGTGGAACTCTGACCCTCCAAGCCAGTCTGAAAGCTCTTCTGGTCTCTCAGTGCTATGCGAGACACGAGAGAAAGAGGGTGTCTCTCTCTCGCCGGTCTGGGCCAGATTACGACCGCGGGGCTAAAATATAAAATTTTTACCAGCCAATTGCTGTTACCACTTGTTTTATTGCTTTCCCATGTTTATATGTTCATATCAAAAGTAAAATAGGCGCATATGGATAAGTATTAACCTAAGAAGTGTGCAGGGGGGGGGGGGGGGGGGGGGGGAATTACACCATAGCCCTGTGCGGACCTATTTCACTGTTTCCTGTCACTAAAATCGTTATCTTACCATAAATATCATTAATACTTATCCATATGCGCCTATTTTACGTTTAATATGAAGCTATTAACCTGTTACAACAATAAAACAAGTGGAAACAGTATTTGGCTGGTCAAAATTGCGAAATGAGAGCGAGAGTTACATTCATTTAGCGGAAAAGATAAACAAAGCCAATAGAATTGTAGGGCTGATAAGGAGGACATTTGTGTCACTTGACGAAGAAATATTTAGGAATCTCTATACAGCGCTGGTTAGGCCGCACCTGGAATATGCGAACCAGGTGTGGGCTCCATATATGGTAAAGGATATAGAAGCAGTGGAGAAAGTGCAGAGGAGAGCTAGCAAGCTAGTACCAACGTTGAAGAACGCGGGCTATGAGCAGAGGTTGAGGACACTGGCATATAGGAGAAAGAGAGGGGATATGATAGAGACTTTTAAGATAGTGTCAGGAAAGTATGATGAGGATGTGTGTGAAGGTATCTTCTTGATGCGGGAGGGAACAAGAACGAGAGGACACTCTAAGAAAATTTACAAAGAAAGAAATAGGCTTGAAAAGGCAAAGAACTCATTTTGTGATAAGAGTGGTAAATGAGTGGAACGCACTGCCCCAGTATGTAGTCGATTCCGAATCAATAAGGAAGTTTGAAAGTAATCTTGATAAAGCATGGGGAAGACAAGATTTGAAGTTTGATTATAAAGCAAAAATACAGAGTAGTAAAAATATTGCGTCTGCTACCGCCGCCGCCAACACCGTGAACGACCGCAGCAATGCAAGTACTGGCACTGAGCTGGATACACAGGCCTAGTTTGCCTTTTTCCAGAGGATCTACTGTAAGAAACTGTAAGAATTCATCAAGTGCGAGCCAGCCTGGCCAACATCCACCCCTTACGATGCCTGGAGCGACACTGACGTCTCTTTCTTTATCTCTTTCTTTCTCACGCTTGGTAACACATATGACCACGCCGTGCTAGCAACTCGCTATTGTTAGCACGAAAATATACCTAAGAATAAGGGAATAACAGGGAAAATAGGTGATAATTGAAAGGGGGGGGGGGGAAAGGAGGGGATGTGGAGGAGTGATATTTGGCATGGCCAAGGGGCAAAAAATAAATAAAAATAAAAAATAAATCAATTGCTACTTGGGTGGTTTAAATTTTTTTTTTTTTAGGCCTAGGATCATAAGACCACCTACCCACAGTGGAACGGTAAAACTCTTAAGAGTCTACCAGCACTTGATGGGTTGATTATATATACATGGTAAATTAACAATTTTAGTGAGGAATGCATCAGAATACCTTCGCACCGCGGGCACTTTCAAATACCGGTGACCGGTCAACTTAACCAGTAGACCATTTCAACCAGTAGCTCTCAACCAGTGCCAAATCAACCAATAGTATACGGTTAGGTTAGTACTATATTTTGGCATTGGTTTGGTTGGTCTGGGTTAATTTGGCACTGGTTGAAATGGTCTACTGGTTGAGATGACATGGAACCTCAAATACCATACCAACGCAGCTGCCGAGTTAAAAGTTTTTTTTTTAGGCCTTGGATCTTAAGAATCTTCCACCACCAAAACCTCTAAGAGTCTCCTCGCCGTTCCCAGGTTAAATCCTCCCTCCCACCTCAAATACATTTAGTCACCCTCCTCTACATTCCCCCTACCTCCCTCCAACCTCCTACATGCACAAGATATATGGCTGTGTCTCACCAGTATCTCGAGAGATGTCTAAGAGGTGGACCTATCAAACTCAAACACATAGAAGACGTTAGTTGACAGAAAACGGAAAATATTAAAATGTTTAAATCTAGGGAATTTAGTCAAATACAAAAGGCAAATAAAAGTAAATACTGTACATCAAATCAGAGTACACTCGCAACCTAAAATATATTAAGAGAGACAGGAGACCCAGTGTTGTTTAGTGACGATTTTACTTTCTGTTTGTAAAGGGATTCTAAAATCCTTAAATCTGCATTATTGCTATGGTCTAATATACTAAAGCTATTAGAGTCCACGCTTGTACCACAGTCAAAAGATGTCGTTGCTTGCCATATCCCTTCTCTTCACTATAAATAATATATATATCACTTACAGCTAAATATATGATTATTTATGTCGATCAGACGAAACTAGAGGACCGAGTAGCCTAAATTGGTATATTTATTATAATTAACAATAACAATCTGAAAACATTTCTATCTTAACGGTACCTTCTTCCTGACGTTCTGGGTCAACATGATCTCCACGACCTGAAATGGGGAAGATACTATTAGAAAACAGTGAGTTACCTTATGACTAATTAATGTTCAATTTATGGTTAAGTAGTTATATTTATTGACAAGGTTAGGTAGATTTAATAGAGTAGGATGTTATACACTAGGCTATAATCACCTTGCGCACTGCTGTATATGGTAAACCCGGGTACGGCGAGAACACTCTTAACCTCAGAAGTGCGCATGGGGGTAATTAGACACCTCTGCCTGTGCGCATGTATTTGAGCTGTTTCCATCACTAAAATATAAATTTTACCATAAATAGCATTAATACTTATCCATATGCGCCTATTATAGGTTGATTATAAAGGTATTAACCTGTTACAACAATAAAACAAGTGAAAACAGCGTTTGGATGGTCAAAATCGGCGATACAGGCCGGGAGTTACATAATGTATGGCTGAGGCAAGCTCCTCTCCCGCCACTTTTCCCCAAGGCTGGAGAGACACTGTCGATCGATACTCTCTCTCTCTCTCTTGCACTCGCTTGCTAACAGTGATGACAATGCCCTGCTTGCAACTCGCTAATGTTAGCACAAAAATATACCACAGAATAAGGGAATAACAGGGAAAATAGGTGATAACTGAAGGAGGGGAGGTAGAGGAGTGATATTTTGCATGGCCCAGGGGCAAAAAAAAAAAAAAAAAAAAAATTGATGTTTAAAGTTGATTTTTTTTTTCTCTGACTCTTAAGAGTCTTCCCGCAGTTCCCGGGTTAAGAGGTTTTGGTGGGCAAGGGCGAGGACCCTCTTAAGAGGTAAGGCCTAAAAAAAAATTCCCACCTCCGACCCTCAGAGCAGCGAGCGGCTCACTAAGGTAGACGGTATCTCGCGTGGGTGTCTCACAACAGTGTTGCCGAGCGAGCGAGAGCTAATAATTAGCGGTTTTCCCGCATGTTTATGGCAACGCTGCGGATGAACCCCGCCACCTACGAAGCTCGTTCTGGTCTCATTTTGAAGCTATTTTCACCTAGTTTATGGCAGAATATAGTTTCATTTAATGCAGATGCTTGAGTAATCATTCAGGAGTGCCTGAATATGCTCTAAATAGTGCAAATATAGCCGCAGCCAAGGTGTTAGGTGAGATAATTCCCCTCCATACCTCGTATCACTACTCCACATCTGTCAAAATCCCCTCCTTCCCCCCTTTCTCGCCCCCCCTTCAATTATCACCTATTTTCCCTGTTATTCCGTTATTCATTGGTATATTTTCGTGAAAACATCTCCAAACCGATCCTAGGCTGTGGTCTTGTGTGTGTCTATGCATGGGAAAGAGAGAGAGAGACAGGCCTCAGTCACTCCAGGATTGGAGAGAGGAGGGTGTGGGCCTCCCCTGTCTCTCACCTCATGAATGAACGCTTGGCAATAATTCGCGATTTTCACCATCCTAACACTATTCCCACTTGTTTTATTGTTGCTACATGTTACTATCTTCATATTACCGGTAAACGTAAAATAGGCGCATATGAATAAGTAATAACGATATTTTGTCATAAAATGACGATTATAGGCGGGAATGGAGCTTAATATTGTCGCCCAGAAGTGTGGTGTTCACTACACCCTGCACGCGCCGGGTTAAATCTTAAAATGCGAGAATTGTGGACTCTAAAATATGTCATGAGGGTAAAATAGGCGCATATGAATAAGTAATAACGATATTTATCATAAAATGACGATTATAGGCGGGAATGGAGCTTAATATTGCCGCCCAGAAGTGTGGTGTTCACTACACCCTGCACGCGCCGGGTTAAATCTTAAAATGCGAGAATTGTGGACTCTAAAATATGTCATGAGGGTTTGCCCCCCCCCGGGGGCCTAAACATATTATTGTATCCAATGGCATTCAAAATAGACGGGAACACAATTGCAAGCATCCAACGCCGCCGTCATGTTCTCATATGTCGATCGCCATGGTTAAGTTCGCATAGATTTTGACGGCAATTTATATATATCAGCAATATATATGATGATGACAATATATCATGGAGGGGTGAGGTGGGGCCCTCAACATATTATTGTATCCAAAGTCAGTCAAAATAGACGGGAACATGATGGCAAGCGTCCGACGCCACTCCGCGTAGTTTTAAACAAGGCTGGCGGTAAGCCCAAATTCTACATTCTACCCAGAAAGGATAGGCCTAGCTTGGGCCTATAGGGTACTTTTTATTTTATTGTTCATATACTTAGCCTTGGCCTAGTAGAAAATAACATGGGTGTGGCTGTCAGTCAGGCTGTGGTCTTCTCTTGCGGATGGTACGCCCGCTAACACAACTCTTAACCGTTTATTAAATTTATTTGTCTAAAAAATTGTAGGCCTATAGATATAGGCCTAATTATAAAATTTTAGACCCTCTCCATTACCAAAAATAACGCAGGAAATGCTCTCTTAGATACCTTAAATTACAAAAAAATCCAGGGGGGGGGGGGAGAGGGCATGCCACCGGACCCCCCTCGACCTCGCGTCTGCGGCGCTCGGCGTTGAATCGTGTGCAAAGTCTACTGAGTTCAGGAAAAAAAAAACTATCACATTCACATTTTAGTGCTTTGACACCCTGCCTACGTGACCTAAAATGTATATTGTCCCTTTTGGTTTTACTTTGTGTCGTGCTCTTTCACTTTACTAATTTATTTTCTAAACAGCTTCTGTCTTCTTTCTTCGGATAATATGCATTTATATTAGTTCTCCAGTTATTCAAGATGGCCGCCATTTTTCCTTCCACCCTTATTTAACCCACAAAGTCTAAGGAAAAATAATATAATTTGCAGCGGTAAAGACTAATATTCGGTGACTACTACTGTAAGAGAAAGCTATAGAAAACACTTAAAAGAATTATAATCCCTTACGTGACCTAAAATGCATTTTGTCTGTAATCTATCTATCTATCTATTGCCTGACGCCGCGATCCCCGAAGGGGTGGCCACGAACGAACCGCCCCCATGCACCTCTGTCCCCAGTCAGTCGACGCCCCTCCCCCCAACCAGCACCGCCTTCGTTCATGTAGTTCCTCACTCCATCCTTCCACCTCATATTCGGTCTACCTCTCCCCCTCTGTCCCTCCACCTCGCTCTCGTACACCCTCTTAGTCATTCTCTCGCTTTCCATACGTTCCATATGGCCGAACCATCTCAAGTTGTTCCTTTTCACACTTTCCAGCACATCTACCTCCACACCACACCTCCTTCTTACTTCCTCATTAGTCTGTCTATCCCTCCATGTAACTCCGCACGCACTCCTTAAGTAATTCATTTCTACTGCTCTCACTCTTGGTCTGAGTCTCTCAACCAACGTCCATGCTTCGCTTCCGTAAGTCAGTGTCGGGATTACCACACTGTCATGCAAGGACTTCTTCACTTCCATACTGACCACCCTATTTCTTGTTACTGCTTTTAGCGTTCCTACAACCCTCTTCCCCTGTTGTACCCTCTCCCGCACCTCTTCATCCATAGTCCCATCTTTACTCAACACACTGCCCAGATACTTAAAAGAGTTGACGATCTCCATAGCCTGACCGTTCAGCTTCACCTCACACTCTGTGACTTCACCCCTTTCGAAGACCATAACCTTGCTCTTCCCCGTATTTACCTTCAAATTCCGTTTTTCGCACACTGTTCCAAACTCATTTACCAGACCCTGCAACTCCCATTCATTATCACTCATCAGAACTGTATCATCCGCAAACAGCAGTATAGGTAGCTTCCACTCAATTCCCTCCCTTTTCAGCGATACACCAACATCCACTGCTCTTGATAGTATTTCTTTCATGACTCCATCCATATATACAGTAAACAACCACGGGGACATCACACACCCCTGTTTCAAACCAACATTCAGGTCAAAGAACTCGCTCTGCTCACTCTCCACACGTACTGCCGCCTTTGCACCCTCATACATGCTCTTCACTGCTTTCAGCAACTTGCCCTCTACTCCGTATATTCTAAGTACTTTCCACAAACCTTCTCTATCCACTCTGTCATAGGCCTTCTCCAAGTCCATAAAGGCAACATACACCTTTTGTTTCTTCTCCAGATACTTCTCCACAACACAATTCAGGGTAAAAATCTGATCTACACATCCTCTTCCCTTCCTAAAACCTCCCTGCTCGTCGCCTATCCATTTCTCCGTTCTCACTCTCACTCTCTCAATCACTACCCTACTGTATACCTTCCCTACTACGCTTAGAAGACATATTCCTCGGTGGTTACCACACACTCCTCTTTCCCCTTTGCCCTTATATAGGGGGACTATTATGCCAGTCTTCCAGTCATCGGGTGCACTCCCCTTCTCCCATGCTAGTTTGCACATTTTCCATACCCATTCTATCACTATCTCACCACCATACCTCAACATTTCCCCACACACTCCATCTGTTCCTGGTGCTTTCCCCAACTTCACTCTTTTCATGGCTTCCCACACTTCTGACCTCCTGATCCCCACCTCCTCCTCCACTACTTCTCTTCTTCTCCCTCCCATACCATATCCAGCTATGTTTGCTGGCTCTTCATTCCTTTCATTTAGCAACTCACTGAAGTACTCCCTCCATCTTTCGACTCTCTCTTGCTTCTCGGCTAGCATTCTCCCATTCTTATCTTTCACACCCTTACTGTTTCCCTTGCTACCTTCCCTAACTTTCTTGACTTCTTTCCAGAACAGTTTCATACTCTCCCTCCATTTACACTCAGATTCCTTCCAAATTCCTCATCTACTCTTCTCTTACTTTCCTTCACTACTCTCTTCACCACCCTCTTACTCTCCACGTACCTCGCTCGTTTCTGTCTCTCGGAATCTTCATTCCCTCTACTACCCAACCACTCTCTATATGCTTTCTTCTTTTCTTCCACAGCTATTCTTACCTCTTCTGTCCACCATGCTGTACCTTTCACTCCCCTCCCTCTTCTCCTCACTCCACACACCTCCTCACATGCTGCACAGATCTCATCCTTAAACACCTTGCTCATCTCCTCCACTTCCTCCATAACTTCCAGGTCGAACCCACCTAGTCGTCTTTCCACTGCTCTCCTGTACTCCTCCCTGACTTCCTCCTCCTGCAACCTCTCCACCCTCCTCACCATTCCACCCTCCTCTCGCCTCCCTCCCGCTCTCCTCACCCACTTCTTTTGTATCCTAACCTTAGCTACCACTACATAATGATCAGACAGACCCCCTCCAATACCCCTATACACCCTAGCATCCATCACAGATTTCTTCATTCGTTCATCCACACATACATAATCAATCAATGACTTTCGTTCCACCACTGTCTTATCCTTCATCGTCAACATCCGTTTCCACGTGTACCTGTGGATCATTCTGTGTCGGAAGAAGGTGTTGGCTATCCACAGCCTCCTCCCCACACATACGTCCACAAGTGCACTACCATTCCCATTCACCTCTGATGGTACCCCCCACCCTCCCACCACTCCCTCAACTTTCCTATCACCCACCTTACCATTCATATCCCCAATCAGAAATATTCTTTCGTTCTTGTCAAACTTCTCCAGGCACGCCTCCACATTCATCCAGAACTCCTCTTTCTTTCTTTCAAGTATATCCTCTGTCGGGGCATACACGCATACAATCACCCACGTTTGTATTCCTACTTTCATTCTCACCCACACAATCCTTGAACCCACAGACCCATACTCTCTTACGCATTCCTTCCATTTGCTACTTACAAACAAACATGCACCTTCTCTCGCTGTTCCTTCACTCACTCCAGCACACACACCCATTCCACATTCCCATTCTCTCACATCTGAACCTTTCCATTTGGTCTCTGTCATTCCACATACATCCAGCCTGGCATTCACTAACACTTCCAGAACCTCTCTCTCTTTTGTGCCATCATTCATGCCACTAACATTCCACGTAGCCATTCTCAGAATGTCCGAAGGCATGTCCTTAGTCGGTCGTGGTTCGTCAACGTTGGTTCCGTCCGCATCCGAGGCTGTTCGTTCGTTCGTTTTTGTCTGTAATAGGCTAGCCTATTTGTTTGTAGGTTTTTTATTAACATAGCCGAACGGTCAATATTTACAATTTTTTTATTTTTTTTATGTTATTTTTATGGTTTAGCCTATAAGCTTTCAATAATGTTATTTTTATGGTTTAGCCTATAAGCTTTCAATAATAAAATTATTTCATGGAAATGAGTAGCCTATAAAATCTATTATCCAAGAATCTAAAACCCGGCCCCCGATAGTGGGAAGGGCTATGAATAGGGAAATTGAGGGGTAAAAAGCGTATAGGCCTAAAGCGAATATAAGACATTTAACCTAACAACCTTACCTAACCTGCCTGGTATTATGGGTGGGGGCTGCTGCCCCCACACCCCCGCTGATTGGAAGAAGAAGGGTAAAACTGCTAACAGTAGAAATTCAGTTGGGGTGGAGTGAGTAATAGCCTAGCCTATGTTATAAAAATCTAATCTACTTTGAGAAGACATTAGCCTAACCTAACAACCTTACCTAACCTATCCTAGTATTAGGCTATAGGTGGGGGCTGCCGCCCCCACACCCCCGCTGTTTGGCATCTTTGACTTAGATTTTTGGTGTAGGCCTATTTGTAGGCCTATGTGAAGCAGGTATTTTTTCAGGACAAATTGGATTTTCGGTCACGTATGGGATATAATGTTCTAAATGTGTACTATAGCTTTGTCATTGAGTATTAGTCACCGCAATATATGTCTTTACCGCTGCATATTAAATTATTTTTCCTTAGACTTTGTGGGTTAAATAAGGGTGGAAGGAAAAATGACAGCCATCTTGGATCAGCTGAGATTCCTGAGAACTAATATTTTTCACTTTTTTACTGTACTTTTAGTATTTTGTCATATTCTATATCAATGCTAATCCTGCGGGGGTCTGGCGGGCAGTGGGGCGGCAGCCCCCAGGTTAGGTTAGGTTGTTAGGTTAGGGTAATGACAAAATATGGTTTTAGGGGGCATGTTTTAATATTGCAAAATAATGGGTAAAAATTTATTTGCAGAAGGAAAATCACCTTCAAACACACTAATCAATGAAGGAACTGATGAGAAAAAGGATTATAGGCCTAGGCTAATAAAAAAACACATAGGGCCTAGGCCTACGGCTACGTGACCGAAAATCCAATTTGACCTTTTTTCAATGTGTCGATAACGAAAATCCTCCATGTGGACTAGGCTATATAGCCTAGCCTATGGAGAAAAATATGGCCAATCTATTGGTGCCTCTTTTCTCACCTGGTAGGGCCGCCAATCGGTAGCGCAAGGAATAGGAATAGGCAGCCCAGGAGATAGCATAACACGCCAGTCAGATGCAACATTTGAATGTACTGGAGATGCTTGACAATGGGGTGACTGGTAGTGTGTGTCGGACCAATAATATGATGGGGTAGTTTGTCAGGCCAGTCAGGGGTTGAGATGTTGCTAAAAAATGGGAAAGGGGATTTTATGGGTTGAAGAGTGAGTTGTGGAGGTGTAGGGTCAATTTACATTTGAATTGAGCAAGGGAGGGGGAATTAACTATTTCAGCTGGTAGGGAGTTCCACTGATGGATTATACGACAGGAGAAAAACCTTTTTCCTTAGGCCTAATAAATTGTTTCTCATAACGCTGCAGTAGGCCTAGTGACATCATGTGTTTAGCCTACTTACCGTCACCAGTGCAGACAAAGCAGTCCACGACTGCCCTGGTTAGCCAGGATATGAATTGGCCCATGTTCACGTCGACGTCGTCTCACGCTGGTTTGTCCAGTTAAGCCACAAGTCACAACACTCACAACTCAGATGGTTGATGACTCAGGAGTGAGGTCTTCTTCTTCTTCTATCTGATCTGATCAGATGTGGTTCGGGAAGTAATGCCTTAACAACGGCTATTCCCTGAGAGGTTCTTGTAATTTTCCTTTTGTGACGTGCTCTGTTATATAATAATATTGTATTTCTTTTCTTTTTGTTTTTATATGTTGCATTATAATCTATAATCTATAGAACCTCTCCGACCCGCCGTTGTAAACTGCTTGTAGATGAAAACACCTGTGTTACGGTGCCCCCTATGTGCTTCTCTTTCTTGACATGTTTTCACTGTTTGGTCTTCTTTGTTGGTCTTCTTGTGAATTGTCTTCTAACATGGGAATTTCTGTGCTCCTCTATGTCTTCTTACTTGATTGCTTTCCAGTTTGGTCTTCTCTTTCCTCTAAATAGGCCTATCATTAATTAGTTCTCTTCTTTTACTCCACATTGCAAGAACCGTTTTCTTCTTATTTTCCACCGATGAGTCACTCAGTAATAGTATGATTGCAATGTTTTCTTCTTTTGTTAGTGTGTTATCACTGAAAGTGTCCAGCTGATTCTTTATATTTATTATATATAGTGGCCCCTTCATCATTGACGATGCACCTTAACATGATGCAGAGACATAGTAGTTTCATATTTTTTCCATCAAGTATCGATAAATTTGCTACTATAGTGGTTCATATTATCGCCAGGTGAAAAGAAACAAAGTAGACTATAGTTAATTTCTAGGCAATGTTCCGATACATTATCATGTACAGTACATATTAAGGGGGAGTAGTCGTTTTTTTTCTGGACCCCCTTCTCCCTCATATTTAGCATAGGCCTACTAGTTTTGATATTTTAAGACGTTCGTTCCGCTAGTTTGGCTATTTTGAGAACCTACGTTTTTCTACCATCAAACACATGTAGGCTACAACTTTAGCTTGAAGGGGCGACCAGGTGTGTGTGTGTGTGTGTGTGTTAAACTCGAAAGGAAGGTGTATTAATGCAAGGTATAGGTGGGCAATTAATAGCTGCAACAACTCCAAACACAACAGCCCCAGCAACAACAGCGACCCATACAACAACAGCATCAACAACAACAACAACAACAGCAGCAACAACCACAACAGCAGCAACAACCACAACAGCAGCAGCACCAGCAGGTGCAACAGCAACAACAGCAGGTGCAGCAGCAACAACAGCAGATGCAGCAGCAACAACAGCAGGTGCAGCAGCAACAACAGCAGCAGGTGCACCAGCAACAACAGCAGCAGGTGCAGCAGCAACAACAGCAGCAGGTGCAGCAGCAACAACAGCAGGTGCAGCAGCAGCAACAGCATCAACAAAAAAAACAACACCAGCGACAACTACAGCAATCCAAACTAACCCAGCAGCAGCATTCATATCAAAGGCAACACCTTTGTGAGTTCACTACTCAATAGGTGGTGTTCTGAGAGTGAGGGTCTGAGTCTGGAGGGTGAGACGGTGAAGCACTTGAGCGAAGCAACCAGCCGCTTCAGAGATGGAGCTGCTTTGAGCCATGATGGATGCTTCACATGTCTCACTCCCCAGGCTGGAACAAGACCTCACGGGCTTCACCGTGTTGAGCGGTGGAATGTACAGGCTCTCAGCCTATGCCCGAGAGGGAGTAGTTGGAATATAGAAAAAAAAAAAAAAAAAAAAAAAAAACAGGTGTGGCAGCAGCAGCGACCACAACAGCAACAACACCGAACACAACAGCAATCTTTATCGTCGGCAACGAGAGAAGATAATACAGTGCCAGCTACACCATCCTCAAATTTACCTACACAAACTGAACCAAATGAAGGAGCCAATGCAAGGGAAAACCCATGGACTATGGTCAAATGGGTGAATGGCAAGCCTCGCTACTCTAGGGAAGGCGAGCAGGTTCACCCTAGACCAAGAAACCAGCCAGGAATTAAAGGTAGGGTCAAGGATACTGGCCTCAATACCATCAAAAGGCCCCGACTAGCTAGGGTGTTTGCCACAGGATTCAACCCTAGTGTTACTGCTGAGAATCTCAAGACATACTTGGCTGATAATCTACATATAAATATAGAGGTAAGACAGCTGACCACCCTCTCCAGGTCCACTACCTGTGCCTCCTTTTGTATAACTAGCGAATGTCCAGATCCAGATGTTTTCATGAATCCTGACCTGTGGCCAGAAGATGCATATGTCAACTGGTACAGAGAACCAAGACAATATCCCAATGAGGACAGTGCAGAGGCTTCTGGGACTTGGAGGCATCGCACACTACTATCCAACTCGCAGTAATGGAGGGGATACCAACAACAGCAGCAAGTATAAAAGTAACTTAATACAATTGCAGAGGACTCCCCAAAACAAAGAGGAATCTCCTGTTGCGACCTGACATCGTATCTACATTAAGGACCAGTGACATAGTCTGCCTTCAGGAAACCTGGTACACAAAACAGGACTTAGGTAATTTGAAACATATTAGATAAAGATTTCCATGGGTACGGGGTCTCCACTACGGACACACGTGATGGTATTGTGGCAGGTCACCCCCCAGGGGGAGTTGCAATAATGTGGAGATCGTGCCTAGATAGTGTAATTAAAACCATTGAGACAAATTTAAGCTGGTGTGCGGGAATACAGCTGGAAGTGGGACACAGAAAATTTGCAATATTTTGTGTTTACTTACCGTATCAGTGTGCAGAAAATGAAGAACTTTATTTGGAAAAGTTAGGGGAGCTTGGTGGCCTAATTTCTGAATTAGAGATAACGTGTTACTCAGTGGTAGGTGATTGGAATGCTACCCCTCACGAGTTGGGTGGTTCCATGTTTGCTAAACATATGTTAAGGTTTTGTGAGGAGCAAGGTTTAATTTTGTCCTCCAAAAACCTGCTTCCAGAAAATAGCTATACATATGTTAGTGAAGCATGGGAGACCAGGTCGTGGCTTGATCATGCAATCTCTAGCTCTGACTTTCATGACTCTATCTCAGAAATGGCCATAAGATACGACATTACGGATGACGACCACATACCTATAGAATTAACAATCCAAATTAATAAAGCACCGGAAATAACAGAAACTAGCAATAGCATCAAGGCAAAAGTTCCATGGAATGTAATCTCAAATGAAGAGTGCCAAATGTACTGTGATAAAACCAAGGACTTATTAAATAGGGTGCAATATGATGGTAATGGTGTTAGCACAATGCAGGGATCCAAAATGTAGTGATGCACAACACAGTAAGGACATTATTAAATTTTACAATAGTATAATAGATTCTTTATCAAAGGCGGGGGAAAGTATTTTTAATAGCCGTAAATATAAGTCCTCATTCAATAAGCCAGGTTGGCAAGACTATGTGGCTGACCTGTATCAGGCCTCCAGAGATGCTAGGTCTCATTGGCTTGAAGTAGGTCAGCCTAGACAGGGGCCTATATTTGAACTTCACAAAAGAGCAAAGGCTAGGTCCAAATATGCCATTAGCATATTAAGCAAACTCTAAACCAATTAAGGAAGGAAGCCCTTGCAAAGAGTCTGGCAGAAAAGGATACTAACTGTTTTTGGAAGGACATCAGATCCATGCAAAATTGTAACACACCATTACCTGTGAGTGTTGAGGGGGTTACGGGTGAAGAGAACATTGCTGACTTATGGAAAACTCATTTTAAGGAACTACTTAACAGTGTAAACCAAAGGTCTACTAATGGTGCAATTCAATATGTGAAAGATAGTAATTATGAAGACATTAAAGTGACTGAAAGTGATCTTGAGAATGCCATAAGAAAACTTAACCTAAATAAAGCTTGTGGGCTGGATGGTATATATGCAGAACATCTTAAATATGCAGATAAGTTGTTAATAGATAAACTTAGTTCTTGCATCACCAGTCTATTTACGCATGGTGTCCTGCCGGAGTCTATGATATCCGTAATACTTGTTCCTGTCATTAAAGATAAATCAGGTAAAATTACAGCAAAAGACAACTACCGCCCAGTAGTACTTGCTAGTGTGGTGAGTAAGGTAGTTGAAATGATAATGCTAGAAAGAATGTCTGCATATATTGTCACCAGCAGCAATCAGTTTGGCTTTAAGAAAAATCACGGCACAGACCAATGCATATATGTGCTGAAAGAAGTGATTGATACATACAACAAACTAAATAGCTCAATTTTCTCTTGTTTTCTTGATGCAAGTAAGGCTTTTGATAGGGTGTGTCACAAAACCTTATTTGAAAAATTAGTTAACAGGGGAGTGCCTAGCTATATTGTTAGGATACTTATTTTCTGGTATGCTAATCAAAAAATGTGTGTAAGATGGGGCAACATCCTGTCAGGCTCTTTCGCCGTAACCAATGGTGTTAGGCAGGGGGGGATATTGTCTCCGTATCTTTTCAACGTCTACATGGATGATCTTAGTCTGGAGCTGAACAAGACTCGCACTGGGTGCTGTATTGGCAGCACCATTGTAAATCATCTCATGTATGCTGATGACCTAGCCTTAATCACGCGCTCTGGAGCAGGACTGGATAAATTATTAAGAGTATGTGAAAAATGTGGAATCGAACATTCAGTCAAATTTAATCCTATAAAGAGCAATATCATAATATTTAAATCTAACCTATTGAAATCAAAGCTACCTAAATTCCATTTGTATGAAGAAATTATAGAAGAAGTAAGTAAAGTAAAGTATCTAGGACACTATATTTCATGTGATCGCTCAGATGATGAGGATATGGGTCGTCAGCGAAGGCAACTTTACATGCAGGGAAATTCAATATTAAGAAAATTTCATATGTGCACATGGGATACAAAAATAACATTGTTCAACTCCTACTGCTCACCAATGTATACAGCACAACTATGGTGGAACTATAAGAAAATGACAGTGAATAGACTAAGTATCTCATATCACAATATCATGAAATGTTTCTGGGGCTCTCAAAATATGAGAGTACAAGTACGCTATGTGCCTATATGAACTTACACTGTTACCAATCACTCATTAGAAAGCTAACATATACATTCATTCAGCGCCTTAACACTTCTGAGAACAGGATCATTAAAATGCTACAAACTCCAAGCATAGTGTACACCTCCAGGATCCAGGCACAGTGGAGGAAGTTGCTCTATATTTAACCTTAAGTAATGATTTCAGGTCTGCTACTCTACAGAATTAGCATACCGGTACTGATCCTCATAGTGCAGTACAGTACCGATATTCCTATACTGTATTGTAGCAACATACTGTACCGGAAGCTAAATGATGTGAGGCATGGTACTGTACACAATTAGGACAGTGGTTTTGGTAACACAGTAGTTTGATGACCACTGTTTTTGGTTGAGGCAGTGCTGTGAACTACATGATAGCAAGCTGGGTATTATTTAATTTCTGTTTATTTTATGTAGCCTATGTACAGTAGCTTATATATATTTATATATATTTATGTTACTGTAAGGTATATATGGACCCCAGATGGTCCCCTCTGTACTGTGTGAGTCTGAAATAAAGTATTATTATTATTATTATTATTATTATTAATAGCCATATCATTATTCTCGATTTATTTTTTCCATTTAAAAGTTACTATTTGATTTGTGTGTTTGGTTCTGGTTACCATTAAACCAATTTATTCACCTTTAAGCCAGTGTCACACGAGCGCTTTTTCCCGGCAATTTTCTATGAGCAAGTTATTTCTCGTGATATTTTGAGGCCTTGTCACATAGGAATCGGAAACTAGACGGAAGGTAGATTATACAATAATCTGTCTTTTTCCAGATGATGGTAAATTGCTATTTTGCCATCCTGATTACTCAGCTAAACGAAGATTTTGTAGCGAATTATGTTACTAATGATGGAAACTTGGCAATAATATGATGCAGAGACATAGCATTATCATATTTGTCCAGTAAGAATCGATGCATTAGATGCTACGGGATTCAATTTACCATCAACTGAAATATAACCGCTTATAGGTGGCTGAAATTCTGATATAATTAGGGTATTTTTAAAGCTGCCAGACAACAATTGCTCGTAAATATTGACGGAAATATAGCTCGTGTGACACCGCCTTAACCCTTTCAGTATACAATTATGCATTTCATACCTTCATTCTGGCTGTCCTTAAGCGATTTTATGCAATTTAGAAACATTCTTTAGGATTTTAACCAGTTCAGTACCGGTGCCGTCCTTTTACTGTAGCCTACCTTTATTCTGGTTACTATTAGAAGATTTAATTCGGTTTAAAAAGGGCCTCAAGCAATTGACCACTTGTGAGTTTCAGGCTATAAGGAAGTTGGAGCCGTGGACATCGATATTAAACAGAAATGCAATAATAATGTATGTTTCTGATGGAACAAATGGTATGTTGAATTGGGTTTTATGTATTTACTGTATATATGTAGCCTACTACTACCGTATTTTTGCTGTTAAATCTGTTAAATATCGTTGTATACAGCTCCAACTTCCTTATACATCGAAACTCGCAAGTCGGAGGTTTCGAACTATCCCCTTTTAACCCCTGTTAAGGGGCGGTTACACATGCACGACATATGACGCGATTTTGAGCTTATTGGGGATACTTTAAAGCCTTTGTTACCATCAGGGGTATTTATAAACCTTTAGTTTAGTTACTTCAACCTCTGCAGTTGTCTTTGAGTTAGCTGTGGGCAGAAAACTAATTTTGGAGAGCTAATTATAAGAGTGAGAGAACTCTATTTCTTATTGCTAATCTGGCAACCTCTGCGTCATAAATGCGTGAAAGGGTTAAGTTCTTAAACTGCACAAAATCTTCTAAATATAGCTAGAATATAATTGAAAAGACGTCTGCGGTACAGAAGGGGTTAAGGGGATAAAACTACTGTAACTCAATTATGCCTCTGACTCGCATAGATCCTTCTCAAGCTGAATAAGATCGTATAGTGATAGTAAAAATAAACTGTTAAATAGCGTCATAATCCTTAAGGGGTTAAGAATGATCTCCCTGTCAGTGCGTAGAAATTGTCTTGGATAATTGTAGCCTATTCAGCTTTAGGAATCAGTAGACAATTTCTTCGGTATTCTCTCAGTAAATATTACATTATGGATAAGGTTAGTCAAGTTTATTCAACTTAGGAAAGGTCTCACATAGTGTATAGATGTACCTTCAGCGGTGGACACGAATGAATCACCTCCATATCCCGAGGTAATTTGTTAGTTTCTCTAGCATGCTTTTAGGGGAGGGTTGCTATACCATGTTCCAAATAGGTAGGCCAGAAATCGTGAACCCTAACCTCTGCAACTAAAAAAGGGCTAGAGTAAATGGGCTGTAAATTTCCACACCTATTCCCGGGCTGACTCTTCCCAAACGGTAGAAATATTAGCTGGATAACTCTAGTTGTTTGTGAGTTATAGAAGTTATGTTCAAAAGTTTTGGGTTAGGCCTATAGCCAAACCGCGGTACCGGTAAGTGAAATGTGGTAATGATTCGACTTGGAGTTTTATGAGATTCGTCACTATGGTGTATTTACCTATTTGTATTTACCTATTTGTAGTATACAGGAGTTGAGCTTTTTAGGCTCGTATTGTCCCGCTTCCTGAGTTACAATTATCTAACTTTGCCTTAAAAATATGAATGTTTTTGGTACACACCACTTCCTCTTCCAACTGATTCCATTTACTTATACTTCTGTAAGGGAAACTATACTTTCTCACATCTCCTTTACATCTTCCTTTCATTAGCTTATATCTATGCCCCCTAGTTCTACCATTATCTTTCACAATATAACCCTTCTTGTCCACCTTTTCGAGTCCTCTCACACATTTGTACATCATAATCATATCGCCTCTCTCCCTCCTATCCATTAGAGATGGTAAATCTAATTTCTTTAATCTCTCCTCATATGGTAATTCTCTCAGTTTTGGTATCATTCTAGTTGCAGCTCTCTGAACCTTCTCCAGCTTCTTTATATGCTTTTTTAGATGTGGTGCCCACACCACTGCCGCATACTCCAGTCTTGGTCTCACCAATGTTTTTATTATTTTCTTCAGCATCTCCTCGTTTATATAGTTAAAGGCTATTTTTATTCTGTTTAGCAGTCCATATGTTTCTCCCACTATCTTATTAATATGATTCTCAGGTGAAAGATCACTCCTAACAGTTATCCCTAAGTCCTTTTCTTTCTCTGATGGGTTAATAGTGTTTTCTCCTAACTTATATTCCATATGAGGCCTTCTTTTACTTACTCCCATTTCCACTACATGACATTTATTTGTGTTGAATTCCATTTTCCACTTCTTGCTCCATTGATCTATCCTATCCAAATCCCTCTGTAATTCCCTACCACTGTTTTTGTTATGCCCTGTTTTTCTACAGGTTTAACTTGGGTAATGTGAGTTCTGAATGACTGGGTATATAAGGTTGCATGCACAATACAAGGTATGAGGAATAGAGAACACAAAATAAACACACGGTAACACGACACAAGTTCACGTTTATTGAAGTAAATAAATAAATAGCATAGAAAGATAGTAATTCTCGCACAAAACAAATAATAGAAGGGAACTGCTAGCATTAGCGGATCTGGATGGATCCTAGTCTCCCACTTCCAACATTCAGGTATATTCTTCTGATCACGGGTTTAATTAGCAAGTTTTTATTTTACTGGAAGACCTCAATATATTCGTATAATTCAATGTCACTGATTTGACCTCTTGCTGGCTGGTCGCGTGCCCAAGTAGCAGCTCACAGTTAGGATTAGACACGCGTATATTGTAGAACACGGAATCTCTAGTAACCTCATGGGGGTACTGATCTAAGTTTTATATTCTTATGGCAGAAATACGTAGAACACAAATCAGTGGGCGAACGTTAGATATCACTAGAGTTTTAATATCTGAATAAGGTAATTACGAGAGTCTAGGTCGCCTGTTAATTAAAGAGCACTGATCGCTTAGTACGTCCCAAATGGAATGGTTAAATATGAATTACACTGGGCAAGGTTTTAGCCTACTTTATAGAAAGTTAATAAGAGAGTATCAAGCTAGTACTATAACACTTAGTACTAGCAACATGAATCTTGAATAGTATTTGTAGATCTGGTCCTGGTTATCTTGCTTCCGGTGATGTTGGGGGCTAACGACTGGTTCCTCGGCCGTCCAGATGGTCCAAAATGTAGGAAGTTCTCAAGTCGGATCTCTTGACGATCGTTGCTGGCTACACACTTACATACCCACGAATTTGTGTGAAGGTTATAAGGTGCACGTTAGGACTTGTACATGGACAGATGCTTCTATCAGTCTTCTCTGCCACGGAGTCTGCCGGATCTGGAATCTCTCAACTCCGGAACAACACAAGGGCAGAGCTAGAGGTAAACTGCAGGGTAGTGACCACTGGTTGGTGTCTAGCTTTCAACTGATTTGACTGGGGGCGGGAGCTAGATTTATAGGCTCGGTTCTGGACCCTGTAGACAGTAAGGATCTCGAGTCTTATGGACTTATTTGAGCTCTCAATAGATATGGGGACTAGGTAAGATGGTATTTACTGTTGTGGCACATGGCTATAGGAAGCCTTTATATTTTCATATAACTGAGCCTTAGTAAGAGGTACTATTTTGGCTATACTGGAAGTATTTAGGGGAGAGAGACTGGATCTACTTTGCGAGGAGGATGGGGACAGCTGTGATAGGAGCGTCTCTCTTAGATTGTTCAATCTTCATTCTATGGTATAGCTGAGGTGCTAATTTAGTGATCAGAGCAATGCAAGAAAGGTAAATGGTTTATTGTGAGTTAATAGAGGTTAGTAAAGGTGTTAGTCATGCATGGTTAGTTCATTGATAGGAAGAATTCCTGTGCTACCTGGCAATGACTCGGAAGTCAAAACAGGGGCCAGGTATACCTCCGCGGGGGTGGGGGTCTCCCTCCTCGGGTGGGCAAAAAGGGGGAGCTGGGCGCCCTCTCTCTGTGATAGTCGTCCGGCGGCTGTGGCTAGGGGCTTGCCATATCACCAGTGTTCGTAATAACCCTCTGTGTATGAGACAGATGTGGGTGTCCTTAATACCAAAACCGAAGGTGCCTTGGCTAGCTGGTTTTACTCGGCTGGTTGTTAATTGTAGGATTTGCTGGATGTGGTGGAGACTGGGCTGTTAACTCTGCCACATTTATCTGGAAGTATGGCAATAGAAGTTAGTTACTGGCGAGGCGGCTAGCCTCGCACCGACGACCATTGGGTGCAGGGTTGTGAATGGGTTGTAAGAGAATAGATGGCATGCACGGGGTTAGTAAAGTTCTAATGTTGTTCTGGCCTACTAAGTGAAGGTAGGCTGGATAGGAGTATATATATAAAAAGTTGGAGAGCGTTAGTAACGGACAATTCAAGGATCTTCAAGAGGTATGAGAGAGAGGCTAGGTCGGACAAGAGTCGAGAAGCGCGGGTGTCTTAATGAGAGGGGGGGGGGGGAGAGTTCAAGGGCTACAGGGAAATTTTGCCCCTAAGGTCCCTGGGCGTGGGGGTGGCATTAGGCTACAATTGATATTGGAGTTTGAAAAGACAGTGAGTACGTTAGTCAAATGCTACCGGGGATGCAACTACGGGGTGGTATATGAGTCTGGAAAAGATAGAATTATGTAGTCAGTATGAGGGGTTATGGATATTATTAGTTGGCCCTGGGAACTGCGTTTTCTATGAAATATATATATACCAATAAAACGGCAGTTTGTAGGGTTACTTAGTTATTGTTTCGAGGTACTTATGACAGATACTGGTAACAAGGTTATCTATACAATCTCCGGATGGGGTAAGAGGTGTATGACACGAAGCAAATTGGCGTAGTGTGGACTGTGGATACGAAGGAGGCAAGTGGAAGACGTATGACAATTGTGGAAAAGTAAATGGAAAAATGTGAACACAATGGCGGATAAAGATACTTAACCTAAGGATTGAATACATAGATTTATGGGGCGATGGGTTCTTCAGAAAGTTTAGTCTGGCAAGACAAGATGTTCGGGAATGTTAATATTAATACTTAAAACTAAGGATTGCATACATCGATGAACGACGACATTATAGTCGTCGTCCTAATAAGGTGATGAAACCTGGTTGATCTGTACTTGGCACAATACGACACAAGGACAGTGCCGCTATGTCGTATCAATGCTGGTGGCAGTTAATATTATAGACTTAGTTACTAGAGGAACAATGCAAGGGGCGACTGAGCACGGGTTACATATATCTATACTCGTCATGGGAAATGATATACGAGGTCTAGGGACAAGCGTGGGTGTTTTAACTTCTAAGATATATAACATCTACTTCTCGGATGTAAGAACATACATAGATATAATTATGGCTGTATGATGTGTTGGCATTGGCTCAACGTCGGGACAGGGCATGGGTGTTTTTAATATGAATGTATATTCCTGTTCATCATCTTTGTAGTTAGGAGAGGAATAATGCAAGGGGCGACTGAGCACGGGTTACATATATCTATACTCGTCATGGGAAATGATATACGAGGTCTAGGGACAAGCGTGGGTGTTTTAACTTCTAAGATATATAACATCTACTTCTCGGATGTAAGAACATACATAGATATAATTATGGCTGTCTGATGTGTTGGCATTGGCTCAACGTCGGGAAAGGGCATGGGTGTTTTTAATATGAATGTATATTCCTGTTCATCATCTTTGTAGTTAGGAGAGGAATAATGCAAGGGGCGACTGAGCACGGGTTACATATATCTATACTCGTCATGGGAAATGATATACGAGGTCTAGGGACAAGCGTGGGTGTTTTAACTTCTAAGATATATAACATCTACTTCTCGGATGTAAGAACATACATAGATATAATTATGGCTGTCTGATGTGTTGGCATTGGCTCAACGTCGGGACAGGGCATGGGTGTTTTTAATATGAATGTATATTCCTGTTCATCATCTTTGTAGTTAGGAGTGTAGGACACGAGGGGGGTAGTGTACGTGAGGTGTGGAAAATGGTCAGTTTAGAAAAGGTAGGTGGGTGCGGCCTGGAGCTGCTTAGCCCTGCGGGCTTGGGCCTGTCTGAAATGGCTGGCTCGGTCAGCTGGTCCTTTCGTTCTGTGGACCTTTCTTCCGGGTGTTTCTGTGTGGTGTTCGCTCGTGGCTTCTGTGGTGGGCTTCTTGTTCTGGGGCATTTTAGTTTTCATCTTCTATACGCTTCATGATCTTGGCATCATCTGCAAACATATTCATATATGCATTTATATCCTTAGGCATGTCGTTAATGTATATTAGAAACATTATGGGAGCCAGCACGCTCCCTGCGGAACTCCACTTGTGACATCTTTCCACGTAGAAAATTTATCTCTGATAGTAGTCCTCATCTGTCCTCCCTGAAAGATAGTCCTCCATCCAATTTAACAAACTACCCTGAATCCCTCCATACTCTTTTAATTTCCACTTCAGCCTGCTATGCGATACTCTGTCAAAAGCTTTCTTCATGTCAATATATACGCAGTCCACCCATCCATCTCTCTCTTGTAATATGTCAACCACTCTGTCATAAAAACTGAGTAGATTTGTAACACATGAGGTACCCTCCCTGAATCCAAATTGCCTGTTAGATAGTAGATTATTCTTTTCCAAGTAAATCATCCATCTTTTCTTAATTATTTTCTCACAGATTTTGAACACTATACTAGTAAGTGACACAGGTCGATAATTCAATGGATGTTCCCTGTTCCCACCTTTATAAATCGGTACAATGTTGGCTCTCTTCCAGTCCATTGGTAATTTTCCCACTTCCAGAGAGTATTTTCATATAAGGGTTTCACTAGTTCGTCAGCACATTCTTTCAAAATCCATCCCGCTACATTGTCAGGTCCCACTGCTTTTTTCACATCTAGTCCTTTCATTATTTCTACTAGCTCCTCTGGAAGAAAATTAATCTCTCCCAGTTTATCACCAATTTCACCTACCGGTACTTCTTCAAAGTTATCACCTTTAGTATATAGTGAGTGTAGTGTATTGTTCATAATTTCACACATATTCTGGTCGTCATCATAAGTGGTCCCTTCAACCTTCAACCTCACTATTCTATCCCTTACCTTCATTTTACTATTTATAAACCTATAGAACAGCTTAGGATCACTCTTACATTTTTTCACAATGTTCTTCTCATATTTTTTGGCTTCTTGTCTCCTGATTGCAGCATATACATTTCTTAATCTCTTGTATCTGTTCCAAGTTTCTCTATTACACCTTATTCTAGCTGCCTTCCATGCTTGGTCTCTCTTTTCCTTGGCTTTCCTACATTTTTCATTAAACCAATCCTTTTCCTTCGCTGACCTATTACCTTGTTTAGGGACATATTTATTAACTCCTTCTTCATATATTGTTTTAAATACTCCATACTTCTCGTCTACACTATTTCTCTGATGTATTTCACTCCAGTCAACATCTCTAAAGTATTGTCTCAGTGATTGGTAGTCTCCTTTTGCATAGTCAAACCTAGTTTCCTTGTGCTCCTCCCTCTCCTCCATATTGGAATAACCCAATATGATTTCTATATCCATTACAACGTGATCGCTCTTGCCTAAAGGTGGTAAGTATTTTATATCAGAAATTACATCTGGGTCTCTAGTAAACATTAGGTCCAATCTGGATGCTTCATCATTTCCCCTTCTTCTTGTATTTTCCTTTATATTTTGCACCAATACATTTTCTGTTACCATATCCAGTAGCCTATACACCCACGAGTTCACGTTGCTACCAGCTTCTCTCTGCTCCCAATCCACCTCTTTACAGTTGAAGTCCCCTACTATAATTAATTCATTGGTTCTACGAGTTAATTTTTCAATACAAATAATCATCTCATCTTTGATAAATTTGTATTCCTCCTCTTCCCAAGCCCCTGTGTAGGGCGGCATGTAGGCCACTACAATATCCGCCTTTTGATTGTCATCATCTGTCAATTCTACTGCTAATATTTCCGCTTTACTATTATTCAGATCAATCATTCTTGTTTTAAATTTATTATGTGTAAGAATTAGCACCCCTCCCCCCATCTTGTCTTCTCTATCCCTTCTCCAGATATTATAGTTGTTCCATCCCATTCCCTCCAAACTTATCCCTTTATTTAGTTTAGTTTCACATAAACACAATATTAAGGGCTCTTCCTGTCTGATGTAATCATTTATTTCTAATTTCTTTGATAGCAGCCCATCCACATTGCTATAGACCATCTTGCACCTGTTGCTTTTACCATTATGATTGATATTCCCTGTCTTTATCCTACTATTTCCCCTTCCTGTTGCACCTCTGTTGTGTGTGTGTGTTTCCTCCAGCTGAAGGTAAATTATCATGTCCCCATTTTGCTTACTGCACTATTACGAAGATACTGTAGCGAAATATGTTGCTATTTGTGACAATTTGGCATTAATGTGACTCAGAGGACTATGGCTTCTCTGTTTCTTTTCAACTGACGGTAAATTGCAATGTTCCCCTTAAGATTGCTCAGTTATTTTGAAGATTTTGTAGTGAAATATTGTGCTAATTATATAACCTTGGTGTTATAGTATGATACAGAGATTTAGTAGTTTCATATATTTCCATGGAGTATTGATAAATTAGCTGCCAAGTGATTCAATTTATCGTCAAGTAAAAAGAAACAGAGTTTATTGCTTTTATATTTCCCATTAGGTATGATGAAATACTTGGTAAGGGATTCAGTGTACGGTTGCCCACATAAGTTCTGTTCCTCTCCGTGATCTTATACCTAGAAATATAATGCGCATGATTGAATTACGAGTGTAGTTTCTTATGCAGTGGTTAACTCATCTGATTAAGTTGTCAATATAATTAAAAGAAACCACACTCGCGTTTCATTCATACTATTTTACTTTCATACATATAAGATCACGGAGAGAACTTATGTGGGTAACTGTACCTTCAGCTTCACCAACTAACGGGGAATAGGATAATAGCTGTATTGTCCATTATAGGAATAGGTTTTGAGGAGTAGGGGTGAGGATGGGTAGGTGAGGTTAACCCATTCAGTACCAGGGACGTAATTTACATCATATTCTGGTAATTTCATTCAGCTTAAGAAGGTCTCAAACTATCTTAACCAACCCTTTTAACCACCACAGATCCTTCCTAAGCTGCTTGATATCGTCTAAATTATAGCTAGAATAAAATATAACACGTCGCTGGTACTCAAAGGGTTAAGGGGGAATGGGTAGGCGGTGGAGTAGGGGGGAGGATGAGTGGAGCGAAGGAAGTAGAGGGGAGGGGTAATAATAATAATAATAATATAATAATACTTTATTTCAGACTCACACAGTACAGAGGGGACCATCTGGGGTCCATATATACCTTACAGTAACATAAATATATATAAGCTACTGTACATAGGCTACATAAAATAAAAATAAATTAAATAATACCCAGCTTGCTATCATGTAGTTCACAGCACTGCCTCAACCAAAAACAGTGGTCATCAAACTACTGTGTTACCAAAACCACTGTCCTAATTGTGTACAGTACCATGCCTCACATCATTTAGCATCCGGTACAGTATGTTGCTACAGTACAGTATAGGAATATCGGTACTGTACTGCACTATGAGGTTCAGTACCGGTATGCTAATTCTGTAGAGTAGCAGACCTGAAATCATTTCTTAAGGTTAAATATAGAGCAACTTCCTCCAGTGTGCCTGGATCCTGGAGGTGTACACTATGCTTGGAGTTTGTAGCATTTTAATGATCCTGTTCTCAGAAGTGTTAAGGCGCTGAATGAATTTATATGTTAGCTTTCTAATGAGTGATTGGTAACAGTGTAAGTTCATATAGGCACATAGCGTACTTGTACTCTCATATTTTGAGAGCCCCAGAAACATTTTCATGATATTGTGATATGAGATACTTAGTCTATTCACTGTCATTTTCTTATAGTTCCACCATAGTTGTGCTGTATACATTGGTGAGCAGTAGGAGTTGAACAATGTTATTTTTGTATCCCATGTGCACATATGAAATTTTCTTAATATTGAATTTCCCTGCATGTAAAGTTGCCTTCGCTGACGACCCATATCCTCATCATCTGAGCGATCACTTGAAATATAATAATAATAATAATAATAATAATATTCTTAAAGCTAGCGCATGCTAAGCTAGCTAAGGATAGCTCAATAAGGCCGATTAGGCGTATTTCCATTGGGGTCCTGTACTACTACCCCATCCCTTTGCTCATGAGGGATGGTAACGACTCAGTGCTTGTGAAAAATCTTTAATGCGCCGAGCGTGGGCGCGAACCCGGGCCTCCTGGGTGGAAGTCCGAGACGCTAGTCACTACACCAAGCGAGCCGCTAGTGTCCTAGATACTTTACTTTACTTACTTCTATAATTTCTTCATACAAATGGAATTTAGGTAGCTTTGATTTCAATAGAAGGTTAGATTTAAATATTATGATTTTGCTCTTTATAGGATTAAATTTTACTGAATGTTCGGTTTTCAATTTTTTCACATACTCTTAATAATTTATCCAGTCCTGCTCCAGAGGGCGCGATTAAGGCTAGGTCATCAGCATACATGAGATGATTTACAATGGTGCTGCCAATACAGCACCCAGTGCGAGTCTTGTTCAGCTCCAGACTAAGATCATCCATGTAGACGTTGAAAAGATACGGAGACAATATCCCCCCCTGCCTAACACCATTGGTTACGGCGAAAGAGCCTGACAGGATGTTGCCCCATCTTACACACATTTTTTGATTAGCATACCAGAAAATAAGTATCCTAACAATATAGCTAGGCACTCCCCTGTTAACTAATTTTTCAAATAAGGTTTTGTGACACACCCTATCAAAAGCCTTACTTGCATCAAGAAAACAAGAGAAAATTGAGCTATTTAGTTTGTTGTATGTATCAATCACTTCTTTCAGCACATATATGCATTGGTCTGTGCCGTGATTTTTCTTAAGGGTAGAGGAGGGAACGTGGAGGTGGGGGGAAGAGCCGAAAAGGGTAGGATAGATAGGTGGTGGTGGAGGCGGGGAGGAAGGGTGGTGATGGATGGTGGTGGTGGGAGTAGAGAGAGAGGGGGAGGATGGGTAGGTCACAGGTGATGGAGATGAGGGTAAAGGAGAGGATGGGTAGTTGTTGGTGCTGGTAGGGGTAAGGGGAGGGAGGGGGGGGGGGGATAGGTGGGCGGTGGAGTGTGGGTATGGGTTTTTGAGGTGGGGAGGATGCATGGGTAGCCTATACCGTGTTCCAAATATGTAGCCTATAAATCGTGAATCCTCACCTCTAGCCTATAATTCAAAAGAGGCTTGAGGAGCAAATAGGCTGTCAATTTCCACACCTATTCCCTGTTTGGAGAGAGAGAAAGAGGGGAGAGCGATGGGTGAAGGCATAAATACTAAATAGATACAACAAAAAGTACGTCAAAGATTATTTTCTTTTCTTTTTTCATACTCTTTGTTTACCACTCAGTGAAAACCCCAACACTTTGGGGAACGTTGTTGCTGAAGGCCATGCATCATATAATTTCATATTATACAATGTTCAGAATTTATAGTAGCCTACATCAGGACTATACAAGTTTTAACATTTATTCATTTAAGTCTACCCTAGCCTACTCAATTTTCTCTACTCCGTTTTCTATGAGTACTGTACAACTATTCTATTTGATATGCGACGTACACAAACTCTAGAGAAGTGGTGAGATTGTGTGTTTCTTTTACATTTTAAGGCTGAGTCATAGGGATCATGTTAATATCCACTTGCGAGTTTAAGGCTATAAGGAAGTTGTTGTTGTTGTTGTTCCCCAAGCTGCCTGGCCGAACAGCCCCAAGGCACCGAGCAAGGCCAAGGCCATAACCGAGCGCCCCCACAGAACCCTCCCTGCCGACCACAATAAAGTCTTTGTGACCGAAGCCACTCCATGGCGGGGAGCTGAGGAGGGTACGGAAACGCCCGGGAAACCAAAGCCCCACCCAGGGCCCTGTGCCCCTCAGCAATTATGAAGAGAAAGCTGAGGGGCAAAGGAAAAAATGTGACGCTTTGGCTTCCAATCTTGGTAGATTGGGAGGTCAATCCACGGAAGAGACGCCGTCACTTGAGATCTAGAAAATATATAAGTAAAAGGAACAGTCAGAGTAAGCTATGGGTATGGCAGAGATCGCTCAGTTCTCACTCTGATAGACCAGCCCATCACCACCAGGCTATAAGGAAGTTGGTTTTTAAGTGGTTTTTGTTGTTCATGATGAATGTCCCCCTCCAGTCTTGATCTCAGGCAATGATGAAGGGGCCACTAATAAATTATAGGTTTGAGTCCCGAAGGGAAGAAGGAAAACCTAATATTTAGTAGTGGCCCCGGAATCATTGACGATTTTGGCCCTCCCTCCCATTCATCTGCTTATTTTGAGAGTCTTGATATGTCAGATTAAGGGCGAACTAGCGCTTCGATGAGTGAGGCGGAGCATACACAAACAGCAGACGTATGAGAAGCACAATGCTAATTCTAAGATCAAAGTTTTTTATTATTTTATTATTTTTTACTAGTTTTTTTCTAGTAGTGGTATACCCACATCATAAGGACGAGTCCGTGAGTGTATTTTTAAGAGCGTTTCGCTCACGATGTATGGCAATCGTATTTTGTTCTCTCCCGGGCGGGAAGTTTGAAAGACAAGCTTGAGTTCAAAGATTGGCTGTTAGCCTGTTACCTACGGTAAGGCGCATCGTCAATTATTCCGGGGCCACTACTAAATATTAGGTTTTCCTTCTGCCCTTCGGGACTCAAACCTATATTGTAGAGATTGTTGCATTATTTTAGCGATATTCTGTAGATTTGAGCCATTTTAAAGCGATATGGTAGATATTGTGGCATTATTTTAGCATTATTCTGTAGATATGATCCATTTTAAAGTGATATTGTAGAGATTGTGGCATTAGTTTAGCGATATTCTGTAGATTTGAGCCATTTTAAGGCGATATTGTAGAGATTGTGGCCATTATTTTAGCGATATTCTGTAGATGCCCATTTTCGCCGGGGCCATGCCCGGTGACAATCCCGGAAACTGCCAGTCACATGACTGCTGTTGTCCAGCAGAACTACCCTCGGATCCGTCTTGCCTTGCCTTGGCACTGGGAGTGAAAGAGTTGCGTGGAGTCTCATTTTTTTGGATTGGAGGGTTAATGACTGACTTAGGATTGGGGGGATGAGAGGCAGCTTGATATCATTGCTAACGGGTTTACCCCATGACTGTCCCCTGAACCATTTCCCTCTACCCTTGGGCTGACCGCGTCCTCGAGACGTTCCGCTGCTTCCAGGGGTTGTGTGAGTCTTTGGTGACTGAAATGACTGTGACTGACCACGAAATTAACTCTTATTAGATTTAGTCTTAAATGATGGCTTGGAAGCAGTGGCATTCTGAAAGTCTAACAGGAAGTTAACGGTGCGCCAGGTGTCCTCAGAGGCAAGGGTTTTAGTGAAGACATTCGATAAATTCAATCTCCTACCAATCTCTACAGGGAGTCTCCGTACCAGGTAAACCCTCAGATCTTGACGAACCCGCACCACCTCAAAGAGAGCCGTGCGGATATCGCCAAGGGACTGAATGGAATTCTGGAGTAAGAGGCGCCTAGTAAGAGAGAGAGTCTTATGGGTGCCACCATGACCGACTCAGTTGTCCTGGCCAGAGAGGCCACAAGCTGGCGACTGAGCAGGTTTTGGGACGCTAACCTCCAGGCCTTCTGCCTCATTTTATAATATTTATCTATCTGTAGGCTTACCTGGGTGGGGGAACAAAAGGGTTCAGACAACTGACAAATAGATAACTTAGGGGCCCCCCCAAAAAAAAAGTATATAATGTTGTGGGGTCCCTTCCGCCTTGCCTACCGGCATAGAGAACCAATGATCTTCTTGCGGGAGCTGATGACTGATCTTATTAATAATAGTACTGGCAAACAGCTGGGCCTCCTGCCCCCATGCCGCCCGCGGCCCACGGACCCGACTCCCCGCCACTAATATGAACTACGGACGTACCTGCGTCGTCCCTAAACGGTACTGATTTTAACTCTGGGGTCATTCCCTGCAAATGTTTAATATCATTCAACCCATCTGATTTAGCCCAATCTGAAAATAATTTCCCAGAGGAAACGGGAGGCAGGGCAGGGGACGGCATGTAGACAAAATAATCAGGATGATAAATGGTGGGGATAGCTTTAACAATGACATCTAACACCTCACCTAGCTGGTTCTTGGCCCTCAATTTCTTAGCTTCACTCACACCTCAATAACCCAATGTTCTAGCACAGGTGTCTCACCTGTAACCGTGGGCTGTGGGACCTCGGGGCGAATGGCTGTAAGAACAGACCAGGACGTATCAAGTCCGTATAAAAGGGGCATAGGGCCCTTCTTAAAGGGAAGTGAACGATCAAGGGGAGGTGGAATAAGATCTGAGAAAAACTTCAGATTGGAAGGTAAAATTGCTGCGGCTCCGGAAGTGGTAGCCGCTGGAGTGACTGTGGGAGGAGGAAAATTAACATCAACTTGAGTCTGAACAGGCGCCTGGCCTCGAGGTCGCACCGCCGGGGCGACAGGTGCCGTTACTTTAACCTGTCGCTCGTCCTTCACTTGTCTCATACATGCAAACCACTCCTGCAACACACAAAACACAAAAACACAAAAACCCCACTTTCCTGGTCTGACTGGGAAGTAGACTGAGACACATCTGAGCCCTGCGTTCCGGAATTCCGAGAAGCTCATGGTCGCTGGCCAGGCGGCAACTCCTCGGTGTCTACTCCTTGTTGGCGTATGGTGAATCCCGGTGACCGGGCTGGGGGGACTGGTAAAGCCTCCAACCAAGATTCTCCAACCTGGGCAGCAGTATCACGTCTTTCTGTCTGTGTGAAGGGAACGCTGGGCTGAGATATATCTCCCAGGTTTAGGTCCAGGACATCATAGTCCATGGGTTTCTGAAACGAGTCAAGTTAGTCAGAGGAGCAGTCATCCTCCTGACGGCTGGACACAACACTACTGCCACGCTCCGATCCTAATACCGGAATAGCTTTGGGTTCAGGCTGCAGTCGGTGCGGGATTGTGAACCGGTGTGAATGGCCGGAGACATTGCTTGCTGTGTCTCTAAGGGCCTCCTGTTGCGACGAAGAAGAGGTATGTTCCGGCTTGGATGGCGGTAGCTGAGCTGCCTTCTTCGAGGAGGAGGATCTTTTGGAGTGCTTCCTTCTGTCTTTCCTATCATCGCCCGATGAGAGTGCAGCGGAAAAATCAGAGCGGCGTCTCTTTGACTCTTTTTGAACTAGAGGCGAAGAAGACCTGGGAGCGCTGCTACGGGAGAGCGGGACCGATCTCGCCTAGAAGACGACGAAGGCACTTCCGGCGGATTTTTGGTGGTCCGGGGTAGCTTGGTTTGGCGGGAGGGAGCATCGCGAGTATCTGCCGAAGCCGGCGAAGTAACTGTTTGCTTTACATTAAAACTACCGGAAACATAGGCGGAAGGCTCTGATTTAAGGAAATCATCTAACAAATGGTCATCCAACTGCAAAGATTTATGAGCAACTGTCTTACAGTATGTTACAAATACTGACTTAATGTTGAGTAGAATTGTCTTACACTGTCCATCAGAATGAGTGAGATAACCATTTGCATGACTTAGATAACCAAGGGCCACGAGACCTGTCCAAACAAGGCACACATTTAACGCACAAAAGATGACCAATGACCGCTAAAAATTTTGGGGCGCAAAACGCAAAGCTACTCTTATCCATGGCTCCCTCCCGCCGGGGAGATGCAGATCCTCCTAGGTGTTCAGACTGCGAACCTGAGGGTGAGAAAGTTTCAAGAATCAATGCTCATAAGGACACGCTAGGCTGGAAAAACTAAAATATAAAATATCTCCAACAATAATGAGGAAAAAGACTTGAATAACACTATACAATCTTATTTCCCCTTACGTTATCTACATTCCCAAAAAATGTAATTGAGTAGTGATCGAGTAGCCTCCCATGTGCTACTGGTGTATATAACTTCTTACCTAAGTGACCAACACTGACCTAATCCCATCTTATGAAAGAACCTGAACCGGCGACCAACGCTACTTGAATCTATTGTCTTTAACTCGCGGCGGACCAACGCCCCGATATAAGCTACACATATTACTGAGATGCTAAAGATAGGAATGGGTGAGTTCGTTTCTCGGCTCAGCCGTTTATTCCCGGCGGACGTGGCTCCCCACTGTTTAACCTCTAAGAGAACGTTCTGATAGTACCAAGCAATGAACGTTTCTCTGTTAACCTTCTCAGACAGGATATATTAACTTACGGGTTGGCAGACTGCCCGGTATTTCCCCCACAATAGTCTTTCTCACACTGAGGGACCGTTAGGAGTCGGAGGAATATTGAGTTGCCATCAATCGACAGATTATGATCTAACTTACGTAACTTACTGAGCTCAAAATGACGCAGAAGCGTCATATAACTTATTATTGAGCTTTTTCACTAAGTTCATATGACGCGGTAGCGATATTTGATAGTTTTGGGCGGAACCGTCATATGACGCAGTAGCGTCATATGTGATGGAAGGAGTTAAGTTTGTGAGGCGGAAAAGTTTTAAGTGAGGCGGGTAGCCGTACTTTCCCAAAAGACATGTGTAATAAAATGTCGGTCAACCGAAATTAAACTAACGCCGGTAAGCAAAACAGACAAAATCCAACCTATCCAGTGCCAAACAAGAATAATCTGAATGTAAACATAGCTCTAGATGTTTCCGGAAGTTTCCCGGCGGGGAAACCGCGTGAAGCAACTAGAGGCACGTTGACTAAGTCTCACTTTAACAAATCCCGCCGGAAGGGCCATACCTCCCAGAATAAATAACCCAACTTGCACATATTATGGCATAGTTATACATTAATAACCACAATCAATAAATAACACTTCCTAGCCATAAGAATACAACCTACATGAGGCCAACTAGATGGGGGCAGGTGTTGATGATATCAATAATAATAGAACAAACCTGCACTCCAGCGAAGACCAAACTCAACATGTAGCGATCAAGAAGCGTAGGCTGAATAGCGTCATGGCTTCGTGCTAGATCCCTCAGCTAAGTGAGAAAATCTAAAACGCACTAGCCCTCATGGTGTAGAGCATACTGTTGAACACCCAAAATGGACCGAACAACAGGCCCTGGTTCACTAAAAGAAGCCTCATGTCTAACAAGCGAACTAAATATGGGCTAGGATAATGAACCAAGCACGTGGGAGCCTCGCCTTAACACAACGAGGACTCCATCTAACACACTCGCCTTTACTAAGTACCCGGAAAACAGTCTCCTAGGGCCAGAGAAAGGACGTACATAGCCTACTCCTAGTCTATAAGCTACCCTGACCTCAGCACTTATAGCATGTACATGAGCAAAAGACTCACAATGTCCGAGGGCAGGAGAAGAATGAAGGAGGGCTGGCACACCCACGAGGCACGTCCGCCACGTCTGGGCCCAGGAGAAGTAAGAATGAGAGACCGCTTCGAGGACCGATGCGAAGCGTGCGGGAGACAGCAGACGCATGAGAAGCGCATTGCTAGATCACGTTTAATTTACACATATTATTTAATTCAATAATCAATAAAATATCCTAGCCATAGTAAATTACCTCTATAACGAGGCTTAGGGCAAGTAGCACGAAGACACATGACGATCTTACCCTCCAGCGACGACACAGCAACCAGCTACCAATGATTCGCCCCGAGCCAAAGGGGGAAGAAAAGCAGAATCCCCACTCTGGAAAGTACCACACTACGTGTGGCAACTCTTAGACCAGAGCGTCTGCACGATGGGAACAACACACGCTACTCTATCAGAAGGATAACCAGTAGCGGTGCCCCGCATATAATTAGCCTCTTAAATAGCTAAAAAGCAAAGCTAAATGCTGAAAAACAAAAGTTATAAACAAAGGCGCCCGAACCCAAAGGGGACCGCATGGAGGCTTATCACGGTACCCTATTTCAACACACTCCTGTGATCGTGCCAATGTGGATACCCATCCTAACTAGTCTAAACCTATTCTAGAACATCTCAGATAGATACAAATGAGCAAAAGACTCACTAAGAGACGAAATAATGCAGAATGAAGGAAGGACAGTAAAATACCGAGAAACATACATACATAGGCCTACATACATAAAATTTTAAGACTGAGTGTTCCACATATACGTGCAGTTTCAGTCTCTTGTCCTAATGGCGGCGTTCCAGGCAACCCTGTTATTAAGGGTTGCTTCACTTGTCAAGTTCTTGGATTTGAGATCGGCACGAATAGTCCAATCCCAGGTCTTCCTCCGTCCACCCCTTGGTGCAGAGCTCCCTCCACAATCACAGACCTAAATTTTTTCACCCAATTTTGTTCATCCATTCTCTCCACATGTCCATACCATCCCCGTCTACTTGTACGCATCACCTCGCTAATACTCTTTATACCTAAACATCTCCTCAGCTCAACATTTGTTATTCTATCCTGTAGCCTGGCCCCACACATCCATCTCACCATTCTCATCTCATTACGTTCCATTCTGCTGACATCCTCTACTTTAACGGCCCATGTTTCTGAGGCATACATCATTGCACTTCTAACACATGAGGCATACACCTTTCCCTTCAAGGGGAGAAGATTTCTTTTCATGGTCAGGATTGGCAGCAGTTATCTGAACTTCCCCCAGCCACATCTAATTCTAGCAACAGTGGCAGCCTCTGCCCCACCACCGGCAGAGATGGTATCTCCTAGGTAACAAAACTTGTTCACCAGCTCGAATGACTCATTTCCAAAATTCACGGCCACAGGATCATCACTTAACACAAGCTCACCTGTGCACACTGCGCACTCAAATTTCTCTATTTCTGACTTATCCTTCGGCAGGGGTCCCTTTATTCTACTACAGCGCTTACTCCCATGGTGTACCCAACATCGACAGATGCTACATTGAATTGAATTAACACCCACACCCTTTCCACACACTGCACATGGGTATGCACCGCTCTTTTCCACATTGCCTCGTCTCAATCTACAATGCATAACCTTGGTTTTGTTAATTGTAATGCCCTCGAAAATATCCCACAACCCCAATAATGTACTACCCGAGTTGACGTCTGGTATAGTGTAAAATAGTCGTTGATGGGAAGTCTAATAAACTCATCACGTGAATCACCACGAGACTATCACCTGGTTTTTACAAAGAGGACTATACTACAGCTATGACGACAGCTATTACTCCTAGCGTCGGGGGGGCTTGCCAGAGTTGGAGGGGGCACCCGTATTGCCTGGGGGGCCACCTTGGCGTCTTTCCTTCTTCTTAGTCGACGGACAACACTTGTCATAATGCCCCAGAAGACAACAGATGCGGCACTGAACCTTGTGAGCAGGGCACTTAGCTGTCCGAGCCCAGTGACCGTGGCGCCCACAGTTGTTACAGGTGCTGCCAGCAGCGGGACACTTGTCAGGCCCGTGTCGGCGAGCGCAACTCTGGCAGGCATCAGCTGTATTCGATGGAGGCTTGGGGGTTGGGTCCTGTCACTGCCCTGTTTCTTGTTTTTCTTGTATGAAGAGACGGCCCTTACTTGTTCATGGGGCGCACTAATGGCCGTGGCCGCAGATTTGGCAGCCTCATACGAGCGGCACGTAGTGACGACATCCTGTAGTATTGACTTGGAGTCCAGGGTGATGAGTTTCTGGACTAACTCCTTGTCCCTGAGGCCCATGAGGATGATAGTCTTGAGTTGTGTCTCCACACAGATGGGTGAGTTACCAGGGCACACATCCACTTCTTCTGCGAGACGTTTGAGGCGGACGTAGAACTCTGCAAAATTTTCCCCTTCATGCTGTCTGCAGCTCAACAATTCACGATGCCGGAGTGCCTCATTCCTTAGACTCTTGATATGAAGCTGCAGGGCATCCAACACCTCTTCAACAGTCTTGTCTGTGGAGGGAGCGATCTGGAGGGTGTGTTCTAAGACACGCTGCGTCTCGAGAGTCAGGCACATGCGTAGTTGTATCATCTGTTTGGCCGCAGGCAGGTTGGACAGGTCCACCATGACAGCATAGTCGTCCTAGCATCTCCTCCACTCCCGGAACATCTGGAACATAGCGTCAGGCTTCAATGGTGGTGGTGTCTGGGCCGTAGCCTTCTGTGGTGGAGGATTGTGTGAGGGATGTGGAGAAGAATGTGGCTGCTGTTCGCCAAGGTGACCAGCAGGTGTGGAGGAGTCGGGAGGGGTCCTGGTGGGAGCCAACAGCTGAAATAAGCTCTGGAACTCCTGTCTCCTTATAGCCTCTCGTCGGGTTTCCTCCTCTTGTCTCCTTTGCTCATCATGCCTGCGAGACTCCTCCAGGACACGATCTCGTCGGGCCTCCTCCTCTTGTCTCCTCTGCTCATCATACCTGCGAGACTCCTCCAGGTATTTGAAAAATTGCAGGAAATCAGCTGAAGAAGGGGCTGAAGGTGTGGTTGGGGACTGAGGGTGCTGATAATAAGGTGTGTATTCCTCCCCATCATAAGGCAAGTTTGTTCCTGCCCCTTCGTCCTGTGCATCGCCAGAGTCTGACATCTTGTGTGGGTGACAGACAGACAGGGAGATAACAAACACACAGTTATTAGCCTCTCACATATACAAGTGGGGTATCAAAATGACTAGCAAAAACAGCAGAATGTTTATAATACACACCAGCTGTATCCTCACCAATGTATAAAACCCAATTACAATTAGCACTGAAGGGAATGCTTGGGTGATGAAATACAATTTTGCCAGTTGTGTGCGTGCCCAGTGTGTGTGCGTGCGTATGTACCGAGCGGTGGAGCGGTGGTGGGCGGTGACGCGCAGCCTCCCTCACCTCAGTGTCTTGCTGGCAGTCAGAGGGGGAGTATCTCACGCCCCGCTCTCTTGTGGCTCGGACTTGTGCGGGCATTATGCTTATGCCACACACAATACATATAAAATAAAGCACACAATATAGCACTGGTACTGCACTGGGAACGTCGGCTCCGCACTGTTGAGCACTATAACACTGTAATCCAAGCGGTGAGATGGTGGCTGGGATGCAGGGTGTGTGGACAATGGCGGCTGGCGGCGTCTGGCGAAATCCACATAAACTTCTCTTAATACACACTGCGCCATGTTATGTGTGTGCCAGCTAACTCCATAGATGCACAACAGGCCTATCTTGGGTTGGGGAGTAAGTAGACACGCTGTAGATATATAGGTTCTTATTGAGAAGGATATGGGATACAGGCACGAAGCAGAACCTACAAGGTGATAGCTCTGTCTCGTAGTACACAAACATGTATTGGCCCTCTGGTGAGAGGAGCCCCAGGCTTGAGTTGCCAGAGTGGCTATATGACATAACTAATATGACTGCCTGGATGCTAACATGAATCTTACTCATAGAGAGATATTACATATGCATAAGTGACTGTACTAGATATGAAAGTGATACTGTACAAGATAAATCATATACATACAATCATCATCAGGGGGGCTGGCTCCACCGTTAGGGTTGCCGTTAGTCTTGGCGAAGGTCTGGCCCGGGTTATTGGTAGGGGTGGTGGTGGTGGTTGTGGCTTTGACCTTGGGGTTCGCTTTCACTTTGGGAGGGAGGGGTGGATATACCGTTAGGTCTGCCGTTAGAAATGGGGGTCTGGGTGAGAGCTGGCCCGGGGGCAGTTTTGGATGGGTTTTGTGGGGGTGAATGGTGGATCTGTGGAGGTTAAACCGGAAAGGCAGAGAGTGGTTGGTTGGTGGGGGAAGAGGTTTTGGCTGGAGAGGGGTTGATGTTGGATGATGGTTTGAAGGGTTGCGGTCATGGGTAGTGATAAGGGGGGGTTAAAGGTGAAATGAGCAGGTCGAGTCGGGGTTGTTGTTGTGGAAGAGGTTGGTGCTGGGGAGGGGTTGGATTGTGTAGAGAGTTGTGATTGTGAGTGGAGTTGTGGGAAGGGTGAGTAAGGCTGGAGGTTGAGAGTGTATGATAATCTGCTGGTTTGGAGGGTTGGAGTGTGGGGATTTGATAGGGAGAGGGTGGGGGGGGGGGTCTGGGCAGGCAGGGTTGTGGTTTGAGAGGGGCTGAATTTGGACTGGTTTTATTGTCGGGAGAGACGTGGATGGGATTTCGAGGAGTGGTTGAGGTTGAGAGGTTGATTATGTTGTTTAGGGTGAGAGAGAGAGAGTAGTATTTTGGGGGTTAGTTAAGGTGGAAAAAGTTTTGTGGTTGGATTTGGATGGGCGTGGTATTTTGTCGAGCGGGATCATTGGGGGTGGAATTAGGGGCGGATGGGTAACGGTGGAGAGGGGGGTAATCGTATGCAGATTGGTCATAGTGAGCTTATCCGAATTAACAGGCCTAAATCAATACCATAACTGGCATAGGGTTATCAGGAGACATGCAGGAAAGCTACCTCGTATCTCTCTCTCCATGACGAGTCTAGATATATGTACCCCCATGCCCAGTTGTCCCTTTTTCCTTTCTTTTGTAGTAACTAAGTATATAGATATGTACCCCCGTGCTCAGTTGCCTCTTGTCTTGTTCTTCTAGTAACTAAGTATATATAATATTAACCGGAATTTGCCCGATCGATATTGCTACGACACAGAGGCACTGCCCATGTCGAATCATATTCCGTGCATTCCAACCAAGTCCCATTCACCTTAATTTGACGACGACTAATACCGTCATTCATGTATGTATTTCAATCCTTAAGTTAATTATCTTTTATCCGCCATTGTGTTCCTCTCTTCCATTTACTTTTCCACAATTGTTATACGTCTTCCAATCACCTCCTCCTTATCCACAATCCACACTACTCTGTTCTACTTCGTGATCCCATGGCCAGTCGAAACCTTTTGGGTCACCCTGTCACTTTCTCCTTCACGCGCCGCTGCACACACCACACTACCTGTTTATCGTAGGGCACTCCCACCCCTATGTCCCGCGCATTAAGGGTCACTATTAAGTCACGAGCGGCGCGGCGACCTAGCCTCAAACCACCCTATTTTCAATTCACAACCCTCCCCCTGTAAAGACGCCATAAGAACGTTATAACATACTGACTCAGTTCGTTCACTAACCTCAACAAATGGAAGGTAAGGACCTATCCTTGTACCCCCCTTAACTATCCTCTAACTCCCTAGCCCCCCTCACAACCTGAACCAGAGCAATAGCCGGCGCGAGGCTAGGACGACCCTCTCTCGTCCCCCCTTAAAAATGTAAATTTCCCACTGACTTGCACTTTCACAAAACCACTATTCTTAACACCCACGAGTGATCCTCGTACATGAAAACTAGATGTAGTGATCAACCCTAACTAGGAAGATACCTCCTGACAACCTGAACTCATATCTCAACCCAATTAACGTAAGAACTCTCGATAACCATATTCAGGGAGCGGCATGCCCCCCCTGACCCCACGGGGACCCCACCGACCCCCACGGAGAATTACCATGACCCGCGCAAGCCAGCAAATTCTTGCCAGACAACAGGTGAGTTTCCAACAGGTTATGACCTACAAATCTAGATACCTATCCAAATACCATCCTATCCCGTCCTTACCCACAACCAAAACCTTCCTTATCCCATCCTAGATTCCGAATAGCATGTCAGCTAGACCAGAGAAGGATACTTAGGTGACTTGATGAATAATACCTCCCAGCCTAGGCACGTAGGGCGCCAGCAAAGTAGTACTTAAAAACCTTCACCAAATCCGCCTAACCAACTCTACTACTACCTCATACTAGAGTTAAGATATCCACGATAATAAATCAGATGACAAGTTACTTACCGCCACATTAAAGACCCCCCTCCCTAACCCCCTAAGTTCACCAGAATAAATATAACTACTTCATAGCACTGACATCCAATATTTCTAGAATATTCCTGAGGCTTCCTTGACATATAAGACACAGAGACAACAGTCGGCAGTTGAATATTAGAGCCCAATGCAACGGCTGGCCACACTGCGTTGGCGTCTAGTACTCCCCCCCCCCCCTCAAGATTCACGATAATTCGGCGTTCCGTAATCTGTGCAACTCGGTGAGGAAGTGAATTAACCCTTTACGAATGTTTTATTGCGATCGGGACTACCGGCAGTAATATTATATTGGTAGACAACAAATTCACAATTTATTGATTGTTTCATTAACTTCTGATAGTGCACCATCCGCTACTTGAATTACGAACGATCATAACTCATAACTGATCTAAGGCAGAAAGATCTTGTTATGTTAGAAGGGATTATGCGAGAAACTCTTGGGTGAGGACTCTGCAAGAATAACTCCTTGGCAACAATTGACTGTAGGCCCCATCAGCATTTGTTGACAAGAAGGTGCAAAACCGCCCGCGCTCCTTGAACCTCTTATAAGGACCAGAGATAGTTAAGCAGTCGCTTTTCTCGACTGTCTTACGTTAATCCGATACATTGTTAGTCTGGTTGATCTTGAGACAGCGTTATTTAAGGTCCCCAGCAAGGGCAACATATCGGAGCTTCATCACCGGTTACGCAAGCAACCCATCTGTAAAACCTTCTCTACACTACCGGACAGCTTGGACGGCCCCAGAGCTACTGTTAACCCCAACATCACTAACGCAAGATAACCAGGAAACCTCTATCACAGTGTTACTTCGCAAAGTACCAGTGTTACGGTGCTATTTAACTCAACCATCCAGTGTATTCGATTATGTCTCAATTTTCTCAGATGTTAGGAAACGAGTGATTATTATGCTAGTATGTATTAATATATATCAGTGAAATTTAGCTTAGGCGAACTGACTCCTGTAATTATTCTTGCCATCAGGTTTAACCTCGCCAAAGAAATAAGTCCGAATCAATTGGACTATGGCTCGAGCGAAAGCAATTCTGAAATAAGTTATTGTGATTCTCCACCAGAAACCTGATTCGCCCTCACTGATATTTTCGGTCTGAAGTATCACCTAGACAAGTGAACATCCTAGACCAGTGCAACTAGCTACAGTTATCCTTTTACGTTAATTCTTGGACAATAACCACATTACTTATACTTTCATCCTTGATTAAGAGTCATATTACCAGAGAGTTAACAAAGTGAAATACCTAACCTGTGTGATTCATGTACCCTACGTATCATAAAGCAATGTGATCAGAAGAATAATGCCTGAACGTTGGAAGTGGGAAGTATGTCTCTATCCAAATCCGCGATAAGTGCTGGGAGATTGTAATAAGTCCAATAACCTACCTGAGTGCTCCAACATCTATTGTTTGTGTGAATTCTATTACTACCTTATACCTGAATGTTATTTAGAATAAAGCCGTATTACAAACCATTTATCCGAGATTATCTATGTCCTCTGTTGATTCTCTTTATGTATTTTGAAAGAAATCCAATAACCCAGTCTTGCAGAACTCACCTATACCAAGTTAATCCTGTATAAAATCATGGCATAACATTAGTGGCAGTAGTGGGATTTGGTGGAAGTTGAGAGTTTAGGATGATCTGGGGTTTTGGAGAGTGGTGGTGTGGGAGATTGACAAGTAAATTGTGGAGATGGGGTGAGTAGGTAAGTTTGGAGAGATTGTTGCAGAAGAGATTTGTCTCGGAAAAGAGTGGAATTTGGTAGGATGGATGAAGGAGACATTGATGGAGATTTTGGTTCTGGTGCTGGATTATGGGGCAGAGGTAGGTTGGCGAGCGGGGGTGTTACTGGAGGTGGATTCAGGAGCGGTTTGGGTAATGTTGGAGAGGGTGACAAGGGAGGGGGGGAATATGAGGTAGGTGGAGCTGTATATTTCTTGGGTGATGTGGGTGTTTGAAGGTGTTCATCAAGGTTGGGCATGTGGGGAGATGATGGTTGGGGGGGGGGGGTGAGGTTGACAGTTTTTAGGGGGGGACAGGTGATGAATCTGAGGAAGTGAGAGGCGTGACAGGTTGTTGAGGGATTGACAGGGGTGAAGGTTTGTCTTGGGTGACAGGTACATATGAGAGAGTGGAGGGGGGGCTCATTTTCTGACCAGCATTTTTCAGGGGTGACATTGAAAGAAAATTGGTTATGGTGGGGGTGACAATTTCTGCGTTCTGTGGTTTGTTGGCAGGCATAGAAAAGGGAGGGGGTTCATGGGGTAACACAATTGATTGAAGATTATCGTTGGTGGATGTCTGGGCAGGGGAAAATTTAGGGATGGTCAGAGAGGATAGAGGCAAGGAAGAGTGCACTGGGGTTGGAATTTCATCGGGGGTCATTTTGGAAGGGTGCATGGGGTTTGATTTCTTAGGAGAATGGAGGGACTTATTTATGATAGTGTTAAGTGGAGGAATACATTTATTTCCTTGGATAGGGGTGTAATGTAATGGCCTCGAAAATATCCCGCAACCCCAATAATGTACTACCCGAGTTGACGTCTGGTATAGTGTAAAATAGTCGTTGATGGGAAGTCTAATAAACTCATCACGTGAATCACCACGAGACTATCACCTGGTTCTTACAAAGAGGACTAAGCTGTTACTATACTATTGTACGTCCGTGGTAGTACAGTGGGTTAGCGCGCAGGCCTGGTTGACCTATGGGGGCCATGGTCACTAACCAGGGTTCGAACCCTGCACCCAAGGCATCTCAAAACCTGTGGGTTTTTAGGAGGGTTAAACTCCCTTCAGAGGTTCGAGCCCCGCGCCAGGCACCAGGAAAGGTTGACCCTAAGTGGGCCTGGGGAGTTTTCAGGACAGAAAAATTCCCTTCGCACCCAGTATTTCATTAGTGAAATACCACAGGAATGAAATACTGGGTGCGAAGGGAATTTTTCTGTCCTGAAAACTCCCCAGGCCCACTTAGGGTCAACCTTTCCTGGTGCCTGGCGTGGGGCTCGAACCTCTGAAGGGAGTTTAACCCTCCTAAAAACACACAGGTTTTGAAATGCTTTGGGTGCAGGGTTCGAACCCTGGTTAGTGACCATGGCCCCCATAGGTCAACCAGGCCTGCGCGCTAACCCACTGTACTACCACGGACGTACTGTTATGCCCGGTCCAAATTGGAACGCGAGAGATTCTTTGTACAATGAGCAGCTCTCTAACTGGATAGGTATACCTTAAACTTTAAATAAAAAGACAACACGGCAGGATAGTAAGCACACAGGTAACAAGTTAACATGGGTTTTATTCAGTGTAACACCTGGTTCATGGAGGAGCAAGACATATATTTTATACCTGTAACCTGGAGATCATCAACAACAATAAGAATAATTAAGACATACAATACTCAGGTTATCAAGTAAGCAATAGGAGTCGGACAATGGGTCCGGACTCAAGGTAATAATAATACTCCTAGGATACAATTATAAGGTATCCAAAAATGGTGGAGGTACACCTCCTACCCAAATAGATCTCAGAGAGGATCTCAACAAAAGACAAGAGTGCAGTAATGGCAAATGCCGTCTGGATCATGCAATGATGTCCCCGGCATATAGTGACGTTAACTGACTCTAAAGCAATAATGGCCAAGTGGTCATCAACAATGAAGTGGGCTCGGAAAGGCTCACAAATGATATTAATACTATAGGTGTGCTAGATATCACCTGGCAAAGATTAATCCTTAACTCTAATTGTGTACTAGCAAGGTGCTGAAGGCTGAGGCAACAATCGTCGGGAGCTGAGATAGAGTGAAATCTATTCGAGTTATGAACCTGACAGAATGTTAAATGAATTAGGCTAGAAGTTATACAAAGGAACTAGATTACGTGTAAATATGTGTTTGTGTTTGATGCTATGGGTCTTATATAGGCACGCCCCCTCTGTCGGGCTATGGGAGACCAATAACCCGGGAAGGTGCGTATATAAGGATCCCCTGATAGGTATGTATAATGTGTCCCGGCAAGTGGGCTAATTAACGTCAATTTAAGTAGGGAGAAGAAAGACCTCTTGCAAGACGTAATGTTAATGAGAACCCCTGAAGATAACTTCTACCACAACCCTGAGTCAACTCTATACCCATAAACTATACAAAAGCACTTAAAGGAGAGCTGTAGTGAAGAGGAGGGCCCGTAGATCGAGGGAGGATCCAGTAGTCCGGAGGGCGGCTGGGCGTGATGACTCCGGAAGTTGGTCCAGGGGGGGGCGGCTGGGCGTGATGACTCCAGCTACTGGTCCAGGGTGAGTCACAAGATGATTCCTTAGACCTTGGCGCCTACCACGGGACAACCGGGTTCCTCTTGCACTCCCACAGTGCAGTGATCCCCAAAGGATATGCTGGAGTTCTGCTACAAGGTTTGGGGGGTTAGGGTGACTAGCATAATGATCTACCTAGAGTTGCAAGCAGTCTAGATATTGACATTATAGGTAGTCTAAGGGGGTGTCAGGGTAAGTGTCTTCCTTCCTTGCTAGTTCGTGGAACTATCAGAACCATGTAGTAAAAAGAGAATCCAGAAAGGGGAGCCCAAAGTGGGTTGCCCAAAATTAGTCCTCTTCCTGATGGGGGGAACCCGATCTGGTAGATCTGAAGTTACTACACTATCCTCATAATCCCTTGAACAAAACAAGGTAGGAATCCTTTGGTACTTGGTTTGTGCACCGCATCGAAGGCCAGAAAGGGGGAGCCCAAAGTGGGTTGCCCAAGCTAGTCCTCTTCCTGATGGGGGGAACCCGACCTGGTAGATCTTCGATCACAGCACACAACTGACAAGTTGAACACCAGCAGAATCAGAATCAGAATGTGAGGTGAGGACTCACTAGATGTGAAATAAGAGAGATCAGATCAAGACAAGTGGGGGTTAAAAATGAAGAGTTGAAGAGTATGAAAAGATGGTGGGCTGTCCACCTAGCTATTGTTTATGTTAAGTATACTGTGTATCCGCAAAAATTCCCGTCGCGAGCAACTACAGCCACCCCTGGCTTCTCCATATTTCCTTTCCAGAAAGATGGGCCCGATAGGTCCCCTGCCTGGGGTCCGCCATGGCGGGCCCCAGGCAGGAGAACTATCGTTTATATATATTGACTTCATTAGGAAAACCATATTGAGTGGACAGTCAAGGGCTCAAGCAGTGCACCAGCTTGAGAGCAACGCCACTTGACTGCCCCTATAATTATGTGGTACTGTGGGATTGTTTTGAGGCACTGACAACTCCCTCACAGGGTCGGTGCTACCCCGGAGGGATCCGTACTAGCACTCTGGTAAGTAAGTCATGGGATACTGACGGAAGTATTGCTGGGTGCTCTACCACATTCCCCGTCTGCATTTCCCCTGGTTGAGTCTTGTCGGTTCCGTTATATTGAGTGTCATATTCAGTTATGGTCGAATTTGATGAGTTTTAATTAGATAGAGTTTGCCTCAGTTATGATGTAAGTTATCTTGCCTTGCTTCCTCCCGATCATATCGCCAGTTTACCCCTCCAGCTAGAGCCAAGACCACATTGAAGTGATCCTTGGCTCAGCCTTGAGACACACCTGGCTAATAATGATCAGAAATTCGGCTGGAATGGCTTATTTAGTGATGTTATAACAGGTGGTCGCCTTATTAGTGATATATAATGTTTTTACCCTGCTTCCTCCCGGTCATATTGCCAGTTAGCCACTCCAGCTGGAGCCAAGGTGACACTAAAGTGTTCCCTGGTTCAGCCTTGAGGTGCATCCAGCTAATATTGATCGGAAATTCAGCTGAATCCATATCATTCTAAATGAATCTTGGTTCGGGTAGTGGTGCTTCTACAATGGTCCTGGAAGTGGGGAACCAACTGTGACCAATGTGGTCTCCCTGTATCCAGTCCATAACGGGGTCGTTCATTTGACTGTATTTTCTCACCAGATTTTTTGCTCTTTCCGCTAGTTTTATGTTCATGGGACATATATTAGCCTCCATGTGCATTTCCTCTGTTGTCTTAGTGTATGGGAAGTATTCATTGAATGAGAATCTTAGTGCTCTATTTTGAATTTTCTGTAGCTGTGATATCTGGGTTTTGCTTAGGGCACATAATGGTATCGCTGGGTATTCTATTACAGGTAGTACAAAGGATTTGACAAGTTGCAGTTTTATATGCTGTGGGAGATCTTTTAGTTTGTATAGCTCACTTAATGCTTGTTTCCCCTTAATTGTTAAGTCCTTGACATGTCTGCAATAACCTGTTGTAGTGATCTGTAATCCCAATATTTTACCTTTATGTGCATAATCTATAAGCTCTCCGTTTGCTACTACTTCCTCGTATTTTTGTTTGCAATATTGATTAGCGCGAATTTAGTCTGGTTAGTTTTTATTTTCCAGCTTTTTTCAAACGCATTGATTTTTTCTATTTCTGCACCAACAAGCTCTGCCATAAGTCTTCTTGATTTTCCTCTGTGAGTGATAATTTGAGTTATGTCGTCGGCATATGTGATATTATGGCAATCCATTGCAGGCTCGGGCATGTCTCTGGTGTAAATAGTGTATAAGTTTGGCGAAAGGATTCCCCCTTGAGGTACTCCACTTTTTATTACTATTTCTGGCCCCATTATTGTTCCCACACGTATACTGACTGTGCGGTCCACGAGGTAATCACATAATATTTTTTCAAAGTAGGAAGGTAAGCCTAGTTGTAATATTTTGAATTTGAGTCCCTCATGCCACACCTTATCAAATGCCTTCGACACGTCACATAGAACTATTGAGCATTGGTCACGGCGACTCTTAGCATGGGCTAATATTTCAGAAGTAACCAAAAGTGCTGTGCCTGTGCCTCGGTGTTCCCGGAACCCATGTTGCGAGCTTGGCAGTAAATTGTTATGGTTGAGATGTGATTTTAGCCTTGTATTGATGATTTTTTCTAATAATTTTCCGGGTACTTCCAATAAGGTGATTGGTCTATAGTTTCTTGGGTTGAAAGGTGATTTAGATCCCTTTGGTATTAAGTTAATAATACCCTTTTTCCATTTGTCTGGAAAATAGCCTAGGCATAGTGAATCATTAAATATCTCAACAAGTTGCTTTAGGGCTCCTTCGGGGATATTTAATAGAATAAGTTTATTTATATTACTATAACCCGGGGTGTTATTTTTCAGTTTGTGTATCAGGTGTTTAACTTCTTCTATTGTCGCATTTCTTGTCGTTTGGCTTGTATTGTCGAATCTGGTGTGGTCTATATGGATGAAAGGTATGGTTCTTTCTAAATTCCTATTTAGGTATGTGTGCACCTCCTCCTCCTTTTCATCATCAAAGTCTTGGTTTTCCTCTTCCGAGATTTTGAAGACATCCCTCCATATGTTCCTGAAGATTTCCTCTTTTTTCTTGCTGTCATAAATTTTGTTATTATCACTGTCTAGAACATATGGGGGGGATGTATTTGCCGTCCCTTTCATTGTCTTAATTTTCTGCCAAAAAGATACAGGGTTTTTTGCATTATCAATTAGGTATTGGACATTAGATTCCCAGTTTTTGCTACTGCTGTCTCGGCATTCATTAACCAGTAGTTGTTTTAGCCTTTTATAATGGTTATAATCTACCCAGGTCCAACCGTTTCTAATGCTGTTGTTGTAAAGTCTGGTGAAGCAAGCTTGGATATTTCTAATTTTGTTATTTATGATAGGTTTTGATATGGTCTTTTTCGATCCCATTGGGATTGCCCCCTGTATACCCTTTAGAATCGCTTCATACCAGTCATTTATTTTTTTGTCCACAATCTCCATTCCCTCATAACCACTCCAGTCATAATCGTTCTGGATTTCAGAGTTGACTATTTCTCTGAAGAGATCCCAATTTGCTTTATTAAATAATGGTCTTTCTACTGTGGGTTCAAGGATTGCTTTCGAAGTTATTGTAAGGAGCACGGGAAGGTGATCTGAAGATGTCAGTGGTCCAGTTTCGATTTTGGTATTATGATAAGTTTGGGTGTTGCTAATGATGATATCTGGGGTAGTCGCTGCATTATGACATAAGTATGTGGGAAAATATGGTTCCTAGATGAATCATCCTATGGTCTATGAATCGCATAAGGTTTTTGCCCACATTGTTATCTGTATTGTGACCAAGTCTTCTGTGCTTGGCATTTAGATCTCCAAATTATATACATGGGTTCATTATTATACAGCAGTTTATGAAAATCAGGAAACGGCAGGAAAGGTCTTCTTGGGGGCAGATATGTGGTAGCTATGTTGATTGGTCCTGTATTTGTATAAATCTTCAGGCTTAAGACGTCTGTATGGAAGTCATCATCAAGTTTATGTTTAATATTTGTCTTAATCAACACTGCTGAACCATCATTTCGTTCACTACTCGAGTTTATTTTGTAAGTTATATAACCAGATATGTTGATAGTTTGGTCAGGTTTCGCTCCATGGCTATTAAGTGTTATGATATCTGGATCCAGTTCTTTGTATATATTTGCCAACTCCGTTTTCCGGGTTTCCCAGTGGAGAACATTGTGATGAACTATTCTGATGGTCTCCATGTTAATCAGATGATCTTCTTACCCTTGGGTCTCTGTTACCTGGTAGAGGTGATTTGTCCACCTGAAGCCCAGGCCTCAATTTCCTGAATTCACTCTCCTCCATCGTCACCCAGCAACCTTTAAGGTCGATATCACTATTTGTAATCTTTTGAAATATATCTTTTTCTTCATAGTCTGCATTGGTGTACAACCACTTGTATTTCCTACTTTGAAGTGCGTTGAGCAACTGCTCTCGGCCAAAAAAGTCTGTTGGCCATCCTTGTGCTTTAGTTGTGGAGATTTTTAGTCCTATATCTTTACCCTTCAAATTAGCATTGATGGTGGGTTGTCTCAATGTGAGTTCCTTCTCCTTCTCTCTGCGTTCTGAGCTAAATGTTTTTTTTGTTAGTGTTTTTCTTGTTTGCTTTCTTTTTTGGTCGATTTGCAATTGCAGTTGCTGTCTCCGTAGATTCTTCCTCCAATTCGGGGCAATCATCCTCTGGGTCAGTGCCAAGGCCCTTAAGAATTTTGGCTGAAGGTGGATTATTTGGTACATTTAATGTTGGCAAGTTGTTTCTTCGGAACAGGTCATTTAGTGTGATGTCGTATGTTCCTGGCTCTCCTACGTTGATCACGTGTGCATATAAAATGCATTCTAGGATTTTAGTTGCCGAGCCTTTTGATAGACCAAGCTCAGGGTTCCGGAAGTCAGTTGTTCTTGCCTTGTCACTGTAGGTTATTGTAGGTGATGTTACACTCCCTTCCATCATCTTACGTTTGTCTTTAAGTGCTGTTTTCCTCTGTGCACATGCCATTGCTAGAGTTCGATGATCACCCTTGCAGTTTATGCACTTTTTAACTGTGTTTGTGCACTCTTTCCAGGTATGATTCATTTCACTACATTCTGAACAAATTTTGTAATCTTTATCTTTCTTGCAGTTGTTGGTTGTATGGTCTTCAATCTCATAGCAACGCATACACGATTTGATCGGGATGAAGTTCTCCTGTTTTATTTGGGTAGCTGGTACACTCACATTGAACATAATCATACCGCTGACTGTAGCTTTGTTGGCTAATTTGGTTTGGTTGAAGGTGATTTTTAGAGTGTTGCTCTGTTGAAACTTGTACACTTGCTCAACACCATATTTTGCCCATTCATTTGTTTGTTCGATCTCAGTGGTTATATCATCTTCGGAGTTCTGGTAAATGTGATCATCTATGGCAAACAGAAGCACAGATTTTTTGGCTTTGATTTCTGGTGGCAGTAGAGCCGTGAATTCCTGCTTGTTCAGTTCATCAAGAGTGGAAGTCTGAAAAAGTTTGTCTGTGTCACTGTCATCTTTGATGAGAATGACAAATCCATCATCAATGGGGATTATTCGGGTCGCATAAATCCCAAACTTGCCCAAAATGCTGAGGAGTACTGTTTTGGATGCTCTCAATTTGGGCCGGGGGTGTTTAATCTTAACTCGCGCCATGGTTTATTACAGAATGGCCATGAAGGGATAACTAGTTTTTAAAAAAGAATACGCATAAGTTTGTGGATCAAGAAGCTAGGACGTCCGACCAAAGCAGCCAATCAGCTAGGCTGCCTGGGTTTGCAAAAGCTTCAGCTGTCTACAGGATCAAGATCCGATCAAGATACAAGGTGCTCCTCTCTGATTGGCCGATGCAAGCCAAACTCGATCTTCCACACTCAGCTGTATCAGGTGACTCCTGGTGAGCTTATGTTAACAAATAAATAGATTGCCTCAAGGGGCTTGACTTTACAGATAAGAAGTGTAAAAGAACTATCAGGACACTAGAATCGCTTGAACCATCCAGATTAAGAAAGCAAGGGATAGTTCTGTTAAAGGTCCTGTTAAAAACAAAAACAAAAAGTTAAAATTTAAAGTTAAAAGAAAGAGATAAAGGAAAATTTACGTTAAAATTAGGTCAAACTACAAATGCAGGACAAAAAAAAAGCTGAAGTTAAGGATACAAGAAAAGTTACGTTAAATTTAAATACAAACTAAATTGAAATGTTTAAAAAACAAAATTAAATAAAGTGCAAAATTAAAAGCTCTCAGGCCACCCACCGCCTAATCTCTGCACTGGTTTCAGCAGATAAAACCTAATCCTATGTGCCCTTAGTGTCACCCTACGGATGACACCTATTAGCTAAACCTACCTAGCGCCTTGGGCTGCCAGCACCCCTTAACCACCAGCCTCTAAAGGCTGTCGAATGGTGTTTGGGTACCAGTGCCACTGGAGCGTCTAACCCCTAACAATACCCTGCTGCCAACTTTTCCTCCCTCAGCTCCTAATGAGCCCCCCTCATGGAACCACCCTGCGGTGGCCCTTCAGGATTCGATTCGGTACTAAAGAAGGCAGCGTCTACTGGGTGGGACGGGCAAGTAATAAAAAAAAGAAAGGGTGCTGAAACCAGTCCAGGTAAAAAACGGCAGAGACCAAAAAGCAGACTCAAGAGTAAAATTTCCTGAGTCCAGCTAAAAATGACTAAAATGAAGAAAAATCTTCAAGAGTAAAAAAAACAGAGTCCAGAAATGGCCAAAACTCTGTCAGTTAAAACACTTGGTGGCGAATGGATTTCCAGAGGGCTAGGGGAACGACTGTCCAGGACAAGCAAGTGAAGAGAAGCTATCTCTGGCTGTTCTTACCCTGAACTAAAGAATACCAAATGGCAAGCTTAGTTACTGATGTCCAGGCTGGGTGAGTATAAGGCAATACTTCTTGCCCCTACTTAAGGCGCCCGGCTTGAGAGGATCAAGGGCGTTTGGCGCGTGGTGGTTATGTCCTTGTAGCTCTGGGGGTGGCGCGCCTGGACTCTGGCTGTACCTTGTAGCTAGATGCCCCCGGGCAGATTCTGTTATAAGATGGGGGGATCACTTCCTGGTGGGGGAGGAAGTGGATGAGAAATGGCATGTGCAGGATGATTCATATAAGAAAAGGTTTTAGAACTGCTGCATGGGTTGAACTGCTGGTTTAGTGGCAGCTAGAGATGCGGTCTTATCATCCTGAGACCGCATCTCACGTACAATAGTATAGTAACCTTAGTCCTCTTTGTAAGAATCAGGTATGATAGTCTCGTGGTGATTCACGTGATGAGTTTATTAGACTTCCCATCAACGACTATTTTACACTATACCAGACGTCAACTCGGGTAGTAGTAGTACATTATTGGGGTTGCGGGATATTTTCGAGGGCATTACATTAATATTGACTTTTAAACACTTGCTCGCCATGCTCTCTCTCCATTCTCTGAATTTGGCCTCAGCATCTTGCACACTGTCAGCTATTAGGACTAAATCGTCTGCATAAAACAGTTCTAACGGGAGTCCGCCTCTAAAAACTCTAGACAGTGCCTCCAAGACCATAATAAAGAGGAGGGGGCTTAACACTGAACCCTGATGGACTCCAACATGGACTGCGAACTCATCACTCAGTACACTCTTCACCCTCACTGCACTTCGCGAATCCTCATACATCTTCATTATCACACGCACCAGCCACTCTTCCACACCAAGTTTCCTCATAGCCCACTGAACAACATCTCTAGGCACCCTATCAAAGGCCTTCTCCAGGTCTACAAACACAAAGTAAAGATCCTTGCCTTTTAGGAAGTATCTTTCCTGTATCTGCCTGACTATGACGATAGCATCGGTTGTACCCCGTCCTGGCATAAAACCAAACTGCATATCATCAATGGAGATGCTTTGCCTGATCAAACCCTCAAAGACTCTCTCACAGACCTTCATGATTTGGTCAAGCATTTTCAGGCCCCTATAAAACGGAAAGACACCCCAGTAGTGGAGGAGGAAGCCACAGAGAAAGAAGGGGAGAATGAAATGAAGAAACCAAAGAAAATGACAAGAAGAAACAACAAGGAAAACGAAAAGAAACGAAAGACAAAAGGGGAAACCAAAGCAAAACACACAAGCCCACCTAGACGAACAACGCCAGGACTACATGTAGGAATCGTTTTTTACACCATACCCGAAAGAGGATTTATGGAGCTCCGATCTTACTCTCAACCATCTGAATAATTTTACCAGCACACCTAAACTTTGTTAGATGCGGGAATAGCCTCCCGAAAATATCAAGCCCTGTTGAGGGCTTGAACCATGGACCCTTGGGTTGCGAGGCAGACACCTTACCAGTTAGACCAATAGAGATATCCCACTTGGCCTGGTCGGCTCAGGGTATTTCCGCATCCGATCTGTTTTAGGCTAGCCTACTTTCACTGACTTTACATACCCACACCTGTATAGCGACCTCCAGGGACGCCCGAGTCACCACAGTGATGACAGGATGTCCGACAACCCCGGGGAAGACGATTCACCCCATGGCGATCACTTCCTCACCCAGAAGAAAAATAATCTTCAGCCAGAAATTTTGAATGAAGAACTTATAATTACTTTCGTATATATCTAGGCTATGTGCCATGTTTTTGTAGTAATAGAAACACCCATAATAAAACAATGTATGTGAATCTTAAATAAGATGTATCATTATAATGTTAAGAACGTCATACGACAGATCTATGTTTCCCAAATATTGTGATCAACTAACTAATTAAACGTTTTGAGACTGTCACTTATGCAAATACTTTCAGATCACCTAGCTAAACCTCTTCTATTTATTTTATTCCATACACATATGTAGGCTACATGCCTTATCATCATCAAACTATTCTATTTATAAACAAACCACATTTCCTTCTTTCATCACTTTTTATATTCATGACTACCAGTCGAACATATCACCACCCTAAACCTTCCCATAGAAACCAACAAACAAAAGAAGACTAAGAAGAATGAAGAGGAACCAAGAAGAAAGAAGAATGACCAAGAAGAAAGAAGAATAACCAAGAAGCAATAAGATAAAATAAGAACAGACACAAAACATACTGAACATAAAGTAAAAAAAAAAAAAAAGACAAAAGGGAGGCGCCGTTGTAAATGCCTAGCTTCCCGCCCAACAACTGAACTGAACGAAATTTTAGTAAATTACAAGAAAACTATTGCAAACTTACAACATTCGTTTTAATGTGGTATGCTTAAATTTTAGCAAATCATCACAGAGATAAATATAAGAAAATGTCTTTATAATATTATGTGTGGTAACTTTGGCGGTCACGTGACGCGGCTCCTTAAGAAATTCAAGTTGTCAACTTGTCAACAGAACAGTGAGAAGAGTTGCTTCGTGACGGTAGGTGTGTGGATTATTGTCGTTGTAAAGGAGTTTAGTTTATATACATAATACAGTACATAGTTGATTAGTTATATCCATAGTTTATATCCATTGAAGTGGTCTGAAGATAATTAAGGAGAACAACGACTCCTAGAGAATATAAAGATGACCCAAACAGCGTCAGTGAGGGTGTGTCCACTCTATTGGAAGAAGTTGAACCCCAGTAAACCTGACTCTGACAGTCTGTTTATTGATATTAAAGTAGGTAACAAAACGTTGCCCTTTCTTATTGATACGGGATCGGATCTAGCTAGAATATGTACGGTAGATATTGTAGATTATGGTTTGGAAGGCTACTTTAATCAATTTTCCACTGGTTCTTCAGGAGGATTTCTCACAAAAAAGGAAAACATTATGAAGAATATACCTCTGGAACTGCCATCTTCCCCTGAACCAACTATAATTCAGTGTGATGTTATAGTAGAATCTTATGTGAAGTTGAATATAATTGGAATGGCGATAATGGATTCATGCTATTGTCAATTAGATACATCTCAAATACTCCCAAGATTAATTATCAATTCTCCCTGTACTAAAACATACACGTGCCAGTTTTGTGTTTATATAAAGAAAGTAAATGTGGGTGGTAAACAAACCTGTATGTTCTTTGACACTGGAAGTCGGAAAAATTTTATCACTAAACGAGTGGCAAAACAACTAGGCCTAAATTTAAAAATCGAAAAACTTCCACCACATCTCAGGTATAAAATTCACACACCACTATGTCGGGTTAAATATGAATATATAACTCATGTAGTGAAAAATGTCCACCTCACTACAGTCGATGATGACATAAGCTACTTTGGCGATTATTATGTATCTAAAAAATGGGATTTAGTTGGCATGGAGTCAATGAAAGATAGAGTTCTCACTTTCAAACCTTTCTTGCTAGATGTGTATATACGTAAATGCAAGACATTTTTCAACAAAGTCCTTCTCTCTTGTTCAGAGATATGTGACCTGGTAACCGAAGCTAGGCCTAAGCTACGTCAAAATATGTCTTCCATTTTTGACCCCTTTCTGTTGAAAAACAGACACATCAGTTAGCCTACTTGGTCAATATTAGGAAGACAGACCACAGCAGCAGCTAGGCTACTTTCAAGTTTGTTTTAGTTTTGGAATTTGGATTGGTTAGGTTAGGTGTTAGATTTATAAGTTTTACTCAGATGTTTTTCTGGAAGAGGCCTAGGCCTGTGGCTCCAGTTCAGTAGCCTAGTCACTAATTTGGGTCAATATAAAGGAGCCGGACGGCGGACCGAATTATGGAACTCTCGTCGACCGGAATTCTCGTCGAAGCGCGAACCTAGAACTCTCGTCGACGATGGAACACTCGTCGACGACATGGAACACTCGTCGACAAAATTTACTTACTTCACTTACAAAAAAAATCGTTGAAAAGAAACAATAAAGTTTAAAAATATATATTTATATATAAACTATAAGGTTAATATACAGGAGACGCAACAACGTGTTTTTCAGGTATTTTTTTTGGAATTTTGATTTTGTTTTTGGTGTTTTAGTCGAATCTAGTGATGAAATTGAATGGGAATTAAGCATTTACCCATTATCCATCAATCTAAAGACACGCCCCCCGATAGTGGGGAGGGCTATGAAGATCAGGGAAATTGAGGGGTAAAAAGCGTATAGAACACTATAGAACACGATAATACACATTTGTAACCCAAATTTGGCTCGGGTTTGTTCAATTTCCAGACCCATAAAACCTGATTTTTTGAAAACCCGAGCCAAGTTTTGACGAAACTTGGCTCGGATTTAACAAATGTAAAAATGAAAAAAACACAGTAACCTTGGTAAAATATTGGCTCGGGTTTTGTCAATTTCCAGACCCATAAAACCTGACTTTTTGAAAACCCGAGCCAAGTTTTGACGAAACTTGGCTCGGATTTAACTAATTTAAAAATGAAAATAACACAGTAACCTTATTAACATGTTGGCTCGGGTTTTGTAAATTTCCATACCCATATAACCCGACATTTCGAAAACACGAGCCAAGGCTTGGATTTTACTAATGTTCATGTTAAAATTACACAGTAACCCTAATAAAATCTTTGTTTGGGTTTTCATAAGGTTAACATTACCCTAACCTAACGAAGTAAGAATGGGGTTAACATTAGCCTAACCTAACAACCTTACCTAACCTAACCTAGTAAGAATGGGGTTAACCTTACCTTACCTAACCTAGTAAGAATGGGGTTAACATTAGCCTAACCTAACAACCTTACCTAACCTAACCTAGTAAGAATGGGGTTAACCTTACCTTACCTAACCTAGTAAGAATGGGGTTAACATTAGCCTAACCTAACAACCTTACCTAACCTAACCTAGTAAGAATGGGGTTAACATTAGCCTAACCTAACCTAGTAAGAATGGGGTTAACATTAACCTAACCTAACAACCTTACCTAACCTAACCTAGTAAGAATGGGGTTAACATTAGCCTAACCTAACAACCTTACCTAACCTAACCTAGTAAGAATGGGGTTAACATTAGCCTAACCTAACAACCTTACCTAACCTAACCTAGTAAGAATGGGGTTAACATTAACCTAACCTTACCTAACCTAACCTAGTAAGAATGGGGTTAACATTAGCCTAACCTAACAACCTTACCTAACCTAACCTAGTAAGAATGGGGTTAACATTAGCCTAACCTAACAACCTTACCTAACCTAACCTAGTAAGAATGGGGTTAACATTAGCCTAACCTAACAACCTTACCTAACCTAACCTAGTAAGAATGGGGTTAACATTAGCCTAACCTAACAACCTTACCTAACCTAACCTAGTACGAATGGGGTTAACATTAGCCTAACCTAACAACCTTACCTAACCTAACCTAGTAAGAATGGGGTTAACATTAGCCTAACCTAACCTAGTATTATTGGTGGGGGCTGCCGCCCCCACACCCCCGCTGGTTGGGTACTGGCTGAAAAACTTGTTGTTTTACAGTAGGCCTATGTATTTTATGTTATTTTTGTTCTCCCTTATAATACATTTCAGCTCTTAATGACATATATAGCAATGATGTATAGCCTATGCTCTACCGGACCTATTAGGCCTAAAAAGATCGATGGGCTAACTGTCGGTCCAAAACATCAGTATGGTAACCAACTAGCCCTTGCATGCCAGTTTAATCTTATGCGAAAAAATCTTTTACTTTATGTTACTTTGCGATGACCCATTAAGATTCCCTAGCTAGCTGTGGTCCGGCTCCTTTATGTTGTCCCAACCAACCAACTAACCTTAATGAACAGAGGAGGTACTGGGCTGCCTGGCTGGCCGCTGGAGGCTCGATCACCACTCATCTTGGTCAACAGCTGGTGGATTTTTGTTTCGAATTTGTCCATGTAAAACAAGTGTATGTGCATTTCAAAACCAGCTGTCCTCGTCAGCTGTATTTGGAACACTGGTTATTGCACTTTGGACAGTTTACACTTATTGGAAGGCGAAAAGGTCTTAAGCAGCCTCAGTGTTTTTAAAGACGGTGGAAAAAGCTTTGATCGGCTCACACCCTCTACACAAGCTGGCCAGAGTCAAACTGACAGCTTATATCCTGGGCCACCTGTTTTCCAAATCATGGCATCACCTGATTGGTCGATAGACATCACGTGTCAGTGAACTCGAGTACTCTTGGCATGAATTAGGTAGGGTGATTACTTTGGCTACGACGCCACCAGTATAGTTCATTGCATTCGCCACCAGATGTCTCAGTTGTTGACTGACAGTCACGAAAAAGAAGTCTCCCAGATGAAGACGAAAAAGAAGAAGTGTAAACAAACCCTTAAAACGTAAATATCCATATAATATGTATTATGTTAGTTTCCCGGGAATGACACCTACATCAACAATTTGGAGAAAAATCGCTTAATCACATGCTATTGAGCTTAATTTTTTACCAATATTGTAGCGCCTCCTGTATATTGACCAACTATAATTAGAAGTTATGGTGAAGCTAAGACAAGTGGTTGTGTAGGTAAGTGGTTCGTTGTGTAGTGGTAACTGATTCGATAGAAGGATTGCGAGTGAATGCCAATTTGAACGAATGCCTTTACAAAAGCACCTCCCTTTTATTGTTTATAGTTGTATTCGTCTGGATTGTTTTGTTTTTATTTGATTTCTTCTTAGTTTCCACTAAGGTATAAAGGTATAATACATATATATCAATATATAATAATGGTATTATATATAGAAGTTTAGGTGAAGCTTTAAGAAAAAGGAATGCAAGCAAATGACATAGCCCAGTCACCCTGATGGTCTACATCAGTTGTTAGAGTACTTTGAGACCACCTGGATTACTCCAAGCCATGGGGCCGGGGGTTGGACTCCAGAGTCCAGACCAATGGTCTGTATTCGGACAGACAGTACGAACTAACAATGATGTGGAGGGGTGGCACAACAACCTCAAGTTGTGTGAAAGAGCCGAGGCGAGCTGCAATGTGTATGAACTAATTGAGGTTCTGCACAAGGAATGCCCATTTGTTAAAGTGCAGCATCAACTTGTGGCCCAAGAGAAGATGGAGAGGCACCAGAAGGCAAGCTATTCCGTTTCAAGCCAGTGCCAGGGTCTCAAACCGGAGCAATTTTGTGTGAATAGTTGAACGAATATGAGAAGGAATACAAGCAAATTAACATGAAATAGCACTGTGTTGGCAATTTTATCACTTCCAAAGACATAATTTGAACTATACACCACAATTTCTTCTTTACATATACACTAATAACGACTAAAAATAAACGATTCGTCTTTCGTTTGATTTTTTTGTATGTATGAAAAATACGACTAAATGTGTAATAATACAAATAGCCTATGGTACATATCTTGTATATTTTTTATAATTTATGAATTATAGGCCTGTCTCAAAAAAAATTATATACAGTATATATATAGGCTATATACAGTATATATATATATATATATATATATATATATATATATATATATATATATATATAGGCCTATTTATATATATTTATATATTATATATAAAACAATGACAATAGAGGGGACAGTTGAAAAGGATGTCTCCCCGAAAAAAACACCACTTAATTGGAACGCTCGTCGCCGTCGACGAGAATTCCGGTCGACGAGAGTTCCAGGTACCGGCGGACCACAGCAATTTTCAAGGATTTATTTTTTTGGATTTGTTATAATAATATGGTTTAGGCTATAGGCTAGGCCTAAGCTTGGAAAATATAACCGAAACTACCACTAATTTTCCCATGATTTTTCTTTTTGATTTTAGGTAGTTTTCATCATTATACAGTAGTTGAAATTAGGCTAGTTAGGCTACAATCCCCGGAAAATGTTATTTCTCCCATTAGGCTATCCAACGATCTTAAGACACTCAGATGTGTGCTGGTGTAGGAATCGTTCTTTACACCATACCCGAAAGAGGATTTATGGAGCTCCGATCTTACTCTCAACCATCTGAAAATTTTACCAACACACCTAAACTTCGTTAAATGCGGAAATAGCCTCACAAAAATATGCCAGGGCCTGGGATTGAACCTGGGCTATGAGGCGAACACCTTACCAGTGTCACACCAGTGTCAGTGTCAGTGTCACACCAGTGACACACCTGTTTTACCAGTGTTACACAGAGGCACATGGAATAGGAGGATCGTTGTTGGGATGGATTAGGTCATGGCTAATTGGTAGGAAACAGAGAGTCAGCATAAATGGTACCAAGTCAGAGTGGGGAGCAGTCAAAAGTGGTGTCCCCCAGGGATCGGTATTAGGTCCCCTGTTGTTTCTTATATACATAAATGACCTAGATTTAGGTATAACTAGTAGGATAAGTAAATTCGCAGACGATACTAAAATGGGGAGATCAATTGATTCAGATAGCGATATAGAGTGCCTCCAAAGGGATCTAGATACCTTACATGAATGGTCAGTAAATTGGCAGATGAAGTTTAACATTGACAAATGCAAGGTATTAAAGATAGGGAAGATGCATACAAATGTTAAATATAAACTAGCTAATTTAGAATTAGAAAATTCAGACTGTGAGAAAGATCTAGGTGTGTTTGTTAGCAATGATTTGAAGCCTAGAAAACAGTGTATAAGCGTTCGTAATAAGGCAAACAGGATTCTCGGGTTCATCTCTAGGAGTGTGAGTAACAGAACTGCTGATGTTATCTTAAAACTTTACTTGTCATTAGTGAGACCCCATATGGATTATGCTGTCCAATTTTGGTGTCCTTATTACAGAATGGACATAGATTCATTGGAGAGAGTACAGCGTAGAATGACAAAAATGATCCATAATATTAGAAATCTTTCGTATGAAGAAAGGTTGAAGAAATTAGGTTTACATTCGTTAGAGAGACGCAGAGTTAGAGGGGATATGATAGAGGTGTTCAAGTGGGTTAGTGGGATTAACAAAGGGGACATGACAAATGTACTAAAGCTCAGTGATAGCGAAAGAACTCGTACCAATGGTTTCAAATTAGATAAATTTCGTTTCAGAAAAGATATAGGCAAATATTGGTTTGGTAACAGAGTTGTAGATGGGTGGAATAGACTACCAAGTGCTATAGTGGGGTCTAAAACGGTAGGGAGCTTTAAGATAAAATTGGATAAGCATATGGACGAGAAGGGTTGGGTGTGAAGGGGGATCAGCCGGGTTGGGCCAATCAGCACTCTGCATACCCCCATAATCCTGCGTTAATCTCTAACCGTTTTGGTAAGATGATCCTCAGGGTATTAGAGTGTTGAGCCTATAATTGGGCTTTGTAATTGAACTGGGGTTGTGTGGGACAGGGATCTGCCTTGCTTAGGCCAATCGGCTTTCTGCAGACTCCCATTTTCTTATGTTCTTATGTGTCACCAAGAAAGATATCTCACTTGGCAAGGTCGGCTCAAGTTATTTCCGCATCAGAGGTCTGTTTAGGCTAACCTATTTTCACTGACTTTACACTACTTCACCTTCTGGGAAGCGAAAGCTCCGAACAGAGAGGAACAAGCTTGAGCCGAATCGACCGAGAGTCCGTCAGAGAGATGAATGGGAATGGTGAGTCAACTTCACTGAGCGGTGCACCACACGCACCTACTAACTGCCCAGTTGGCAACTCGCTTGGGCGGCTGGCAACTCCACAACTCTACCCAAGCGTGTCTCACACATACACTCCCTGTTCTCTCCTCTCTTACTTGCCCTGTAGGAATCGGTTTTTACACCATACCCGAAAGAGGATTTATGGAGCTCCGATATTACTCTCAACCAGTGAACCATCTGAACAATTTTACCAACACACCTAACTTCGTTAAATGCGGAAATAGCCTCGTGAAAATATGCCAGGGCCTGGGATTGAACCTGGGACCCCTGGGCTATGAGGCGAACACCTTACCAGTGTCACCAAGAAAGATATCTCACTTGGCAAGGTCGGCTCAAGTTATTTCCGCATCCGAGGTCTGTTTAGGCTAACCTATTTTCACTGACTTTACACTGGAGGCCCTTATTAAACTAAATAAAATTGTCTAATAGTAGCTAGAATTACAAAAAGACGTCGCCGGTACAGAAGGGGTTAATGCCAGTACATAATTATGTGCAATAGTTTTAAAATCAAATAAGCGGAAGGCCAACTTGTTAATAATTACGGTAATAACTTTAATTTATAGCACTCTCGTCTAAACTACATATAGTAGAACCTCGCTCTTTCGGAATTCTCAGACTTTCGGACTCGTGGTTCAGCCTTTCGGATTTGTCTGAAAGGTTGAGAAAATACCTCCATCCTTTTTGGACTACATTTAACTTCGGACTCATGCTTCAGCCTTTCGGATTTGTCTGAAAGGCTGAGAAAAATTAAATCGCATTCGGACCAAAGAGCCGAGTTTCGGACTTGTCTGGTTAGGTGAATGTGTATTCGGACTCATGCTTCAGCCTTTCGGATTTGTCTGAAAGGTTGAAGTGTGAGTTTGGACTCGGCCCTTTCAGACTTTTGACACTTTCGGACAGGGGTCTCCCCCAATTAGTCCGAAAGAGCGAGGTTTTACTGTAGTACTGTATTTATACACAATAATTAACCCCTTCTGTACCAGCGACATTTTAAAATGTTATTCTAGCTATAGTTAGAGGATTTTGTGCAGATTAAGAAGGATCTGTGGTAGTAAAAAGGGTTAAGTGGGATAGTTCAAAGCCTTTAAATTGCTGGAGGCCCTTTTTAAGCTTATTAAAGTTGTCTAATCGTAGCAAGAATGGTGTTAACAAGACGTTGCCGGTACAGAAGGGGTTAACTGTACTATAAATCGGGGACTGTAATAGGCTATAAAGGATCAACCTGGCGGGGATGACATTAGCATAATAGCCTACAGTATATATATTAATTTGTTGGGATATCTGACTTTTCACTATGTTTGTGTGAATTTTTTTTTTTTTTTGAGAGACCCCCGCATTCCCAAACTCTCCCCTATACAGTACAGTACAGTACCTGTATTGTTAGAATGGAGGGGCCATATCTCCAAAATTAATATTTCATAGTTTCAATCTCATAATACTTGTGGGGCATTAACTGCAATCTTATCTATCCCTCCCCTCCCTTCCTCTCCTCCCATTCCCTGGAATCACTCCAAGAGTTTGTAACACTCAACGTTGGAGTATCACTAACTCCAATTGTTTCAACTCCAGCATCCACCACCGCCCCAACACCTGCAGTAGACACTGCAGCAGATGCTTCTGACGAACCTGAGCCGACATCAAACCAGGACAGCCGCCCTGTTCACCTTAGTCTCTCCCCCACTCCTCGTGCAAGAAGCCTGCTAGCACGAACAGTACCAACCCCTCACCCTCGTTCTAACCACTCCTCTCCCCGACCTGTACGTAGAGTCCCGCCACCACAGGTTTCCGGATTTACACCAGTGAGGAACGGTGCACGGCCAACGCAGAAAAGGTCTCATCTACCAGTCACAATGTCAAACAGATTTGAGATATTGGTAGAGATGGAAGACGAACCAGAAGAGACCAGGCTCGTTGGGGATTCCATCCTACGAGGACAGGTCGAAGAGTTCTGCGACAGAGTCCCAAATCAACGAAAAAGATTTTGCATCCCAGGAGCTGGACTGGACGACATTGTGGAAGCCTTCGAAGATACCACAAAGGATGCAAATGAAAATACCCTTTTTGTCATCCATGCTGGTTCAAATGACGTCATGCGCACCAGATCTGAAGAGTTGATGGAGAAATATTGCAAGATGATCCAGCACTACAAAAACAAGTCAAGGAATATCATCATCTCAGGCATTCTCCCCAAGATCGACGCACCTGACAAATTCTACGACAAGGCCTTCAGCACAAATAGCCGACTAAAATATTTGTGTCTGAGGGAAGAAGTTGAATTCATCAACCTCTGGGACAACTTCTACAACCAGCCTACTCTGTTCCGCAAGGATGGCACTCATCTAAACCCTGTGGGTTCAGCACGCATGGGTCGTCTCCTACACGAAGCAGTCCGCAGCCATGGATCAAAAAACGCCATCCGAGAAGAAGCAGCAGTGACATAAATCATCCAACGCCAAGAAAAAAACAGAGGCAACCGAGGACCACCAGCGATAAGGACCGAGGACAGCCATGAACATAAATGTAGATCCGACAAGAACCAAAAATATTATTAACCCGGCAAGCGCGATAGGCCTCACGGAAGGCTTCCTATAGGGAACGCGATAGGCCTCACGGAAGCAGGATTTTTAAAGGCGTACCAAAACGGCGCCAAGCTGTCTGGGGAGTCACAAATTGCGCCACGTTTAGTGCGACATGGTACCTCTCGATGGCACCCACAACCACCCGCCGCACGCACCCCACACAGTCTACACACGCAGTACGCTCTCAGTCACCATGGAGCCTACACGCTCCCCTGACTCGCTCCCTGTTGACTCGCCCAACCCTGTTGCTGGCGGTGTTAGTGCTCGTGGCAGGACACGAATACGTGCCAGGGACCCCTCCTACGTATATACTTCTGAGGATGATGAGCCAGTGCAGCCAAGAAGACCTACACGTGCTGGGAGAGGCACGACACGTGCACCAAGCACGACGAGTGCGAAGAGGTCATTGTCCTCAGCATTTGCTCTGACAACTGCTACCACAACAACTACTGCCTCTACTGTTGTGGCAACGACGCCCACGGCACCCACCACCACAGGAAGTACAAGTGGCCGTCCTGGGGATGCAGGAGCATCGGGGGTAGTTGGCAAGAAGGGTAAGGGTAAAGGACACCCTTATCAGTTCAAGAGGAGTAAGGTGACACCTCCCGCCTCTACCACCCCCGCGTTGCCACCACCACCACCACCCACCACGGCCGCCCCTGTCTCACTACCCACCACGGCCGCCCCTGCACCACTGCCCACCACGGCCGCCCCTGCACCACCGCCCACGCACGCCCCTGCTCCACCACCCACGCCCACCCATGCCCCTGCTGCTGTTGGAGGGCCTCGTAGAGTTTTGGCAGCCGGTCTAACGCCATCCAAGTTTGACGCCCTCCTCTTCCCTCCTGACTCCTCTGACGACGACGCTGCAGAAGGGGAAGCCTTCGATCCCAGGAACTATGGCTGGGGTGGTGATAGTGGGAGCGAGTCTGAGGAGGATCAAGACCAATATGAGGGAGGTGCAGAGGATTCGGAAGACGACGATGTACTTCTGCACCGTGACCATGACCAAGACCTGTCTGACGACGAAGGCGCAGACGACGTGGCTGACGGAGGGGCTGATCCTGATCCCCCACGGGCGTATAATTTTGCCTGGTCTGAAGGGTCCCATTTCCAACCAGATTTGCACCAGTTCAATGCCAATCTGGCTGGTTCAACAGCAGACTGGCCCTGCAATGACCAGTCCACGGAATCTGATTTCTTCTGTGCATTTTTTGACCAGGAGGTATTATCTCATCTCGTTTCCCAAACCAATGGCTATTTTACCTGGGTGAGGGAAAGAATTGATATGATATCTCCTAGAGCAAGAATTCGTGCATGGGTTGATACGACTGTCCCTGAGCTCCTTGTGTTCTTTGCGTTGTTGCTAATCATGCCTCTCTGCAGGAAGCATGTAATGGAGCATTATTGGAAGCACGACCCAATCATCAACACCCCAATTTTCCGGAAATATATGGCTCGTGATAGATTTTTCTTGCTTCTGCGATTTTTGCACTTCGCAGACAATAATAATCCAAACCGAGCTGATAGAATATGGAAAGTTCGGGATGTGTTGACCATGTTGTTGCAAAGGTACAGGAAATTCTTCTACCCCTTTGCCAACCTGGTGATTGATGAGTCGCTCGTGCTTTTCAAAGGACGCCTGGTGTTCAAGCAGTACATCCCCTTGAAGAGACACAGGTTCGGGATCAAGATCTTTGTGTTGTGCGATTGTGAAAGTGGAATAGTGCTCGACATGATCGTATACACCGGCACTGATGTAGACATTCCAAAAGTCGGTGGCAACGACCCATTGGGCATGTCAGGGCACATTGTGAAAAAGATGCTGGAGCCCTACCTGAACAAGGGGCACACGTTGTACACCGACAATTGGTATACAAGTCCTGCACTCTGCCAGTTCCTCCATGACCACAAAACGGGGGCATGTGGGACTGTCAGAACTAACAGGAAGTTCATGCCTAAGTTCCAAGGCAATCGCATAGAACTGGACAACCCCTCCCACAGTGACACCGCTTCTGATGACGACTTGGCAGAGGAACAAAGGCGCCGCAGACTGGACAGACCAAGAAGAAAGAAGAAAGAGCACTACAAGCAGCTGGAGAAGTCTGGGAAAGTTCTGGCGGTAAAGTGGCTCGATAAGCGACCAGTTCACCTGCTTTCGACTGTCCATACAGGTGCCCAAGTGGACTCTGGTAAATTCCACTACCGTACCAAGAAGTCTATCCAGAAACCTGATATGGTGGTGGATTACACCAAGTACATGCGCCTTGTGGACAAGTCTGATTGCCAGCTTGCAGGCGTTGAGTGCCTACGAAAAACAGTGAAGTGGTATCACAAGCTTTTCCTTCACTTTGTTGACATCACGATGCTCAACGCTTACAACATGTGGCTTGTAAAAAAAGACATGGCCCCGAACAAAAAACTCAAGTTCAGGGAGTTCATATACAACGTCGCCTACCAACTCCTACAAAAACACCAACCAGTCTCCGGTCACAGGGGTCGCCGTGCAGTCAACCTCCCAGACAGAGTCATTGATGGATATGACAAACACTACCCTATCCACACCGAGCTATCTGGCACCCGGAGGCTGCAAGTACAGTGCCAGGTCTGTGCCCACTCCACCAGAAAGCCACAAAGAAGAAGCCGAGTCACATCAATGTGCAAGGAATGCAACGTTGGGTTGTGTTTGGGCGAGTGCTTCAGGGACTACCACTCACTCAAGTACTACTAGGAGTGGTACCTGTGTCGCCCTATCTCAGCCAAACTCCTGCCCCGCCCACCTACCTCACTACCTACCTCACTACCTACCTGCCCGTACCTGACCAACGTGATCTCAAAACACCTGCCTGCCTACCTACTTGCCCGTACCTGACCAACGTGATAATATTATCATAACATGTACAAATTATAGTTGTAGGATAAGTTCATATGTTTTGGTATATACTGTATATATATATATTATATATATATATATATATATATATATATATATATATATATATATATATATATATATACACAGTATATTATTGTATACAGTATACTGTATATATAAGCAATATTTTCATTTATTATTTCAGTTTAATTCATTAGCCAGGCAATATTTTGTTTTATTTATATATATACCTATGTAATATTATACTTATGTACTAACCTTTTGTAACAACCTTTTGTAATAATAAAACAAACAAAAAAACAAACAAAAAAACAAATAAATAAACACAAAAAAACATACTTACGCTCTGCTATTCATCAAAGTTTTCGACTTTATGAATAGCAGGGCGTAAGTATGTAAAAAAAAAAAAATCAAGTGATATAAACACTCCAAAAACATCCCCATAACCTCTCTGGTTTCGAACCCACGTCTCTAGGCCTACGTCTCTAGGCCTACATCTCACTCAGTCCATCACTCTAACCACTAGACCATGACTGTTCACACTATACTGACAGCGATTAGTGCGTACGTATTTTCGGGCAGACGAATGCTTGACAAAAAAATATATATATACCCTCGATACACTTGTGTATATCGAAGTATTTAGTATGTATAATACTTTTACATAACCTAACATATTCTATCATTACGAACAAACAGTAAAGAAATTTACAAGTAAATAAATAACCTTTCATCCATGAGTTGCAAGCAAATAGTGCGTAAAAATTGTGTAATGAGATATCGGGTTACTCTAACATACTGCGCCATCCAAGAAGTCTTATCGTTGTTTACAATATAGCAACGACAACACAAAGTGTCTATAAGGTCTAAATTTGTGCATACACCCACGCTAATCTCATCTACTTACTGTAATCTGACCCCTTTTCTCTCCCGCGCCACCCACCTTTCTCAATACACCACTCTTATTTCGCCTATTATTCGTCCGTATGCCTCTCTGCGCTTCATTTATCAGTGTATATTATTCACATGGGCTGCCTTACTCATGAATATGAACAGGTGAAACCATAAAGGTGCTTTTTAGGCGAGATATAGAGCGTTGCTTCTCATCAATCGCACGTTCTTGCCTCCACCCTCTCTCTCTCTCCTCCCGCCTGACTCACTCACACACACTCGCTCGCTCGGGGATGTCGTGCCTATCAGCCCATTTTTTTCAACTTGCAGCCACCGTAACTCCACACCCACATTTTTTTAGGGTGGATATATATATTGGCGGATGTGGCTGCTTATTTCCAAGACATTGAGGTACTTTTTTTTAAATTCTGTGAGATCGAATATTTTGGCAGAAATGCACAAATAACTACCCTAGCTCCTACTGCTATTTAGCGCTTATCAGGTTAAAGAGCGTTCCGTGAGTTCTAAAATAACAAATTTAAAGGTTTTCTATGCAAACGCTCGTAGCATACGCAATAAATTTTCAGATTTAGAGGAGCTAGTGTTTACAGAAAATTATGATGTGATTGGCATAACAGAATCTTGGCTCAATACAGAAGATAGAGACTTTTTAGCAGAGTATTCACTTCCCGGTTATGTAATGTTTGAGAAAAGCCGAATAAATCGAAATGGAGGTGGCGTTTTACTTTATATCAAAGAAAGTTAACCCTACCCTCTTGTCAAAAACTCAAATTGTGAACGTCGACACATCTTTTGTGCTAATAAAGAATAATAAAGGTACAAAAATAATACTTGCATTAATATACAGACCTCCAGCTCAATCAGTGCAAACTGACCGAGAAATTTACGAACAAATTGCAGATGTAAGTTACTCACAAGATACCGTAATTTTTGGCGACTTTAATTTACCCGTGACCAAGTGGGGCGATACTCTTACTTCACACTCCGGACATGACTTGTATACGAACTTGCAAGAGAGTTCGCTTTATCAATTTGTTCGAACGCCGACCCGTGGTAATAACGTTCTTGACATTGTACTTGCAACAAAAGAAGAATTAATAGAGAATTTGAATGTTGGTGATGAATTCAGTAACAGCGACCATCGTACGATAACTTTCACTTTAACCCTCCAGCCCCGGGGGCTATAGCTTACGACTGTGCTCCGGTACCGGGTGTTTTGACGAACTTTGGCCTATGTTAACTACAGTACTCCGTAAGTCAATGAATATGTCATGTAATGTTGTGAATAAAAAAGAATAATGTTCCACAAACCTTCCTCTGTCGAATGGCGTTGAGTAGAGGTCTCTAGCCCCTCTGGTTGCATAATGGTGAGCGCGGGAAGACGAGTGCTTTTCGGCGGCAAATTCTTCCCGCGTTCGGACGCGTCGCCCCGGCCATGACGCACCTAGCCGCTCGTCGCGCCAAAGTATTTATCTCCCTTAGACGATTTTAGTGTTTGATATTGAGAATGTGATGTTTATTTGATATTTTCTAGTTATTTTGAGGCCAATTATATAAAATATGTTTATTAGGGTATCACTGTCACTGATATTGCTAATTTTCACTCGATACCGTACATTTTATTAGTAATTGAGGTAGCTTATTGTTGTATTAGGCACTGATTATTCGTTATCACAGGTGTTTATTATACTTTGGCCATCATATATTAGGTCTTGTGTCACTTTCACTTTGACAAATATGCTTTAGAGAGTGTCACTGTCACTGATAATGCTCATTTTCACTCGATACCGTACATTTTATTAGTAATTGAGGTAGGTTATTGTTGTATTAGGCACTGATTATTCGTTATCACAGGTGTTTATTATACTTTGGCCATCAAATATTAGGTCTTGTGTGACTTTCACTTTGACAAATATGCTTTAGAGAGTGTCACTGTCACTGATAATGCTCATTTTCACTCGATACCGTACATTTTATTAGTAATTGAGGTAGGTTATTGTTGTATTAGGCACTGATTATTCGTTATCACAGGTGTTTATTATACTTTGGCCATCAAATATTAGGTCTTGTGTCACTTTCACTTTGACAAATATGCTTTAGAGAGTGTCACTGTCACTGATAATGCTCATTTTCACTCGATACCGTACATTTTATTAGTAATTGAGGTAGGTTATTGTTGTATTAGGCACTGATTATTCGTTATCACAGGTATTTATTATACTTTGGCCATCAAATATTAGGTCTTGTGTCACTTTCACTTAGTTATATGATTTGTAAACTTTTTATATACAATTTATTGTCTTTTTTCACTGATTTATATATTTCTATAGGTTCTAATCATATGAATGTCACTTGGTATATACATATGTGTCACTTTCACATATTATTATGGTGTAATTGTATTTGTATCAATGTTCTCATAATACATGACTTTTGTATTACAATACATTGGTTTTCTTCCACTTTTTGCCTATATATAATTATAGTGTACATATTGTCATTTTATTTGGCAATTTCAGTATGATTATTAGAACTCCAGCTTGGAGTGGTAATCAAAGAAGCACTCTAAAGCACAGAGTGCCACCTTGCACTCCACACACTCCATGGTTGACTTTTTACCTGACCTCGGCTTCACCCTGCTGTTGTAGCAGACATGGCACCGCTTCTGCTGTGTTCTTCCTGATTCATTCTGAGGCAGGGAACCAAGCCTGTGCCTAATCAAGTATTGAGCACACTGCAAGCGGTCAATAACGGCGGACCCAGGATGTGCCACTGCCCTCTGTGGCATAGCATACTTCTCCAGGAGCTCCGTCAACACCTGCTTTTGGAACCTCCGCAGGCTATTGAACTTCATGGGTGTGTTCACATTCCGAAGCTTGTATATGTTGTAGGCATTCAGAACTGACATGTCCACCATATGCAGAAAGAACTTTTTGTACCATCTGCACAAGGTACGCAGGCAGTCAATGAAGCCTATCTGCATGTCGGACTTGTCCACCAGCCTCATGTTGATGTTGTAGTCCAGGACAGCATCGGGCTTGGTCACCCTGGCCTGGGTGCGGCGATCCACCTTGCCAGTCTCCACCATTTCCCCCTTGTGGATGGTGGTCAGGAGGTTGACCTTCCGCTGGTCGTGCCAGTGGATAGCCAGAATGGGCCCCGACTTCTTCTTGAACACATCACCTTTTTTGGTCTTTGGAGGGAAAGGTGGCATGCCCTTCCTTTTCCCTCGTACTGTGCCTACAGTCCCCGTCTTGCGCTCATGCAGGTACTGTGAGAGAGTGGGGGACGTGTAATAATTGTCCGTGTAGAGGACGTGATTCTTGTGAAAGTAGCGGTCCATCATGGCTTGCACCACTGCTCCGCCAAAGCCAATGAGGGGGTCCACAAGCAAGTCCCCTTCCTTCCCGCTGTAGACCAGGAAGTCCAGGACATAGCCAGTTTGGCAGTCGCACAGCACAAAGAATTTTATGCCAAAGCGATGTCTTTTTGAGGGGATGTACTGCCGGAAGCTGAGTTTTCCCCGGAACAGCACAAGAGACTCGTCAATGACGACCTTGCGGAAGGGCTTGAAGTAGGAGGTGAAGCGTTCTCGCATCATCTCGTACAACGTCCTAATCTTCCACAGCTTGTCTGGGAGGTGGACGTCAAGGTTGGTGACAAGATGGAGCGCTGCAAGGATATCAAGGTACCGGTCGCGAGACATATATTTCCCGAAGGCAGGGGTGGATATCAGATCATTGGTGATCCAATAGTCAGGCAACCTATGCTTCTTGACATGAGGCATTAGCATGGTGAGTGCCAGGAACACCATGAACTCTTTATGAGTCACTGGGGTCCACTGCCTCATGTGGCCCTTGGTCACCTTTCCCAAAAAGTGGACCTGGAATTGGTGCTGCTTATTTGTCTCTTTGACAACATAGCCTACCACCTCCTCATCAAAGAAGGCCTCAAATAGTTCGTGTGGTGGAGCATTGGGGCCTGCAGGAAAATTGGGGGTAACGCCTGAACCCTCCAGTACCTCATCAAAAGCTGGCACATCAGGGTTGTATCCATCCTCATCAACTACGTCTTGCCACTGAAAAACGTAGAATGGGTCTTGTCTACGCTGACGACGAGCTCCAGCTGGCGGCCCAGCACGCCCACGGCCAACTCGGGAGGCGCGCGCCCTAGGGCGGCCAGGGCGGTGGGCAGCACGACGCAACGCCGGGCCAAGCGGATGGGTCGAGGGTCGTCGATGTCCATATAGTCATCGTCAGAGTGGTCATCTTGCCCTGACGGTGGACCTATGTAATCATGGCCAGAGTCTTCAGAGAGGTGCCCTTCATCATCAGTGGCCCCCACATAATCTGGCGGGGAACCAGTGATGCGTGGGCGGCGGCGTGCGGGTGGGGAAGGAGTGGCAGGTGAGGCTGTGTCCCCCCGAGGTCCTGGGCTCCTTGGCCTGCGACGAGTGACAGAAAGCAATGTTTCACTGTCACTAGGCCCAGGTATTGGTGATGCGAGCTCAAAGACTTCTTCAGGAAGACATGTTGAAGGCGGGAGAGGTGGGGAGGACCGTGGGGAAAGTTGCGGGGACGTATGGCTGGGGCCGGCCAGGGTGGACGCCGCGGGAGCCTCGAACAAAACTCTCTTACTTTTCTTAATTTTCTTGGTATATTTCCTACCTTTCCCCTTTTCGGCAGCAGTATGTCTCCTGTCGGGGGACCTAGGAGGCAAATAGGCCGAAAGTGTGGGGTCCTCAACCCTTGGCAATGGTGGGGGTGGTGGGAAGAATGCGGGTCATCTTGGGTGGCGTGGGTAGATAAGGGAGACAATGGCGGACGAGAAGGGTCACCACGCTGACCCTCACTCACAGCCTCATCCTCACCAAGTAGTTTTGCTTGTTCCCTAGCTGCCGCAGCCGCCTTCTCAAGTATTTTCTGCTTATACAAATGTAGCTTGAAAGGCGATTTACCTGGGGAAGGGCTTGGCGTCGTGTCACTTATGCGAAATTTGGTGAGTGACCTTGAACTCTCCCACTCACTCACTCTCTCAAGTTCACTGTCTTTAGGTAAACCAGCTTCCTCAACAACTGGTACATCACCTTCATCACTCTCATCACTGTCATGTTCTCTCGCAAATCCCAGGAATTGCTCTTCTTTGTCACTCTCATGGCCATAATCACTCGACTTATAATTACTGGAGTCGTCACTGACTTCATCATCAACATTATGCTTGGCATCAGCTTGCTCATAAAGTCTCAATGTCGTCTCAATACCTCCGGGAGATAACACATTTAGGCGATGGCGTCGGGGTAAGGCGCGACGAACAAGCAAGGGCGTCGTAGGAAGCACGGTATCGGACACAGCGGAATCACTATTTGGCGTACTGTCCATGATGGCGTCGGGGTAGATACTGTTGCTGTGGCGTAGTTTACGCCTGGTGGCGCCACCTACCGTCCCACGATACCGAAAATGTACGCGCGGCATTCGAAAGCACGCACGCAAGCAATGGGCGTTCAAGAGCCCTTCCGGGTTGCGCGGGCCGAGGTTGTTATGGGCGTTCAAGAGCCCTTCCGGGTTGGAGGGGTTAAAGTTTACTAGTAACGAACCAAATAGTAGCATCGAAAAAGTCCCTAATTTCAAGAAAGCAAACTTCCATAAACTTAGAGCTATGTTTAAAGAAACTGACTGGAGCTTTTTAATTAACAATAACGACATAAATACATCTTGGAAGTTATTCGAAACCACTTACCTAAAAGCAGTGCAAGACTGCATACCATCGAAAATACGGCGTCCAGGCCATAATAATAAGCCCAAATGGTGGAATAAAACTGCCTGCTTGCTAAAAAATTTGCTAATGATAGATTAAAATCCTCACAAAATGACGAAGAACGGGTGAAATTTGTAGAGCTACAACGCAAAGCCAAAAAGTTAATTAAGCAAAGTAAAAAGACCTTAGAGTTACATATTGCGAATCAAAGTAAAACAAACCCGAAAGAATTCTATAGTTATATCAGAAAGAAAAAAGTAGTTACTTCAACTGTTGGACCGTTAGTCGATGAAAATGGAGAATACACCAAAGACGAAGTACAAATGAGTAATGCCCTCAATACCTTCTTTGCATCAGTTTTTACAACAGAAGACCTCCGTGATATCCCTACACCATCGCCAATTCAGATGTTCTAAGCAATATCACCGTTACAGAGAGAGAAGTATTGAATTGTTTAGATAAACTCAAGGTAAATATAACGCCTGGACTGGATACAATCTCGTCTAGAGTTCTAAAGGAAGCTAAGGATGAGCTCTCCAAACCACTGACATTACTATTCAATAAATCCTTGCAGTCTGGAACTATGCCTGATCAGTGGAAGCTAGCCAACGTAACACCGATATTCAAAAAAGGCAGCAAATCCCTACCCAGTAACTATCGTCCAATTAGCTTAACCTCAGTTGTATGTAAAATGCTAGAAACGGTCATACGAGACAGACTCGTAAATCACTTAGAGGAAAATAACATACTTAAAGATACTCAACACGGCTTTCGTAAAAAACGTTCCTGTTTAACAAACCTCTTAGACTTCTTCCACGATATCCTCAACCTCTATGATGAGAGTAAAGCTGTAGATATTATATACCTTGATTTTCAAAAGGCCTTTGACAAAGTTCCCCACAAACGTTTACTGCTAAAACTAAAAGCGCATGGAATACAAGACGGTGTGTTGAAATGGATAGAAAATTGGCTCAGCGACAGAAAGCAAAGAGTAGTCATAAACGGTAAGGCATCTAAATGGACCAATGTAAGTAGCGGGGTACCCCAGGGATCGGTATTAGGACCAATTCTTTTTCTAATTTACATCAACGACATAGATGAGGGTCTCACCTGTACAATCTCAAAATTGCAAATAGCGTACTCTCAAAAGAACAAGTTGACGATATGCAACACAATCTGTCATGTTGGGCCCAAATTTGGCAAATGAGTTTCAATGCGGATAAATGTAAAGTACTACATATCGGATACCTAAACGAGAAAGCAAACTATTCGATGAATGGCACTCAGCTTAAGAATGTAAACAGAGAAACCGATCTGGGAGTAACAATATCGAGTAACCTAAAACCGAGTCAACAATGTTCAGAAGTTGTTAAGAAGGCAAACAAAATAATTGGCTTTATAGGCAGGTCATTTGAGCATAAATCCAAAGAAGTTATCCTAACCCTTTACAATTCCTTAGTCCGCCCTCTTCTGGAATACTGCGTTCAATCCTGGTGCCCTTATTACCAAAAAGATATAAACAAGCTAGAACGAGCTCAACGTAAAGTTACCAAAATGATACCTAGCCTAAAGAACAAACCATACGAAGAGCGTCTTAGAGAATTAAATCTATTTCCTTTAACCCAGCGCAGATTAAGAGGTGACTTAATTCAAGTGTTCAAAATCATCAAAGGCATCGACAATATGAACTGTAGTAAGTACTTCACTATCGACCAATATAATTACACGCGGGGAAACCGTTGCAAAATTATTGGTAAATCTTTTAACTCGCACGAATCTAAGAATTTCTTCTTCAATCGAGTTGTCAACTTGTGGAAAGGGCTTCCCCGAAATGTTATAGACTGCATCACCGTTGATTCATTTAAACTACGCCTAGACAAATATCTCGCATCAAACCCGCGACTGACTGCGTTTGTAAATGAATAACTATTTTATCCCCCCCTCAGTTACTAACCCATCTGTCCCCTACTTACTTCCTAATCCTGCCACGGATATTAGTTCCAGGGCAGTAATTCCCTTTCCAATGTTCCCTTACCCACTCTAAACCACTGTTTGGACACTTGATCCTCAGTGTTTTGGAGGACAAGCAACCTAGAAGGGTCACTAGATATGTTGTTGCTTGATTTCCTTTGTACTCCCTGACCTGATTTAACTAGCCCTAACCTATTACCTAACCAACTAACCTATCATTAACCTATAATATTATTAGGCCAGAAATTTTGACCACAAGCTTCTATAACTCAAAAAGGTCTTACCCAACCTTAACCCCTTCTGTACCGGCGACGTATTTTGTATTTGATTTCAGCTACATTTAGACGGTTTTATGTAGTTTAGGAAGAATATATGGTAGCTAAAAGGATTAATTTTGATAGTCTGTAGCTTTCTTATGGGTAGACATCCTTCATAAGCTGAATAAAATAGTCTAATAATTGTCAGAATACGCTGAAAAGAATGTCACCGGTAATGAAGGGGCTAGCCATTTCTGTCTGTCCCTTTTATTGTACCGTAGCCTACTACTTTTCTTTCTAGGTGCTGGCGAGATCGCCCGATTGCGTGGCACTGCAAGAGGAGCTGCGTACGATGGGGGCATTGGCCCGGGGGTGCAAGCCCCCGGGCTGATGATCTCCCCCGCTGCCCTCTTAGAGTAAGATCTCATCTCACCCTGGCCTCTTGGGTTGCCCGAGCATCTGGAGTAGCTTCGGTCTACCGGACTCTGGACTGTTTGGCCAGACAGCCTGGGGAACTACAACAACAACTCAAGAATGTCTAGAGTAATCAAGTTACCATTTGAGAGTAGTAGGCTGCCTATACACATACATACATACATACATTACATTTATAATAGTCAAATGTTCAAACTTTCAATATTGGGGTTTACTGTACGGTACTGTATTTTGTAAATTTTTCAGTTTACTGTCATGTGTTCAAAAGTCTTATATGGTGTTTTTATCTTTCAGTTGGCGATGATGATGTCGTCACCGTCAAACCTTCTCAACCATCAACCACCTTCACCACTACCAACAACAACCACGCACAGGCCGTAGCTCGATTGGTAGAGCGCTCGCCTGCTGACCGTGAGGTTGACGGTTGGAGTCTCTGGCCAGCCAGTGAGTTATTGGCAGACGCCAGTGTTGTTGGTGGACGGCGCAGTCTAGCAATCTGTGGCAACTGTTCACTGAAGTCCCTGATTCATCATCAGGGCACCCACCCTAGCCCAGCTATTCAGCAGGGAGTGTATTGTGGTAAAAACTGCATCATCATCATCATCAGTTAGTAAATTGATTGGTTATTTTTTTTGTGGTGTGCTGGATCTGTCAGAGTTCCTCTACTTCCCATAGCCGTTTTTAACTTTACCTTTTTCATCATTCTTATTTCTTACTTTTTCATCATTCTTATTTTTAACTTTTCCTGAGAGTGGTGAAGGCAGTGGGGCCATAATGGTGTGCCCCATGGTTTCCTAGTGTCTTAATCTCACAGCCCACTGGCACAAGTCGGCCTTTCTCTCTGGCGTAGGGATGCAGCGACCCCACCGCCTGCCACTTCGGTGGTGAAGTCAGCCTCTGTAGCAGTTACGGTGATTTCTTGTTACTGGCTTATTGTAGCACGGTTAAGGATGGTGTGGTGCGATTTCGCCAGGTGCAAATGCTTCAGGGGGACTTTATAGAGTTCTGCCGAGACACTGTTAGTACTATACCAACATCAGCCACAGTGATAACATGATGGGGTGTTGCTGTGGCAAGACTTTGTTGTACTGTGCTGCAGTAAAGACTGTAGCCACCATGTTATGATTGCTGTGCACTGTGTGCAGTACTGTGATTGTACCATGGAAGCCACATTCACTGTGGACGGTTGCGGTCTTTAAACCCGTATGTATGTATTTATAATGTAAAACTTGCAAAATAAACAAACTAAAACTGGGACGACACAAGATAAATGCAAAAGAACTGATCCAAATCGCTATATGGAAACAACGCTTAATAAAATATGTAATAGTTTGTGAGTTGCTATACTGTACTAATAGCAACACACCCATTTTAATTGGTATTGAACCCAAACAACACAGTACAGTACCGTACAGTGTTACAGGTCTCGATATACAATTGGTTTACGTTCCTGAAAACCCGATCTTAAATATAAAAATTGTATAGCAAACCCTAAAATTAATGGGGTAAATGGGGATGCGTTCTCGGACCAGCCAAAACCCAAACACCTAAACAAATTTAATAATATCGTAAATTAGGTCATCGGATAGTGAGGGACACCTGTATAGTACAGTACAGTTGTTGTTGTTGTTCCCCAAGCTGCCTGGCCGAACAGCCCCAAGCAAGGCCAAGGCCATAACCGAGCGCCCCCACAGAACCCTCCCCGCCGACCACAATAATGCCTGGGTGACCGAAGCTACTCCATGACGGGGAGCTGAGGAGGGCGCGGAAACGCCCGGGAAACCAAACCCCACCCAGGGCCCTGTGTCCCTCAGCAATTATGAAGAGAAAGTTGAGGGGCAAAGGAAAAATGTGACGCTTTGGCTTCCAATCTTGGTAGATTGGGAGGTCAATCCACGGAAGAGACGCCGTCACTTGAGATCTAGAAAATATATAAGTAAAAGGAAAAGTCAGAGTAAGCTATGGGTATGGCAGAGATCGCTCAGTTCTCACTCTGAAAGACCAGCCCATCACCACATGACTAGAACCCAATCCTCTCAGCAACAGCTAGGAAAGGCCCTAGAAAGCCGCCTTTGGCGGGGGGATAGCTCCCCTATTTCAACCCCATTCGGGATTGGGCACCCGCCCAGTACAGTACAGTACAGTAATAGTGAATTGTAGCTGAACACCGCCCAGGAATGCTATCTTTGCTTGTGCTACAATGCTCTTTCCACAACATGGAAATACAGTACTGTACTTCAGTTCTTTCCTATAAAATGAACATACAGTACAGTATCACCAAAGTTGCATTTCCATTAATGTTGTGATCTTGCATAAATAATTGCCTTTACAATTGTCATCACTGGCATTTTTTTATATACTCCATTGAAGTTAACTTTTCAGCAAATCTTCACCCCCTAAAGCCAGTATCACATGGAAACTTTTCCCTTAACCCGAAAACGGAGAGGGGGGGGGGGTTGAACTAGCTCCCCATGGGCGAGCATATTGGCTCCATTCTGTTCAGTACCGGTACATGATTAGATTAATATCCAGTATTCGATAAATGGATATGAATCGTGGTCATGTGCTGTACTGTACTTATAACTGTCTTGATGGTGTAATGGTTAGAGTGTTTAAGATCTCTATGTGGTAACCAAAGTTCGAATCCCGGTAGGATCACATGATTTCATTAATTTCATAGGGAGGTGTTGTGGTGTTGGGAGTGAAATAAATAAATTTGATTTTTATATAACTACATTTCTACTTTCAGGTCCATTAGTAAAACTCATGCTGTCTGCTCTTAAATCATCAGGATGGTGAGTGGTATGCATTTTATTATACCAGAAATTAAATATTATAACCTGTATATGTTACATTTATGTATCTAACAGATTAACTTGCTCATGTAGTAATGTACACCCTATGTGGTGGATTGTGTTCTTTTATTTATAAATGATTAATTTGCTTAAGCGTTGTTTCCACATAGCGATTTTGATAAGTTGTTTTGTCTTTTTACTGTGTTCGTCCAAGTTTTGGTTTGTATATTTTGCAAGTTTTACATTATAATTACGATTGTGTGTGTATCCCTGTAATAACCGACCATCCCTCCTTAACCCCTTCCATACCAATGACGTTCTTTTAACTTTATTTTGGCTACTATTAGACGATTTTAGTCAGTTAAAACAGGGCCTCCAGCAATAAACAGGCTTCGACATGGCTGGTGCACTACAAACAGACTTAATCTAGCCCCAGCCAAATCCACCGCAACCCTGCTCACAAGTTGGACAGGAGAACACGAATACATCCCTCAACTCACCATAAACAACACACCCCTAACACATACACACACACCCAAAATCCTAGGAGTAACATATGATACTCATATGACATTCAAACAGCACACCACAAACATTAAAAAGAAACTGACACCCAGACTTAATGCCCTCAGGTCACTTGCTCACACAAAATTTGGACACAACAAAGAAACTACCACCACAGTATATAAACAATACATAAGATCAGTGATGGAATACGCAAGCCCAGCCTGGGCTTCTAACCTAGCTGAAACACATCATAAGACCTTACAGACTATTCAAAACAAAGCCCTGAAGATCATTACAGGCTGCACAGCTACTGCACCCACAGATCACCTACATCAAGAAACCAAAATCCTCAAAGTCAAAGACCATCTGGACATGAGAGGCACTCAATTCCTGGCAGCAGCCTCCACGAACCAAGACCACCCACTAAACTACATGGCAACACACCCACAGACACCAAGAAATATCAAAACAACACCCAGCACACGGTATCACACACAATTATTGTCCTCTCTCCCTCCCTGCCCACCCCGAACCAACTTCCAGAAGCACATCCATACTCATATCTCTCACCGATCCATCCACTCACTCACAGACAACACACAGCTGCATGCACGACCTCCCGAAATCCATCCTTCCGAATCCTCCCTTCCTCGCGAGGACAGAGTCCACCTGGCCAGGCTGAGATGCGGACACCATCCAGCTCTCCTGAGCTATCAGAAGAGACTGGATGACTCCGTTGTCGACGCCTGCCCGGGATGTAACACAGCACCCCATACCATTAAACACATCATAGAAGACTGCATTTCACACAACCACTTACGCCAACAACACAATCTACACTCAATGAGAGCTCTGTGGGAAAGCCCGATCGTGGCCATGGCCTTTCTCAGGGACTCGGGGCTGTTCGGCCAGGCAGCTTAGGGAACAACAACAACAACAACAACAACATAAACAGGCTTCGATCAATCTCACTTAACCCTGTCACGGACCTATAGGCTCTGACTGTACGGGTTCACTTCCACCCTTCAAACGCATCAACCAGTCTGAGATCGGGGTCGGGGCTTCAAGCAACCAAACCAACAGAGGCCCGAAACTTCGCATCCCAATATCCTTCTTACTTCTATCCCTCTCATTTTGATCGAGCAGAGTTTCGAAGTCTCACTCAATAAATATGTAATTCAAATTAAAGTTCAATGCTATCTCTGCTCATGAACACCAGGGGGTGGAAGTTTCTTTTCTGGTCACATTAAAACTACCGTAGTCAATGACGGGGCGGGAATAATGAGTGGGGTCAGTGTTATCTTATACTTTCTCGGTGCAACGTTCTCGGGAATATCGCTTCCAGAAAGCGTTGTTTTAAAACTCCAGGAACTACCCCCCTTCGGTTTGACTACGGGAGATATCGTGACTATAACTTATATTTTCATTTTGATTTTCTTTTTTGTTTTCATTTTGTATAAATTTAATATTTTGCATTAATATTAATTACCATTGTATTTGTTTTATTTTGTTTTATAACTTTAAATTATAATTATATAATACATAATGATTTTGTTATATTACTTAAATTTGATTTTATTATATTAACAAAAATTGTATATTATTTTCTTATCCATATATATTTATACCCTAATGATTAAATGAAGTGAGGAAGATTAACCCTATATAATATCCAGAAGACTACTTTGAAATCTGATTAAAATACGAGAACAACTCTTAAATTAAAATATCATCTTAGTAATAAATATTAAAATACGAGAACTACTCTTAAAGAGACTTTACCTTAATACAAGTACAGTACTAAATTAATAAAAGTACTTATCCATACTGAACACCCTTAAACTAAAGTTCAGTCTTTGTGTTCAACCTAAAGGTCACCCTCTAGACTCCTTCGGGGCCAAATCTTTAACTAAGCTAGTTCCACTAGTCTCTCCAAACTTTGGGTTGTAACAACCCTTTTTACTACCTCCGATCCTTCTTAAAATGCACAAAATCGTCTAAATATAGCATGAATAAAATTTAAAAAACGTCGTCGGTACAGAAGGGGTTAAAGTTAATGTAATGTAGTGAATCAATTACAGTGAAGTGGACCTGAATCGCCACATCTGCGAAGTGTGTGATCTCTCAGTCAACGGGGGCTACGACTCTGAGATGAACCAGGTCAGTTATCATTAATTGAGTTTAGAAGTAAAATTGGTTGGTGGAGGGAACATAATAATAGGTTAATACACTAATAATATTAGTTTGGATATATGTGTTCTGTCACCTCATTTTCCTATCTTGTGTCTCTTGCTGATCCTCCCTACCCCTTGTGATAGTAAGGGCTGGCTACTGACTGGTTATTTGTTAGTCAAAAGTACCACTTCTTTTAAAAAGGAATTAACTATACCCTCTTTCTTTTCAACTGACGATAAATTGCTAAGTTCCCATCAAGATTTCTCAAGTTATTTTGAAGATTTTATAGTGAAATGTGGTGCTAATTATATAAACTTGGTCTTAATATGATGCAGAGACAGTGGTTTCATATTTTTTCATGAAGTATTAAGAAAGTAGCTGCTCAGGGATTCAATTTAACGTCAGATGAAATGAAAGAGTATAGTGCTCAAAGAAATTCTGGGGGTACCCCGATGAAATGAACTGAAGAGCTATTCTTAATTTCAGGTCTCCCTCGATTTACGATTGGGTTAATTTCCTGAAAACTCTATCTTAAATAGAAATATCGTATGTCGAACCCTAAAATTAAGGGGAGGCAGACCTTTTGTTTGGTCTATTAAATACTGTATGACTAAACCTTAAGAGAAACAACCTAAATACGCACAGGATAAGGACAAATGCCCCCCACAATCTCAGACTTGCTAGTGTGAATGTTGGCAGTTTGAATCTGCGTGCAAATGAAGTGGCTGAGATGTGTGAGAGGAGGCGAGTGGACGTCTGTTGTGCCCAGGAAACACTCTGGAATGGGCCTGGGGTACAGTGGATTGGAAGAAAGAAAAGATATAGGATCTGTTAATAGATATATGGAAGCAACCGCACTGACTGAAATCCTGGAGACAACTGCCGGTCGTTCGCATGGGCCAGCCGACCATACTGTACTTCCATCCAGCCGATGACGTCATCAGCCAGCCTACGACTCGGCGGCCTGCCATTGGCTCGAGGCGGCCGAGCTTAGTGCAGGTCGAGCCAGTCAACCTGCGCCACTTTGGCGTGACTGCTAATATATTAACACACTCGCTATTTTCTTTTCTTTTTCTTTGCGGGTCCCCTTAAGTACATACAACTATGTACATTCGTAAGTTCGCCAATGTACATAATTACATTTCTTACATGTTGCTGCTTGCGGGCAACACCTAATCCCGACTGACTGCCTCCCGCAGCCGCTTCATCGACGCGCCCTTCTTGGTAAGGCAGTCTGCCAGTTGTCTTGATGTTGCCACCCATGTTACCTCCTTTAATTCCCCTTTTTCCAACATATCTCTAAGCACTGATATATCAATTCGCAGACGCTTGTCGTCCACCAATTTATAGGAGTATAGGGCTTCCACTAGGCTGCGGTTGTCTACAAAACACTTGATAGGGATACTCCCACATCCGGAGATCTCCTGCAGAATACTCGCCACATACACAGCAGTACTAGCACCATCCAAAAGTGCCAGGGTCTCTGCAGCAAGAGTTGACTTTACCACCCGTCGAACCTTCCTTGATTGCCAGTAAACAGGGCTTCTCACATTATCAGTGTTGCACAGAAAGATGATAAAGCCTCCTTGAGACCCATGGTCCTGCAGGTTGGCGAACGATGCGTCAGCATAGCACTCAATGTGGCACTCTTCTAAAGGTCCAATCCTCGGAATAAATAATCGTACATTATCCGATTTCACACGCCCAATTGTAACGGGAAGAAATTGTACTTTCCCTTTTGGTATATGTTGTAAGGTTTGACTTAACTGTAAGACTTTTTCCCCTTCATTCACTCTTCCCTATATTTAAGGGAAATGTATCATTTAAGAAGGGTTAAGTAACCCTCGTCTATGTAAAGAGGGAATTAGCCTAGATCAGGAGGAGAACTAATATTCTCAAATCTATCTAAAATACTTTCAAGCCTAATTTATCGTTTCACCCCTTTTGTTATCCCATGTAAAAATCCTTCCTTTTCGAATTTAGAGTAATGCCCCCTTGTGTAAAAAGACCGCCAATTCCTACCCAAGCGACGCCACCCTTTGTGGTCACCCTCCCCCTTTTTGGCGGGATCCCTGGCACTGGCCCTCGGTTCCTCACTGTCGTGACCCCAGGCCTACGAGAGAGACACCTACCTAACCCCCAGTCTCTGTCATCATTCCCCGCTTCTTCTCCGGACTTAGGCTTCCTTTCCCTCCATTCAGAGGTTCGTAATTAAGGTTTATAGTGTTATAAGGTATTGCTTATTCAGTTAAGTAAGTACTAGGTGTGTAATGTAGGAGGTATTACTGTGATTGACAAATTCGTGAACTCGAGCCTACCATCGGGTTGGTCGACAGGCACCCCTCACCTGCCAAGTGCCTACAACCATACAAATTCCCCCATTATCATTGTGTTCAGTAAAACTTAAGTCTGTGCACCTTTGCTAAGTGGTATTCTGATATTTTAGACTTTGTTATTCCAAATTAACGTCAAATTAACTTCGTGTGTAATAATTTCAGTCAGAGGGACGCCATTTGATGGCCTTCGAATTCTTGTGTTTTTCCATAATTCCCGACCAAACTTAGGCTAGCCTATTTTGCTAGTTTGTCTTTCACCGTTTTACATAATCCTGAGGTAGTGCGAGAACACCAGTTAACCTCTGAAGTGCGCATGGGGGTAATTGGAAACGTCCCCCTGTGCTGACGTATTTGAGGTGTTTCCGTCACTAAAATATTCATTGTGCCATTAATAGCATTAATATTTATCCATATGCGCCTATTATGGGTTGATTATAAAGGTATTAACCTGAAACAACAATAAAACGAGTGAAAACAGCGTTTGGATGGTCAAAATCGGAGATATAGCCCGCGAGTTGTATAATGTATGGGTGAGGCAATCTGCTTTCCCGCCAATTTCCCCCAAGGCCACTGAGACGCAGTCAATCGATACTCTCTCTCTCTCTCTTGCACTCGCTTGCTATCAGTGATGACCACACCCTCCAATCGGATTTCTAATGTTAGCACGAAAATATACCTCAGAATAAGGGAATAACAGGGAAAATAGGTGATAACTGAAGGAGAGGAGGAAAGTGGGGAAGGAGGGGAGGTAGAGGACTGAGATTTTGCATGGCCCAGGGGCCAAAAAAAAAAAAAAAAAAAAAAAAAAAAATATAAATTTTTTTTTTTTTTTTCGATGTCAAAAGTTGATTTTTATTTTCTCTGACTCTTAAGAGTCTTCCCGCAGTGCGCCGGGGGAACTCTTAAGAGTCTCCCCGCAGCTCCCGGGTTAAGAGTAGAATTGAGGACGATGAAGTTGATTAAAATGCTTTTGAAGCCTGACCGCCATTTTAGGATTTAGACCATCTCGCATTTCGGAGAGACGACCAGGTTGAGTAAATTACTAATGTAGCAGTTGTATTGTATGTTTAGAACTTGTTCATTACTTTGAGTTTATAAAACCATGCATTTTGGTAACTATGGTTGTATTTTAACGTGTAAATCAGGAAAGGACATTCGTTTGAGATCGTGTCCTTGAGTTTTGTTTACCTTTCGTGTCTCCGACGTTCCAAAGTTAGGCCTATTCAGATAAGTATTTATAACTAACGTCTCCTAGGCCTGGTTATTGTTCATTTTAAATGTTTTTACTGGGTTATAGTGTAAAGAGTTACTTGTTATCTTGATTTAGAGGTCCTCATTTCCCAACCCCAGTACTGTCAAATTTCGGACCCCCATTGGGTCGGGTTTATTTCAGATGATTATTTGTTCTTACCTATTGTTACCGGTACTTAAAGTTAACTTGTGAAAAGGCCGTTTAGGTATGGGTACTTGCTGAATTATTATGGTAGGTCATATGATTTTACATTTTTAATTAGGCTACCTAACTTTCACCTAATTGGAAGTACAGTAGGCTATTATTAATTATTGTGCTTTTTGAATGTGTTATGAATATTGATTGCTATGATATAATTATGTTTGACATGGTCTAATGAACAGAGTTGCCTTGCAAGGGATGGAACGCTGTAGTGAGATTCTGGGCAGCTGATTTCAGGGGATAAGTTACTCGAGTTACAGTAGAATTAACGTTTAGCTTTGTTTGAGCCTTGTATAGCACCCTCCGCATTGAGCAGTCCAACCTGTTAAGTTTGACCATGACAATTACCTTTGATTTATGCCATTATTGTATTGATTTGACTCCATAGATATGCTGTGTAATTATGTGTTCCCAATTGTGTGTAGAGTACTGCTGAGTAACATATGTACCTGTACTTAATGAGAGGATCTTTGGATGCCTTAAGAGATTATTTCGGTACTGTACTGTAATGTCATAATTTGATCTGTCATTGTATTTCTGTACTTATATTAGCTCATCTATTTTTATACGTTAATAGGAATCCATGTATTTTTATATGTTTATATTAGCCTATATTTTTATATGTATTTGTTTTAGTATTACTGTGTGCTGTAATTAGGATATTGATTAACCCCATTATTAAGGGTTAGCTATATGTCAACCGTGGGTTAAGAATGCATTCAACTACCCAGGGAACCAGTTTGGGACGGAGTTGATGTGATGCTGAATTGCTGATGGCGGAGAATCGGAGATTCACCCCTCCCATTGGCTGAGTGCAGGATGCTGAACTCGTGTACTGTACGAGGGTTCAAGGACCGCAGGAAGACGTATGATTACCCCCTATACCCCAGGATACGGTAGGCCGAAGAAACCTACAGGCAAGCCTGGCCGATACCGGTATCTAGCGGAATTGGGATGTATAATACTGAGAGGAATGGGGTGGATACAGACAGCAAGGTTCAAGTCCTACTCCTAGGTTAAGAGACTGTCCCAGTACGGTAATGGATTGGTCCCAGGTTAATGGTATAGAGATAATTAGATACAGACCATACGGTACCAATGTTAAGAGTTGTAAACGGTAAAATGTTCCTTCTATTAATATCAAGCTTAAGATTACTGCAATATGTTTGTATCTATCCTCCCGTACCTATTTGGATCTAAATGTGTTGTCAGGAGGGTAAATCGGAGCTGTCAGTATTAAATTGGTCTAAGAGTAGTACCAGTAGCCTAACCGAGAGTCAAAGTCTTGTCAGCCAACATGGAAGGTGAAGTTCTTGATTGGTCTTTGCTAGCCTCCGATTTATCCTACTGTCCTAATGTACCTGAATAATGAGCATGAGTCACGATTGCATAAAGAATAAGAAAACCATGGGGACGGCCAGTTCACCTGAAGGTGGGCGATCAAATAATTCGAATGAATTACCGTTCCCAAAAACATCCTTATGTGATATCTAGAAAGTAGAGAATATGCTAGGTCTCAGTGGGGTTTTTGTGGTTCTTTGGTCTTATCATCGTGTCGGAGTTGCAGTCTTTCCCCTTCCTCGAAGGATGTGGGTCAACCAAACAGGGTTGTCCTCTCGTTAATTAGAATGCAATAACGGGTTTGTCGTCATCTCTTCCTTTCTATCCTTGAGTACCTATTTTCCACCTTCGCAGCTTAATCTAATCTTTTTCTGTCTTACCCTCTCTTGTTCACAGCAGAAGAAGGGAAGAGAAGAAGAAGGAGAGATATCAACCCCCCCCCGTTACACAATCACCTTATTTAGTCTTAATATGTCAGACACCGTAGCCTTTGGAAGTGAAACACTCAGTTCGCACACATCGAACGCTATATCTGGGCGAGTGTGAGTAGCCATCCAATTCAGTTGCCCGATCAACGCACGATATTTAGTTCTCTCCTGGTCTGACAAATCACTAGTCTTCTCTAATGCTCGACGCTTGCTCAGCGTAACCGGAGTCAATGATGCTCCATACTGAAACTGGTCGATTGTGACACTGCCATCCTCTGTGGTAACTACGTTGAGCCCCACATACTTAAAGCACTTGGAATCTGAAGTCCCGACCTGGAAGGTCCTGCGCAACTGGTTTATGACTTGCTGCTCAAAATTCACAGTACCAGCCCACAAGAAGTCATCCACATATATGCAAATGATACCTTCTGTTCCACCACTTCGACTCCACGAAAATAATGCAGGGTCCAGGGACGAGATTTTGGCACCTAGACATATCAGCTGGTCCTTCACCCTCATGTACCATTGCCTGGCTGCATCGCATAAACCATACACCGTCTTCTACAGACGCCACAATAAACCATTGTCGAACTCGGGAGGAGGTCGCAGGTACATTTCACGCTCTATATTGTTCCCTTGTAGGTACGCAGCTTGTATATCCATGGTGTGGCATAACCAACCATTAGCTGAGGCGAGGGATATCGCCAAACGGACAGCCTCCTTTGAGCAAGTGGGAGAATTCTTCAGCAGCTCTACAGTGTCCTCTTCAAAGCCCCTGGCCACCAAACGTGCCTTCACAATAGTCTTCCCATTCTTCAGCTTCTCTGTGACCACCCAACGTACAGATATGGCACGTTGACCCACATCATACACCTCATTGTTCCTCCAATTCTCAATTTCTCTTTCCTTAGTACACACCACTTCATCTGTATTAAAAAACACAAGCATTTCTGTCGCCTCGTCCACAGTTTCCCACGACGTAAGATCTTTGTCCAGATCCATCCAATTAATATTACCATCTTTGTCACTCTTAACCCTTCCTACCCGGGCTGTCTTACCCAATGACGGTCGCCCCTACCCGGGCGAAATGGCTGAAAAACGTCTAGGCCTAGGCTACTGTATTTATGTTTATTTTCACTGCTAGAACTTTCCCACTCATCTATAATCGTAGTGCAGTTTTCAATCTGTATTTTGGCGTTGAGTAGAGCTCTGTAAGTCAACTGGTTCAGTTGTGATGATGATTTCAATGGAGCCAATATTGCAGAGATGTTGCCAATATGGGGGCTTTTCAGACACTAATTTCGTCTGACGTCAGAACAATAACATTGAAGAGTCTTCTCCTTCTTGTTTTCGGAGGTGCGGTGACGCAACGCTTGGGTTTGTTGACATACGTCGTACGCACGGCGTTCCAACCAAGCTTAATTAGGCTATTAAGCTGCTGCCTTAGGTAAGGCATACCGGGTAGCGGCCCTTCTTTCGAGCTGTCCTTACCTAAGGCAGACCGGGTAGGAAGGGTTAATGTTGTAGCAGTTGGGGTATTTACCAGTCATCTTCCCAGCACGACTAACAATTTTGTCTGATATCCACTCACCACTCGCTTTATCAATACCCTTGATCCTTTGACCCACTTTAATTTTCACTACATTACGTTCAGACACACCAGAGGCGATAGCACCGGCATCCGTCTGACGTATGTCACCGGGGGGGACCTCCACAGCAACCTGACCCCCACCACCCACAACATCAACAATGTTACCAGGATGTTCGTCATCATCCGAGTCTAGGTCTGAATCTACGAATCTAGGCACCACATTACCACGTTCACTAGGTACGTCCAGAGTATGGGGAGAAGAATGGGGCACATCCTCATCATTTGACACGGCAGCAGTATCAACACTGGTAGGTGCCATGGCAATTCGACATGTGTGTACCCTAACACACATTCCACCGTGCTTCACCAAAAACTGCTTCCCGTCTCTCCCTATTATTGTACCAGGTCCGCGCCACTTATTACTGTCTAGACGCTTGTAGTAAACATCATCTCCGTAGTGTAGGTCTCCAGGGTCGCTTTCCCGCACATTATGACGAAGTGCTCTAGTCAGCCTTTCACTAAATTCCGCTATGGTAAATGCTCGTCTTGCAGCGTGAAGGGCAGTCAGGTTATCCTTAACTATACCAGCAGGTATGGCCTCGCTGTCTAGCGCTGGCAGGTTATCATAAAAAGCTCCAGGAATCCCAGGGTTCTGGCCAAACACCAACTGGTTAGGCGAGAAACCTGAGAAGGTTGACAGTGCGCTCCTGACAGCCACAGCCCAAGCCAGAGCAACATCCAGACTACAGCTAGGACAATCCGCCAAAATCTTGCTAACCATTCCACCCAACACAGCATTGAGCCTCTCACAAGCACCATTACTCCAAGGGCTTTCAGCTGCCGTAGTCAGTATCTTAACGTTAAATGACTCACCCAGAGACCTCATGTCTGAATTATTAAATTCACAGCCATTATCTGACAATATTTTTCCTGGGGCACCAAATAACACAACCCAACTGAGAAATATCCCACGAATAATAGTGCCTGCATTCTTGTCATGAATAACCACAGATGTACAATATTTTGTATACAGGTCCACTATCACCAAGAAATACTTCTTGCCCCACGACTTAAGGTCCATAGCAATCACCTCATTAAATCTGTGAGCCATCGGGACACCTACCACTGGTCTCGGTCTCGGTTTCTTATACCTTCTACACACTGAACAATCATTTGACACTTTATCGATCCTTCGTTCCAGGTTTGAGTCCCTGATATCGGCATCCCTTACAAGCTTCTTCAATTTCTCTGCTGTAGGGTGTCCAAACTGACGATGAAGTTTCAAAGCTTTCTTCTCTAGGTCCCCGTCATTAGATCATGCCAGAGCCACAGTGATACCAACTGCCCCGTCTAGTCAAGCCGATAGCGGCAACAGATAGTGTTCTGATGATGAGGTTTTCAAATTTACGATTCTTTTCTTTCCATTCACTTTGATCTGATTTGTTTCACAATTTATTACCATTTTGGCTCTTTTCATAGAAGCCCTACTCAGTAACAACGGTAAATTACATCTCACCACATCAGTAGTAATAGTGGCACGCATATCCCCTATACAACAGGGAAACGTAACTTTCTTGTAGGAAGTCACGGAAATACCATTGCCAAAAGTGAAGCTGGAATTAGAGCATTCCTCCTTCACAAGTCTGCGCTCATGGTCAGTCAACCCCTGTATGTACTCGTCGAGCCAACGTGAACCACACACAGTGTTTGTACAACCCGTATCTAGGACAGCACACCCTTTTGATTCACTCACTAGTTTCAGTAATTTGTCTTCGCTCTCATTATCATTCACATAGCCCACGAATAAGTTCACTGGTTCCTCATTGTACCCACCATGTCCCCCTCTGTTCTCGTAGGCATCAGGGCAATCACGTGCCCAGTGATATGTTGATTCACAAATAGCACACTTGGTTATTTTACCAAGTGCCCCCACTGGGTTTTTCTTCCTCCTGTCCTGTCGTTGACGTCCTCTATTACCACGCACACGTTCATAGCCTTGCTGTCCACGCCAACCACGTCTACCCTCACTTTCACCAACATTGCCATCATATCCCACAAATAAAGGTTCCGATTTTACATGTATGTGGGCGCCAAGTCCCATCGCACCACTTGAAAAGATACGGTTGAGCGTCGCCTTCATATTTGCGTACGATACCACTTTGGTTGCCGACATGACTAATTGCTTCTCCCTCTCCTCCACCACACAGGAGGCCAATAACATAAAGGCCAACACTGAATCATCAAGCTCCAATCCTTGTTTGGTAACTCCGTGGTACGCATGTTCGAATTCTGACACAAATTCCTTTATCTCTGCTTTCTCTTTCCTCCGTAGGCTATATAAGGCCTCAAATGCTGCAAACTTCCTTCTACCTTCGTCGACCAGGAATACGTCATCAAGCCTTTTCAATAACACTTCCACGCCATCGTCGGCCTCCAATGTGGTCTTATCTATTTCAGAAGAGGCAATTCTAGCCTCCCGGAAAGTGACAGATGGATCGCCAATGCCCTCTTTTTCTTATCAATCGTTGTAAGTCGACACCAAACACCCACATCCTCCTTCCACATTTCGTATTCTTCATCACGCTCTAATTTCGGAGGCCATTTCAGTGAGCACGCCATAATGCCCGAACTACGCTCTGCTACCAATGTTAATAGATATATGGAAGCAACCGCACTCACTGAAATCCTGGAGACAACTGCCGGTCGTTCGCATGGACCAGCCGACCATACTTCCATCCAGCCGATGACGTCATCAGCCAGCCTACGACTCGGCTGCCTGCCATTGGCTCGAGGCGGACGAGCTTAGTGCAGGTCGAGCCAGTCAACCTGTGCCACTTTGGCGTGACTGTGCTAATATATTAACCCTCTCCGACATATGACGCAATTTTGAGCCTATTAGGGATACTTTAAAGCCTTTATTACCATCAGGGTTTTTTACAAACCTTTATTTTAGTTACTTCAACCTCTGCAGTTGTCTTTGAGTTAGATGTGGGCAGAAAACTAATTTTGGAGAGGTAATTATAAGAATGAGAGAACTCTATTTCTTATTGCTAATCTGGCAACCTCTGCGTCATATATGTCTGAAGGGGTTAACAGGATCTACTGGAAGGGGGTGGAGACTGATAAAGCGAAAGGAGGAGTGGGTGTTCTGGTGGCTGAAGAGTTGGCGGAAAGTGTGCTTCAGATTACGAGAGTTAGTGAAAGGCAGATTGTTTTGAAGTTGAAAGTTGGTGAAATAATTCTGAATGTGATATCTGCATATGCCCCACAGGCTGGCCTACAGAAAGAGACAAAAGAGGACTTCTGGAATGACACCGTCAGTGTCATTTCGGGCCTCTCGGAGAATGAAATAACAATCCTGGGAGGGGACCTGAATGGTCACGTGAGAGCATCTGCAGATGGATACGAGGGAGTACATGGAGGAAATGGTTACGGAAGGAGGAATCTGGAAGACGAATATATACTGGAGTCCTGCGTTGCACTCAACATGGTTGTGTGTAACACAAAGTTCAAGAAAAGACAGAGCCATCTGGTCGCATATAACTGGGGTCTTCAGTAGCCAGATAAATTACTTCTTGGTTAACCTCTGAAGTGCGCATGGGGGTAATTGGAAACGTCCCCCTGTGCTGACGTATTTGAGGTGTTTCCGTCACTAAAATATTCATTGTGCCATTAATAGCATTAATACTTATCCATATGCGCCTATTATGGGTTGATTATAAAGGTATTAACCTGAAACAACAATAAAACGAGTGAAAACAGCGTTTGGATGGTCAAAATCGGAGATATAGCCCGCGAGTTGTATAATGTATGGGTGAGGCAATCTGCTTTCCCGCCAATTTCCCCCAAGGCCACTGATACACAGTCGATCGATACTCTCTCTCTCTCTCTTGCACTCGCTTGCTATCAGTGATGACCACACCCTCCAATCGGATTTCTAATGTTAGCACGAAAATATACCTCAGAATAAGGGAATAACAGGGAAAATAGGTGATAACTGAAGGAGAGGAGGAAAGTGGGGAAGGAGGGGAGGTAGAGGACTGAGATTTTGCATGGCCCAGGGGCCAAAATTTTTTTTTTTTTTTTTTTTTTTTTTTTTTTTTTTTTTTCGATGTCAAAAGTTGATTTTTTTTTTCTCTGACTCTTAAGAGTCTCCCCGCAGTGCGCCGGGGGAACTCTTTAGAGTCTCCCCGCAGCTCCCGGGTTAACAGGAAAGACTGGAAACTGGTTCGGGATGTAAAGGTCATCCCAAGCGAAGAATGTATCCCCCAGCATAAGCTACTTGTGTGCGACATGAGCTTATACAGAGATCCTAAGCGCAAGATGGTATACTGTACATGCCCAAAGGGAAAGTGTGGCTGCTGAAGAACAAGGAAGTTAGGGATAGGTTTCATAGTGAACTGGAGGAAAATAATAGAAATAAGGAAGCTAGGCCTAGCAATGTAAATAGTCAATGGAATTTTCTTAAGCCTAGCCTTCTCGCTGCCACTGACAAAGTCTGTGGGAAAACAAAGGGTAACCCCAGGAATAAGACCTCCTGGTGGTGGAACGATGAGGTAGAACATGCTGTGAAAGAGAAAAGGAGATGCTACATAGCATGGAAGAAGGGAGGCAGTAAGGAGGAATACCAGGCAGCTAAACGAACTGCCAAAAGAGTTATTTACAATGCTAAAAATCGCATTAAGGACCTGGTCCTCGAACAAGTGTGTAACACTGACAATCCCAATGGGATCTTCAACCTAGCTAGGTGAGTTAAAAATGACAGTAGGGATATTATAGGTGAACAGTGTGTTTGAAATGATAATGGGAAGATTGTGTATGCAGAAAATGAAATTAGAGAAGCATGGAAGGCACACTATGAACGATTGCTAAATGTAGTTTGAATGGGATAAGGAACAGCTTAGTATCGAAAAACCAATATCTGGACCCCCTCCTTTGATAGCACCAGCTGTAGTGAGCAACGCAATCAATAAAATGAAGGACGGTAAAGCTCCAGGGTGCTCTGACATTGTCGCCGAGATGATAAAAGCCTAAGGGGAGACTGGTGTCAACTTCATCAGAGTTGATAAACACCATTATTAAAGATGAGAAAATCCCTGAGGATTGGCACAAAAGTGTAATAGTAAATATATACAAAGGAAAAGGGGATGCGCTAGATAGAGGTAATTATAGGGGCCTGAAAATGCTTGATCAAATCATGAAGGTCTGTGAGAGAGTCTTTGATTAGGAAAAGCATCTCCATTGATGATATGCAGTTTGGTTTTATGCCAGGACGTGGTACAACCGATGCTATCTTCATAGTCAGGCAGATACAGGAAAGATACTTACTAAAAGGTAGGGATCTTTACTTTGTGTTTGTAGACCTGGAGAAGTCCTTTGACAGGGTGCCTAGAGATGTTGTGCAGATCGTATTGTGTCAAAATTCATTGCAGCCAGAAAGCTTCACACAGCACACTTCTTGAGCTAACTATGCCAGAATTTGTTATGTAGGCTCTTGAATGACTGAAATAATAGCCCATAATATACTGTATATATATATGTATATATATATGTATATATATATATACAGTAAACCCTCGCTATCTCGGACTAATTGGGGGGAGACCCAGTCCGAGATGACCGAAAATCCGAGATGTCCGGGGTCCGACTTATGTCCGACTTAAGAGAGGATAAAATCCGACCTAACCAATGTCCGTCCGAGACAACAATGAAATCGGAGACTACGGAAAAAATCCGACCTCAAGAGAGACGTCCGCGTCAACCTAGAAAACGAAGACAACCCTATTCGAACCCTATAATCTGTAATAGAAAACACAGTACATGTATTTTAGTTTTACAATATGTATTGTACAGTAGGCTATATTATACTTACCCCTTCATAGCTCTTGTCTGTAGTCTTGATGTCCTCCCTCCCCCCTCCCCCTCCCCAACACTGCATTAATTACTGCAGCATCCCCTTTTCACCCCCCACCTCCACCTCACTGTCCTTCTCCACCTCACTGTCCTTCTCCACCTCACTGTCCTTCTCCACCTCACTGTCCTTCTCCACCTCACTGTCCTTCTCCACCTCACTGTCCTTCTCCACCTCACTGTCCTTCTTCATCCCACTGTCCTTCTCCACCTCACTGTTCTTCTCCACCTCACTGTCCATGACCACCTCACTCCCCTTCTCACTGTCCTTCTCCACCTCACTGTCCTTCTCCACCTCACTGTTCTTCTCCACCTCACTGTCCATGACCACCTCACTCCCCTTCTCACTGTCCTTCTTCACCTCACTGTTCTTCTCCACCTCAATGTCCATGACCACCTCACTCCCCTTCTCACTGTTCTTCTCCACCTCAATGTCCATCGCACTGTTCTTCTCCACCTCCCTGTTCTTCACACCCCCACTCTTAGGACCATATCCCTTGCCTGTCATGGAACCCTTACCTTTACCCTTACCCACACTGTCCTTCTCCACCTCACAAACAATGTCAGGTTCAGGTATATCCATGGGCACAGGCGTGCTACTCATTAATTCATCCAAATCCATGTCTAAGTCTGAGAGTGGCATAGTGTCTACAGTGCTCCACGAGGTGCTAGCAACTGAGGAAACACTTGGGAGGGAGGTGGTGCTAGCAAGCGACACACCACTGGTAGCAGACGAAGTACGAGGTCTGGGAGGAGCAGAGGGTACAAAAAAGGAGCTGATTTTCTGTTGTTTTTTCCGATCAAGGTGTGCCCTCTGAATATGGAATCGACCATTACGGAGTGGTTCGTATAGGGACTGCAACTTCGAGTCATTTACTTGAGTCAGATACTGAAGAATGGTGTCAAAGGAGTCCAGGGCATGCGAGACTGATATCTTGGGCCCCCCCTCTGTCTCTTCGTCCGACTCATCCTGGGTCTCTTCCTGGGCTACCCCCAACACCTCGGCTGCAATTTGTTCGTCAGTCTTATGCTCGTGTCCAGGTAGGTCTCTGTCCTCTTGCAGCCAGTCGTCAACTTCTTCGGGGAGGTCACCCTGGTTACCCTGGTTCAAGAGGTTCCTGAAGTCAGCTGCCCCAAACCCTTCAAAACCCGGATCTTGCACCTTCGGGATATTTAAGACCTTGGTCCAACCATTCCTCAGTGTGTTGAAAGACACTTCGCGCCACGCCTCTGCCCAATTGTAGATGCAGTCTTTCAGGGTATACTGCTTCAGTTTTTGTAGAGATTTCTTTCCGCGTGTATCCACATAACCTTCTTCGTCCATCCCATCTTCTATGATGACGAGGCATTGTTCCAGGAACTTCCTCTTGTATCGCCTTTTGCAAGCTTCAATTATTCCTTGGTCCATAGGCTGAATAACACTTGTGGTATTAGGAGGCAGGAACATTGTCTTAATTTTGCCGTTTGCACTCTCCAGTTTCGTGGTACAAGGGTGGGCAGGTGCGTTGTCGAGCAACAAAATGGCAACAGCTTCTTATAGGGTACACCATACACTCGATTCTGGAACGAGCGAACGTCGGGTACAAATCTCTTGTGAAAGAAATCCTCGGTGATGACCTGGTTAAACCAAGCTTTCTTTGATCCATAATAGTCGACTGGGAGTTGCTTGGTAATGATGAGGTCCTTAATTACTCTCGGCTTCTGAGATTTGCCGACGATTGTAGGGGTCACACGGTGGCTTGCGTCGGCATTAGCGCAGCAAAGCACTGAAATGCGCTCCTTCACAGTTTTGTGGCCAGGTGTGGACGTGATTTCTCGGTGGGCCTGTGTGTTGGAGGGTAGAGAACGCCAATATAAGCCAGTCTCGTCACCGTTATAGAGCTGCCAATGTTGAAGGTGTTCCTCGGTTATAAGGGCGTGGAAGCGATCAGTGAAGGGTTCTATGGCCGAAGTATCGGCGCTTAAGATTTCACCACAAATACTCCTGTTTGAGAGGCCATGGCGGTTTCGGAACCTCCACAACCACCCCTCGCTAGCCTTGAAGTCTTGGTGATGAAGATGCTGGCCGAAACGTTCTGCTGCATGCTGGATCTCGATGCCTCTCACTGGTACGCCCTCAGCACGAAGTTGTTGGTACCACTTCAGCACTGCGTCGTCGATGTCTTGATAGGCTAGCTTAGCCTTGCGAAAGATCTTGGCGGTGGAAGGACCATGAAGCACAGCTACGCCATGATGTCGGACTTTCTCCTTGTCTCGGATGAAGTCGTAGATTGTTGATCTGCCTAAGCTATACTTCTCCTGAAGCTGCTTGGCTTTCATCCCACTGTCCAGATCCTTTAGCATCTGTAGCTTTGTTTCAAGTGATACAGAAGTCACCTTACGCTTAGGCTTATCCTTGGGAGGCATGGTGAACTAAATAATGGCACGCGTCGATGTGTAACACAACAGAGCTTGGTGCGGACTGACGCTCCCAGCATCCGAGCCGGGCGCTTGGGCCCCGGATGTAAGATGGCGTCGGACCTCCCTTCTGTTTCTCGGATATTCACCCTTATTGTCCGGTTACGTGAGGGGTCGTCCGACACGTCATCCTTTGTCGGACACCGCTACGACACATTTCGGAAATATTCGAGATATCAGAGGACAGTTATGACGGACATATTCCGAATACTTATATAAAGTCCGACAACGTCAGAGACGGTCGGAACGATGCCGGAAATGTCCGAAATACGGAAGTGAATGTCCAAGAGGCCGATGCCAGTCCGAGTAGTGCGGGTTTCCGACTTGTAGAGGTCCGAGATAGCGAGGGTTTACTGTATATATATATATATATATATATATATATATATATATATATATATATATATATATATACTGTATATATATATATACTGTATATACGGTATAATATGTATAGAACAGTCTTTGAATGCAAAAGTATGTAATCACTATCCTCTCTCCCCTCCTTTCCACAGATCGTAGTGTGCCAAAACACATCGCGATCGGAAGGCATCACCCAGGGCGTCCTAACACATGAACTGATCCACATAATATATTAATATATTAATATATTAAGAAAAGATCAACCACAGATAGTCTGTTTGACAGAGACAAAGCTGAACCAGGACTTTGACAGCAACATAGTGTTTAGTGAAGGATATAATATATGGAGAAATGATAGAAAGGGTAAAAGGGGAGGTGGAGTGGCAGTATTAGTTAAGAACCCTATGACAGCAAAGCACGTGGAGTTAAATAATGACAAGGCAGAAATAATGGCAGTTGAACTCAATGATATAGAAGGAAAAAAGCTAGACATAGCAGTAGCTTACATGCCACCAAAGACCAGAGCATGGAGGGAGTTGGAGTTTGAGGAGATGGTAGAGGATATGATTCAGTCGTTGAGAAGATTGCTTTTAAGGAAGAATCGATTGATCTTGGTAGGAGATTTCAACTGTAGTAAGGTTGATTGGGAATCGGGAGATGCAGGGCCAAATCAGAGATCTTGGGGAAGTCGGCTAGTGGAGTTGGTTACGGAAAATGTACTTACACAACATGTGAAGGAAAATACAAGAATGAGGGGTAATAACGAACCTTCTAAACTCGATCTGATTTTTACAAAAGATCCTCACGAAATTAGTGATATAAACTATCTATGTCCTGTAGGTAAAAGTGATCACCTATTACTAAAATGGAAGTTGACCTCGAGTAATGCCAATAGATTAGACAATAGCTACATAAATGACAGATTAAATTATAGTAAAGCTGATTATGTATCCTTGAAAAGATATTTAGAGGGAGTAGATTGGGATCTTATTTTGAAGGAACGGGACGTACAAGGTAAATATAGTAGATTCCTCGAAATTTATAGAGTAGGAACCAATATGTTTGTCCCAAGATATAAAACTGGAAATTTTACTAAGCAGAAAGATTGGTTTAATTTGAAATGCAAAAGAGCTTTGGGTAGGCGTGATGCAGCTTGGGCTAGATTAAGAAGAAGGAACACTGAGAGTAATCGGAATAAATATAAACAGGAGAGGAATAGATATGTTAACATAATTAGGCAAGTTAAAATGAACTATGAGAAGAACATAGTAAATAAATGTGAAAGTGACCCTAGATTATTTTATAAATATATAAACAGTAAGTTGAAGGTAAAGAAACAAATTACTAAATTAAGAGTTGATGCTAGGACGTATGAAAATGTATCGGACATGTGTGAGGTAATGAATAACAAATTGGGGTCAGTTTTTACTAGAGAGGAAGGTTTTGACGAACCACAGGCGGGAGTACTGGAGAGTGGTCTTAGTAAGATTGAAATAACTAGAGATGAGCTGTTATCTGCGATGAGAGGACTTGAAGTAAGGAAAGCTATGGGACCGGATGAAGTGTCTGCCTGGGTTTTAAAGGAGTGTGCAGAGCAATTAGTGGAGCCAGTGAGGGACATAATTCAAGCTTCCTTAGATAAAGGACAGGTTCCTGTTGAATGGAAAAGAGCTAATATCATTCCGATATACAAGAATGGAAACCCTGAGGACCCTCTAAACTATAGACCAGTTTCACTTACTAGTATTGTATGCAAGATTTGTGAAAAGCTAATTAGGAAGAGATGGATGAAAATGTTGGAGAGAAAGAAAATAATAACCCCAAAGCAATTTGGATTCAGAGAAGGGACATCTTGTGTTACCAGTTTGCTATGTTATTACAGTAGGGTGATAGATGTACTCCAAGAAAGAGGCGGATGGGTGGACTGCGTCTACTTAGACCTTTCCAAAGCATTCGATAAGGTACCACATAAGAGATTGTTATCTAAGCTTGAGACGCTAGGATGTGTCAGGGGGAGTTTGCTGAAATGGATGGAGAGCTATTTAACAGATAGGGAAATGAGGACCAACATTAGAGGAACTTACTCATCGTGGCGGAAAGTTGAGAGTGGTGTGCCGCAGGGATCTGTGTTGGCACCTCTCATGTTCCTTATGTACGTGAATGACCTGCCGATAGGCATAAACTCTTACATGTCAATGTTTGCAGATGACGTAAAAATTATGAGACAAATAACAAATAAAAGTAGTTGTGAGGAGCTGCAAGGGGATTTAGATAAAATATACGAATGGAGCACCAAGTGGAAAATGAAATTTAATATAAGTAAATGTCATGTGTTAAATATGGGAAGAAGTGTGAATAGACCAAATTGGGAGTACAGGATGGGAGATAATAAATTAAGCAGGGCCGAAAAAGAAAAGATTTAGGGTTGATTATACAAGATAATTTGTCGCCAGAGAAACATATTAACAAGCTCTTTAGCGGAATGTATGCAATGGCCGGGAATATGAAAGTTGCTCTGAACTATTTGGATGAGACCATGGTAGCGAAAATTATGAAGAGTATGATTAGACCAAGATTGGAGTATGCAGCAGTGGTGTGGTCCCCGCATCTAAAGAAGCATATTCACAAGTTAGAAAGAATCCAGAGAGCAGTCACTAGATTGGTTCCAAGTCTCAGAGAACTGCCATATGAAGGGAGGCTAGACAAATTAAATCTACCGAGTCTAAAAGAGAGGAGAGAGAGGGGAGACATGATAATGATGTACAAATGTACCCGGGGGCTGGAGAGGCTGGATAGGGAGGATATATTAATTATGGATACAGGAATAACTAGAGGCCACAGCTACAAAGTAAAAAGACCTACCTGCAAGAACGATATCAGGAAGTTTAGCTTCCCCTATAGATGTATTGACAAATGGAATGGGCTGGAGGAGGAGGTGGTAGGGGCAAGGAACATCCATATTTTCAAGAAAAAATTGGATAAAAAGTAGACTGAGAGACGGGACAACACGAGCTTAGCTCAACTCCTGTAAACTACAATTAGGTAGGTAAATACATGTTTGACTACTGCCGCAACAAACTGGACTTTAAGAACGTAGAGCACCTGGCATGTACCGAGATCAGGGCCGCCAACCTCTCTCACTGCTCCTTCATGTCTGCCATGATACAGGGAGACTCTTCACCAATCAATATTGCTAAAACACATCAGGTGAGGCCATCTGTGTACCTATATACAGTATTGTTAATCTTATCCGCTAAGGTATTCCACTAGATGATTATTATTCAGTTTCAAAAGGACATCCAGGAACCATAGAGGTACAATCTATCTCATTCTTCTATTCAACAGCCGAGTTCTGGAACTCTCTCTCATAATCAGTCTTTCCCTCTTCCAATGACTTACATTGCTTCACACTTTGTGTGTCCAGGCATTTTGGCTCGAACGTCCCTTGATTTTGGCCCTGTCACTCTTTCAACTCTGGGGAAGGGACTCGCCACAGGCAGTTCTGCCTTTTGTCTCCCTCACTCGCATAGATTTTTTTTTTTTTTATAAACTTTGACTATCACAGATCCTTCCCAATCTGAGTATGGTAAAAGCATCTATTGATAGCCAGAAAAAAAAAATAGAATCAAGTCACCTGTCTAGAAAAGTCTATTTGAATTACGGTAGGTACAGTATTATCAATGTCAGTCAGATGATATACCTTTTTCAGTTTAAATTTATTGTTTTTCCAGGTATATTTCCTGGTACAGTACTTTGATTTAATTTAGTTGATTTATATTAGTTTGCATGGGGAACAGATTAACTTGCTCTGTTGCTCATGTAGTAATGTACACCCTATGTGGTGGATTGTGTTCTTTTATTTCATAATTTTATTTTAGTAACCATTGTTTCCACATAGCAATTTTGATAATTTAATTTGACTTATATTGTCTTTGTCCCAGTTTTGGTTGGTTTAGTTTGCAAGTTTTAAATTTTAATTGAACATTACCAAGGGTTTATTGTGAACACTCCTCTTTACAGGACTGTGTCAAGACCAAAGCAATGTATTCGGTGATGGTGGTGCGGAAGATGAACAAGGAGGAAGCCATGGGGGTCGTCAACAGTGTCTTTGATCGCTGCTACAACGACTTGGAGCCCATTGGTCGACGGATACGCAGGAACTCTTACGACATGCAGAAAGCTTATAAAGAAAGATTTGCTTATGGCTATGATTGAAGCTTTATATTTTTTGTTGATATACAGAAAGCTTATAAATTAATCTAAGTTTTATTAATTTCACCATAACACCAAACATCTCCAATGAAATTAATGAAAGCATATATGTGATCCACCGGGATTCGAACCTGGGTTATCACATACAGATTTTTAAACACTCTAACCATTACACCACAAAGACGGTTAAAGGTTTAAAGATTTGTTTATAGCTATGATTGAAGCTTGATGGAAGATATTTTTGTGTTTTCTTTATTTATTTTTATAATGTAAAACTGCATACTGTATAGTAGCATAAGCAACACCTATACCACACAACTTAAAACTACTGTAAATATTGTAGAAACTCAATACATTATTCTGTAAATGTATGGTACCTAATTTTGTTGCATGTTTTTTTTAAGTGTGTAATAAATTTGGATATTTTTCAGAAATTATTGGTCATCTTTCAACCCTATAAATTCTTATTGCTTCTTTCAATAAATTGCCCATCTTCTGAAACAAAAAGATTACAGTTCCGTAGTGACGGTTCACCGCCCGGTGCTTACTGTCACGCTCCGAACAGTCTGAAACATGGCCCCGCCGGCTCGCCCAGGGTGCTCTTTACAGAGTGTCCCGAGTGGCAGGCATGTTTATTTTGAAAAAATTAGAGTGCTCAGAGCAGGATACACGAATGTCACTATCATCCACGTCACAAACTAGTTGCCTTCATTCAATACACGCTGCATACTCTACATGACACTGATCGTTGGGTTCATATCTGCTGGATTCTAGCCCACATAGGTATCGCAGGTAATGAGCACGCTGATCGCTCTGCAAAATCAGCTGTTGATCTACCAATATCTCAACCCTGTCTCCCAGTGGAGGACTGGTTAACATCTTTACATGGTGTTATTTAGCAGCGGTGGCGTCGGTTATGGGAGTCACAATCCCCGACTGCGCTCTATTAACCCTCCAGCCCCGGGGGCTATAGCTTGCGACTGTGCTCCGGTACCGGGTGTTTTGACGATCTTTGGCCTATGTTAACTACTCTGTAAGTCAATGAATATGTCATGTAATGTTGTGAATAAAAAAGAATAATGTTCCACAAACCTTCCTCTGTCGAATGGCGTTGAGTAGAGGTCTCTAGCCCCTCTGGTTGCATAATGGTGAGCGCGGGAAGACGAGTGCTTTTCGGCGGCAAATTCTTCCCGCGTTCGGACGCGTCGCCTCGGCCATGGCTACGACGCACCTAGCCGCTCGCCGCGCCAAAGTATTTATCTCCCTTAGACGATTTTAGTGTTTGATATTGAGAATGTGATGTTTATTTGATATTTTCTAGTTATTTTGAGGCCAATTATATAAAATATGTTTATTAGGGTATCACTGTCACTGATATTGCTAATTTTCACTCGATACCGTACATTTTATTAGTAATTGAGGTAGCTTATTGTTGTATTAGGCACTGATTATTCGTTATCACAGGTGTTTATTATACTTTGGCCATCAAATATTAGGTCTTGTGTCACTTTCACTTTGACAAATATGCTTTAGAGTGTCACTGTCACTGATAATGCTCATTTTCACTCGATACCGTACATTTTATTAGTAATTGAGGTAGGTTATTGTTGTATTAGGCACTGATTATTCGTTATCACAGGTGTTTATTATACTTTGGCCATCAAATATTAGGTCTTGTGTCACTTTCACTTTGACAAATATGCTTTAGAGAGTGTCACTGTCACTGATAATGCTCATTTTCACTCGATACCGTACATTTTATTAGTAATTGAGGTAGGTTATTGTTGTATTAGGCACTGATTATTCGTTATCACAGGTGTTTATTATACTTTGGCCATCAAATATTAGGTCTTGTGTCACTTTCACTTTGACAAATATGCTTTAGAGAGTGTCACTGTCACTGATAATGCTCATTGTAATTGTAAACAGTTGTAAACAGTTTACTTGGAAAAACAAGAGTCAGCTTAAGACCTTCTGTACCCGATGCCGAGTTGGCTGCCAACTTTGTGGCATTTTTTGCTGGCAAGATAACTCGCATAAGACAGGAACTGGATGATGCTTCTGTTGGTGAAGAACTTTCAGTTGTACTCCAACCCCGACACATTCCTAATAATGTCCTCTCATCCTTTCACTCAGTAGAGGTGGACATGATCTCGTCCTACATAAGAAACCTCAATAAAACATTTTGCCCGTTGGATCCCATAAATGTTTCCAAGCTACCAAGAGTCTATGATCACACAGTTGAGTTTATTTCCAAAATAATTAATAAGTGCTTCTCTGAAGGTAGCTTCCCACATTCTGAAAAGCATGCACTACTCCGACCTACTCTAAAGAAACCTGGACTTGATGTTGAGAACATGTTGAACTATCGTCCTGTCTCCAACCTGTCCTTCATATCAAAGATATTAGAGCGTGCAATACTTGACCAATTACAACCACTACTTCAGCAGAATGAAACTATCCCAATTTTTCAGTCTGCTTACCGACAGCATCATTCAACTGAAACAGCATTGATTAGAGTACATAATGATCTAGTTGAGAACATTTGCAATGGTGTGGCCTCACTATTGGTCTTGCTTGATCTCTCTGCGGCCTTTGACACAGTGGATCACGAGTTGTTATTGAGTGATCTTTATGATTGTGGTGTGCGTGACTCCGCTCTCTTGCTTCTTGGGTCGTACTTGTCAGGTAGATCCCAGAGTGTGATGGTAAATCAAGTGGTCTCGGACTCGACACCCCTGCAGTATGGTGTTCCGCAGGGATCAGTTTTAGGTCCTATCCTATTTATAATTTATATTAGCAGTTTGTCTCTTCTGCTTCGTGCACATAATGTCACCTTTCACTTTTATGCAGATGACACCCAGATTTATGTGAGAATCACAAATATAGTTGATATACGGAGTAAGATGGAATTGTTGATGTCTGATATCAAGAAGTGGATGAGAGCGAGAAAACTTAAACTAAATGATGGTAAAACTGATATTCTCATCATCCGAGGAAATAGAAGAGCTGATGATATAGTGGGTGCCCTCTCCATCAATGTGGGTGGATCTCAGCTGCGACCGGCCAACTCTGTTCGAAATCTGGGTGTATATGTGAACTCCCGATTAGATTTCAAAGAGCATGTAAACCAGATAGTTAAAAGTTGTTACTTGCACATCAGAAATCTCTATTTGGTGAAGCCGTTTTTAACCAGACGTTGCCTCCTGACGTTGGTTCACTCATTGGTCTTCTCTCGTGTTGATTATTGCAATGCCCTGTTGGTGGGTCTTCCAAATTATATTTTGAAGAAAGTTCAGTCTGTTCTTAACAGGGCCGCAAGACTAATTTTTGGTGTTCTACCTAGAACTCCTACTACATCTCTTCACATAGAACTGCACTGGCTGCCAGTAAGAGCAAGAATAGAATTTAAGTTGTGTTTGGTGACTTTTAAGGTTCTCAAATTTGGTGAGCCTAGGTACCTTGCGGAGCTTCTCAGGCGCCCACCGGCACACCATGGTGTAGTTGTGCGTCATGACAATGACCCTTTTCGTCTTGATGAACCAAGGGCTTTCCAGCAGTCTTCTTTCTTTGAGAGGTCATTCTCCTACATGGCTCCGAGGTTGTATAACAGGTTGCCGCTGTCCATGAGACAACTGAGTTCTGTTGAATGCTTCAAGAGACAACTTAAGACTTTTCTCTTTGAGAGAAGCTATGATCTTGAGAGAGGTGTCATGACAGATGGCTATAGAGTTTAGGCTATTCTGCCACTGCTAGTGATTGTTAAATGTGTGTTGTATATAAGCCTTCTTTTGATGCATTGATTTTTGTTCTTTTTTCTTTCTCTTTTCGAGCGCTAGTGAATTCTTCGGAAAAATTGGCGCTTATGAGAAATAAGTAACATGCTTATTATTATTATTATTATTTTCACTCGATACCGTACATTTTATTAGTAATTGAGGTAGGTTATTGTTGTATTAGGCACTGATTATTCGTTATCACAGGTGTTTATTATACTTTGGCCATCAAATATTAGGTCTTGTGTCACTTTCACTTTGACAAATATGCTTTAGAGAGTGTCACTGTCACTGATAATGCTCATTTTCACTCGATACCGTACATTTTATTAGTAATTGAGGTAGGTTATTGTTGTATTAGGCACTGATTATTCGTTATCACAGGTGTTTATTATACTTTGGCCATCAAATATTAGGTCTTGTGTCACTTTCACTTAGTTATATGATTTGTAAACGATTTATATACAATTTATTGTGTCTTTTTTCACTGATTTATATATTTCTATAGGTTCTAATCATATGAATGTCACTTGGTATATACATATGTGTCACTTTCACATATTATTATGGTGTAATTGTATTTGTATCAATGTTCTCATAATACATGACTTTTGTATTACAATACATTGGTTTTCTTCCACTTTTTGCCTATATATAATTATAGTGTACATATTGTCATTTTATTTGGCAATTTCAGTATGATTATTAGAACTCCAGCTTGGAGTGGTAATCAAAGAAGCAATCTACAGCACAGAGTGCCACCTTGCACTCCACACACTCCAGGGTTGACTTTTTACCTGACCTCGGCTTCACCCTGCTGTTGTAGCAGACATGGCACCGCTTCTGCTGTGTTCTTCCGGATTCATTCTGAGGCAGGGAACCAAGCCTGTGCCTAGTCAAGTATTGAGCAGACTGCAAGCGGTCAATAACGGCGGGCCCAGGATGTGCCACTGCCCTCTGTGGCATAGCATACTTCTCCAGGAGCTCCGTCAACACCTGCTTTTGGAACCTCCGCAGGCTATTGAACTTCATGGGTGTGTTCACATTCCAAAGCTTGTATATGTTGTAGGCATTCAGAACTGACATGTCCACCATATGCAGAAAGAACTTTTTGTACCATCTGCACGAGGTACGCAGGCAGTCAATGAAGCCTATCTGCATGTCGGACTTGTCCACCAGCCTCATGTTGATGTTGTAGTCCAGGACAGCATCGGGCTTGGTCACCCTGGCCTGGGTGCGGCGATCCACCTTGCCAGTCTCCACCATTTCCCCCTTGTGGATGGTGGTCAGGAGGTTGACCTTCCGCTGGTCGTGCCAGTGGATAGCCAGAATGGGCCCCGACTTCTTCTTGAACACATCACCTTTTTTGGTCTTTGGAGGGAAAGGTGGCATGCCCTTCCTTTTCCCTCGTACTGTGCCTACAGTCCCCGTCTTGCGCTCATGCAGGTACTGTGAGAGAGTGGGGGACGTGTAATAATTGTCCGTGTAGAGGACGTGATTCTTATGAAAGTAGCGGTCCATCATGGCTTGCACCACTGCTCCGCCAAAGCCAATGAGGGGGTCCACAAGCAAGTCCCCTTCCTTCCCGCTGTAGACCAGGAAGTCCAGGACATAGCCAGTTTGGCAGTCGCACAGCACAAAGAATTTTATGCCAAAGCGATGTCTTTTTGAGGGGATGTACTGCCGGAAGCTGAGTTTTCCCCGGAACAGCACAAGAGACTCGTCAATGACGACCTTGCGGAAGGGCTTGAAGTAGGAGGTGAAGCGTTCTCGCATCATCTCATACAACGTCCTAATCTTCCACAGCTTGTCTGGGAGGTGGACGTCAAGGTTGGTGACAAGATGGAGCGCTGCGAGGATATCAAGGTACCGGTCGCGAGACATATATTTCCCGAAGGCAGGGGTGGATATCAGATCATTGGTGATCCAATAGTCAGGCAACCTATGCTTCTTGACATGAGGCATTAGCATGGTGAGTGCCAGGAACACCATGAACTCTTTATGAGTCACTGGGGTCCACTGCCTCATGTGGCCCTTGGTCACCTTTCCCAAAAAGTGGACCTGGAATTGGTGCTGCTTATTTGTCTCTTTGACAACATAGCCTACCACCTCCTCATCAAAGAAGGCCTCAAACAGTTCGTGTGGTGGAGCATTGGGGCCTGCAGGAAAATTGGGGGTAACGCCTGAACCCTCCAGTACCTCATCAAAAGCTGGCACATCAGGGTTGTATGCATCCTCATCAACTACGTCTTGCCACTGAAAAACGTAGAATGGGTCTTGTCTACGCTGACGAGGAGCTCCAGCTGGTGGCCCAGCACGCCCACGGCCAACTCGGGTGGGCAGCACGACGGGCAGCACGACGCCGGGCCAAGCGGATGGGTCGAGGGTCGTCGATGTCCATATAGTCATCGTCAGAGTGGTCATCTTGCCCTGACGGTGGACCTATGTAATCATGGCCAGAGTCTTGAGAGAGGTGCCCTTCATCATCAGTGGCCCCCACATAATCTGGCGGGGAACCAGTGATGCGTGGGCGGCGTGCGGGTGGGCGAGGTGGGGAAGGAGTGGCAGGTGAGGCTGTGTCCCCCGAGGTCCCGGGCTCCTTGGCCTGCGACGAGTGACAGAAAGCAATGTTTCACTGTCACTAGGGCCAGGTATTGGTGATGCGAGCTCAAAGACTTGTTCAGGAAGACATGTTGAAGGCGGGAGAGGTGGGGAGGACCGTGGGGAAAGTTGCGGGGACGTATGGCTGGGGCCGGCCGGGGTGGACGCCGCGGGAGCCTCGAACAAAACTCTCTTACTTTTCTTAATTTTCTTGGTATATTTCCTACCTTTCCCCTTTTCGGCAGCAGTATGTCTCCTGTCGGGGGACCTAGGAGGCAAATAGGCCGAAAGTGTGGGGTCCTCAACCCTTGGCAATGGTGGGGGTGGTGGGGAAGAATGCGGGGCATCCGGGTCATCTTGGGTGGCGTGGGTAGATAAGGGAGACAATGGCGGACGAGAAGGGTCACCACGCTGACCCTCACTCACAGCCTCATCCTCACCAAGTAGTTTTGCTTGTTCCCTAGCTGCCGCGGCCGCCTTCTCAAGTATTTTCTGCTTATACAAATGTAGCTTGAAAGGCGATTTACCAGGGGAAGGGCTTGGCGTCGTGTCACTTAAGCGAAATTTGGTGAGTGACCTTGAACTCTCCCACTCGCTCACTCTCTCAAGTTCACTGTCTTTAGGTAAACCAGCTTCCTCAACAACTGGTACATCACCTTCATCACTCTCATCACTGTCATGTTCTCTCGCAAATCCCAGGAATTGCTCTTCTTTATCACTCTCATGGCCATAATCACTCGACTTATAATTACTGGAGTCGTCACTGACTTCATCATCAACATTATGCTTGGCATCAGCTCGCTCATAAAGTCTCAATGTCGTCTCAATACCTCCGGGAGATAACACATTTAGGCGATGGCGTCGGGGTAAGGCACGACGAACAAGCAAGGGCGTCGTAGGAAGCACGGTATTGGACACAGCGGAATCACTATTTGGCGTACTGTCCATGATGGCGTCGGGGTAGATACTGTTGCTGTGGCGGAGTTTACGCCTGGTGGCGCCACCTACCGTCCCACGATACCGAAAATGTACGCGCGGCATTCGAAAGCACGCATGCAAGCAATGGGCGTTCAAGAGCCCTTCCGGGTTGCGCGGGCCGAGGTTGTTATGGGCGTTCAAGAGCCCATCCGGGTTGGAGGGGTTAAACAATCACCTAACCTATGGCAATAATCAGAATGTCAATCCTGTCACGCTACCCTTACTGTTTGTCATATCCTTATTGAATGCTTGCTCTATTCCCGCTCCCGTACACTTTACTTCGGTTGCAAATCTTTCTCTGAATTGTTAACGGATTCTCCTACTTTCTCTATTTACCCCATTATCCACTTCCTTTCATCAATGAAATTTGATTAATGCACCACCTCACACTGATACATATCTATTCCTGTTGAACCCTTACCTCAGGCTAGGGCCAGCCCTATGAGTCATGTAGTGTGGCTCAGTGGTCTGGTTAAACTACTGTATTTAAAAATATAAAAAAATAGTTTAAGGGGAGATAGAATATTTATTTGTTTATTGTTTTATCTTTTTATATACTATTAGTTAACTCCGTAGACCTCCATCAAGCTGTAAAAAAAAATCCCTAGACCCCCCCATCAAGATAAATTTGTTGGTAAGCAAATGTTCCGGCCGAAAGACCGGTTACTCTTAAAATTACAGGCTCGTTATCACTTCTCAGGAAAAAATCAACACCTAAATGGCACAAAAGGTCTTAATATTGTCAAAATGGGGCAGTCTTAAAATCACTAAACTAGTGGATCGAAAGTCTTAACCCTCGAACTTCGACCCTTTAAACTTTTGCGTCAACCCTGAACTCGGCTAAAATATCGAATTCTCAGGATTTTGGCGCTCTTTTTTTTTTTTTTTTTATACGCAAAAAAAAAAATGGCCCAACCTAGCTTATATATATATATATATATATATATATATATATATATATATATATATATATATATATACAGTATCCTGTGGCAGTTTTCGTTGTTGTCTTGCGTTTGGTGAAAACTAGAAGTCTCTAGACCAAGTGGTTCAGTTTTTAAGATGAATATATTTAGGTCAGTATGGTGGACGAAAGCCTAGCATTCGGTGTTTACTCCTGATTTTCGGCATTTACCGATACTCATATCCCTGCAAATAAATGGCCTAGCCAAGTTTTTATTCATAGCAGAGGCAGATATGGCCGTTGCCGTGCGTTGGGTGAAGACTAGAAAACTCTGCATTCTGATTATTGTGCGAGATGAGAAATAAGATAAAGTTAGGTGGGAATTCAGAGCTTCGTCCGAGTGCGGCGGCGCCGCACTACCGACCGCGGCTATGGTCTCTTTATATTCGTTCGACAATTTATTATTGATTATAGATTATTTATTATGTACTGTATTATGTAATAATATGTGATATCTGCATATGCCTCACAGGCTGGTTTACAGAAAGAGATAAAAGAGGACTTCTGGAATGACACCGTCAGTGTCATTTCAGGCCTCTCGGAGAACGAAATAACTATCGTGGGGGGGGGACCTCAATGGTCACATGGGAGCATCTGCAGATGGATACAAGGGGGTACATGGAGGAATTGGTTACGGAAGGAGAAATCTAGAAGGCGAATATATATTGGAGTCCTGCGTTGCACTCAACATGGTTGTGTGTAACACAAAGTTCAAGAAAAGACAGAGCCACCTGATCACATATAACTCTGGGGTCTCCAGTAGCCAGATAGATTACTTCTTGGTTAACAAGAAAGACTGGAAACTAGTTCGAGATGTAAAGGTCATCCCGAGCGAAGAATGTATCCCCCAGCATAAGCTACTTGTGTGCGACATGAGCTTATACAGAGATCCTAAGCGCAAGAAGGTTTACATACCCAAAAGGAAAGTGTGCGCTGCTGAAGGACAAGTTAGGGATAGGTTTCATAATGAACTGGAGGAAATGAATAGAAATAAGGAAGCTAGGCCTAACGATGTAAATAGCCAATGGAACTTTCTTAAGCATAGCCTTATCGCTGCCACTGACAAAGTCTGTGGGAAAACAAAGGGTCACCCCAGGAATAAGACCTCTTGGTGGTGGAACGATGAGGTAGAACATGCTGTGAAAGAGAAAAGGAGATGCTTCAAAGCATGGAAGAAAGGAGGCAGCAGGGAGGAATACCAGGCAGCTAAACAAACTGCCAAAAGAGTTATTTACAATGCTAAAAATCGCATTAAGGACCTGGTCCTCGAACAAGTGTGTAACACTGACAATCCCAATGGGATCTTCAACCTAGCTAGGCGAGTTAAAAATGACAGTAGGGATATTATAGGTGAACAGTGTGTTAGAGATGATAATGGGAAGATTGTGTATGCAGAAAATGAAATCAGAGAAGCATGGAAGGTACACTATGAAAGATTGCTAAATGTAGAGTTTGAATGGGATAAGGAACAGCTTAGTATCGAAAAACCAATATCTGGGCCCCCTTCTTTGATAGCACCAGCTGTAGTGAGCGACGCAATCAATAAAATGAAGGACGGTAAAGCTCCAGGTTGCTCCGACATTGTCGCTGAGATGATAAAAGCCTCAGGGGAGATTGGTGTAAACTTAGTCACTGAGTTGATAAACTCCATTATTAACCCGTACAGCCCCAGCGACGCGCCTGACGCGTCGGCGATGTATGTAACGCACAGCCCCAGAGACGCGCCTGGCGCGTCACCCTAATTGCGCCAACCGTAACCTCAGGTGTAGCCACTCAAGAGGGCTCAGATTTGTATGGGAACTGTGTACGTATCCCACGCAACCGTGCCGATGGTTGAAAACTCAAAGTCCATGTGCGTGCGCGCGAGCGCGCAATAATCTGTTTTTTTGGGATAATTGCCTTCAAATTTTTACTCTTGTAAAATCCGTTTTCGGGGGCTCTGTAGGACCATTTTTTAAGCTTTTTGAGCGTTTTTTCGTGGTTTTTCCTTCATTCCTAACCCATTCGCTATTGTTTCTGGAATAAAAAAAAAATTTGAAAACCGGCCGGGTTCTGGTGCGCAAACATTACAAAACTAGCCGGTGCTCCACGGGTTAAAGATGAGAAAATCCCAGAGGATTGGCTCAAAAGTGTAATAGTAAATATATACAAAGGAAAAGGGGATGCGCTAGATAGAGGAAATTATAGGGGCCTGAAAATGCTTGACCAAATCATGAAGGTCTGTGAGAGAGTCCTTGAGGGTTTGATCAGGCAAAGCATCTCTATTGATGATATGCAGTTTGGTTTTATGCCAGGACGTGGTACAACCGATGCTATCTTCATAGTCAGGCAGATACAGGAAAGATACTAAAAGGCAGGGATCTTTACTTTGTGTTTGTGGACCTGGAGAAGGCCTTTGATAGGGTACCTAGAGATGTTGTACAGTGGGCTATGAGGAAACTTGGTGTGGAAGAGTGGCTGGTGCGTGTGATAATGAAGATGTATGAGGATTCGCGAAGTTCGGTGAGGGTGAAGGTTGTACTGAGTGATGAGTTCGCAGTCCGTGTTGGAGTCCATCAGGGTTCAGTGTTAAGCCCCCTCCTCTTTATTATGGTCTTGGAGGCGCTGTCTAGAGTTTTTAGAGGCGGACTCCCGTTGGAACTGTTTTATGCAGACGATTTAGTCCTAATAGCTGACAGTATGCAGGATGCTGAGGCCAAATTCAGAGAGTGGAGAGAGGGCATGGCGAGCAAGGGTTTAAGAGTCAATATTAACAAAACCAAGGTTATGCATTGTAGTTTGAGACGAGGCAATGTGGAAAAGAGCGATGCATACCCATGTGCAGTGTGTGGAAAGGGAGTGGGCATTAACTCAATTCAATGTAGCATCTGTCGATGTTGGGTACACCATGGGAGTAAGCGCTGTAGTAGAATAAAGGGGGCCCCTGCCGAAGGATAAGTCAGAAATAGAGAAATTTGAGTGCGTAGTGTGCAAAGGCGAGCTTGTGTTAAATGATGATCCTATGGCTGTGAATTTTGGAAATGAGTCTTTGGAGCTGGTGAACAAGTTTTGTTACCTAGGAGATACCATCTCTGCCGGTGGTGGGGCCGAAGCTGCCACTGTTGCTAGAATTAGGTGTGGCTGGGGGAAGTTCAGAGAATTGATGCCAATCCTGACCATGAAAAGAATGCCTCTCCCTCTGAAGGGAAAGGTGTATGCCTCATGTGTTAGAAGTGCAATGACGTATGCCTCAGAAACATGGGCCGTTAAAGTAGAGGATGTCAACAGAATGGAGCGTAATGAGATGAGAATGGTGAGATGGATGTGTGGGGCCAGGCTACAGGATAGAATAACAAATGTTGAGCTGAGGAGACATTTAGGTATAAAGAGTATTAGCGAGGTTATGCGTACAAGTAGACTGGGATACTATGGACATGTGGAGAGAATGGATGAACAAAATTGGGTGAAAAAATGCAGGTCTGTGATTGTGGAGGGAGCTGCACCAAGGGGTGGACCGAGGAAGACCTGGGATCGGACTATACGCGCCGATCTCAAATCCAAGAACTTGACAAGTGAAGCAGCCCTTAACAGGGTTGCCTGGAACTCCACCATTAGGACAAGAGACTGAAACTGCACTTATGTGTGGAACACTCGGTCTTAAAATTGTATGTATGTATGTATGTATGTATGTATTGATTATATTGATAATTGATTATTGATTACTGATATATTTCACTATTGTAACCATTCCTAAGTCACTGTCGTCTGCTTTCATGCATCGCTTGGGACTTAGGTTCAGAAGATACTGTACAAGCTTTCGTAAGGCTTGCTTGCAAGCAGGAGTCACTTTATTGGCTGGCTGTGTGTTCTTGGGTAAACGGACGACCCGCCAAGACAACACAATTTTCTCTAGTGCAGTTTTAAGCCTTATATTAACCCATAGACGCCTCGGAGGCCATCCAGGTCTCACGATGGCAATAGCTAATGGCCTCCTGAGCGCTCATCCGGGTCTGATGGGTTAAAATCTAAAAACCAATGGGGCGAGGGAAAAGGGATGCCAGAAAAAACCAGCCCATCTCCCCTTAAAGTGCGTGTTGGTTTGTACATTATCTGGCTGTGTAAAAAATTGGCCATACTCCAGCTGTCGTGGAACTCAAGGCTCTCAATGTGGTATCCGTGTCCTAAACAGTAATTCTGCAAAAGACCAGAACAGATGAAAATGGCTATAGTCCGTTCATTCTAGGTTGGGCAGAAATAGTAACCTCTAACCTCTGTAACTCAAAAAGGTCTAGAACAAATGAACTGCCAATTCTTCCAATTTGGTAGAAAAATGTGCTCAATTACTCTAGTCTGTATTGAGTTACAGAGGTTAGGGGTTATTATTTCTGCCCAACCTAGAATGAACGGACTATAGGAAGAAATATCGCCTTGAGTCTACCATCTGCCAATTTTCTTTCACTTTGACTATTTTGTATCTCAGAGCTCCTAATCGTGTACAGTCCAATTTGTATGTGGCACTTACCTTCTTATTTTCTTTTGCTTTAATTATTATTATTATTTTTTTGGGGGGAGGGGGAACTCGAGACAGAGCCCGAATATGGACAAACAAAACTAAACCCAAAAACACACATCTAGGTCGTTCAATGTGTACAGTCCAATTTGTATGTGGCACTTACCTTCTTATTTTCTTTTGCTTGTACAGTAAACTTCCGTTAATCCGAAGGGCAGCGGACTGGCTCTCGTTCGGATTAGTGGATTTTTCGGATTATCGGACTTTACCCCTATGAACCTGTGTATGACGAAAACATTGAGACATTAGGCCACCCAAATGACACAATGGTGCACACACACATATCATATGTTCATGAAATCACTTCAAAAGTTTACCATTGTCATTGTAGCCTATTACCTACTTCAAAACATTCAGATTAATGGTCAAAGGAATCTGCTGATATAAACGTCTTCTTCTTCTTCCGTCTACTAGCGAGTTTGTCTTGCTCTTGAAGATCAGATGTGGTTCGGGAAGTAATGCCTTAACAACGGCACTTCCCTGAGAGGTTCTTGTAATTTTCCTTTTGTGACGTGCTCTGTTATATTATATTGTATTGAAAGCACCCTTGTCTTGTTGTCTTGAAAGCACCCTTGGGATGCTCCGATCACTGAACTATAAATAGTAGCGTATCGGAACATCCAAAGGTGCGTTTTCAAGCTCAAGACTAATACGTTCCATAGGTGCGTTTTCAAGCTCAAGACTGAATGCGCTTGCAGAAAATGCGGTGCAAGCCAGTAGCGCATCGGAGCGTCCCAAGGATGCGTTCAAGAGCAAAACAAACTCTCTAGCAGACGATGTGGAAGAAGAAGAAGACGAAGGTATTTACGATTATATCAGTAGCTTCCTTTGACCATTAATCTGAATGTTTTGAAGTAGATAATAGGCTACAATGACAATGGTAAACTTTTAAAGTGAATTCATGAACATATGATATGTGTGTGCTCCATTATGTGTCATTTGAGTGGCCTAATGCCTCAAAAAGGGGACTTTGGGACTTCTTGAAATTCGGACCATCGGGTGAATTCGGATTTGACCTCAAATTGAAAAATTCGGACTATTGGGAGATCCGAATCATCGGTCGTCGGATTAACGGACTTTTACTGTATTATTATTATTATTATTATTATTATTTTTTTTTTTGAGGGGGGGGGGGGACTCGAGACAGAGCCCGAATATGGACATCACCACACAGCAGACAAACAAAACCAAGCCCCAAAACACACACATTAGCTTAACCTCAGTTGTATGTAAAATGCTAGAAACGGTCATACGAGACAGACTCGTAAATCACTTGGAGGAAAATAACATACTTAAAGATACTCAACACGGCTTTCGTAAAAAACGTTCCTGTTTAACAAACCTCTTAGACTTCTTCCACGATATCCTCAACCTCTACGATGAGAGTAAAGCTGTAGATATTATATACCTTGATTTTCAAAAGGCCTTTGACAAAGTTCCCCACAAACGTTTACTGCTAAAACTAAAAGCGCATGGAATACAAGACGGTGTGTTGAAATGGATAGAAAATTGGCTCAGCAACAGAAAGCAAAGGGTAGTCATAAACGGTAAGGCATCTAAATGGACCAATGTAAGTAGCGGGGTACCCCAGGGATCGGTACTAGGACCAATTCTCTTTCTAATTTACATCAACGACATAGATGAGGGTCTCACCTGCACAATCTCAAAATTTGCTGACGATACAAAAATTGCAAATAGCGTACTCTCAAAAGAACAAGTTGACGATATGCAACACAATCTAGATAAATTGTCATGTTGGGCCCAAATTTGGCAAATGAGTTTCAATGCGGATAAATGTAAAGTACTACATGTCGGATACCTAAATGAGAAAGCAAACTATTCGATGAATGGCACTCAGCTTAAGAATGTAAACAGAGAAACCGATCTGGGAGTAACAATATCGAGTAACCTAAAACCGAGTCAACAATGTTCAGAAGTTGTTAAGAAGGCAAACAAAATAATTGGCTTTATAGGCAGGTCATTTGAGCATAAATCCAAAGAAGTTATCCTAACCCTTTACAATTCCTTAGTCCGCCCTCTTCTGGAATACTGTGTTCAATCCTGGTGCCCTTATTACCAAAAAGATATAAACAAGCTAGAACGAGTTCAACGTAGAGTTACCAAAATGATACCTAGCCTAAAGAACAAACCATACGAAGAGCGTCTTAGAGAATTAAATCTATTTCCTTTAACCCAGCGCAGATTAAGAGGCGACTTAATTCAAGTGTTCAAAATCATCAAAGGCATCGACAATATGAACTGTAGTAAGTACTTCACTATCGACCAATCTAATTACACGCGGGGAAACGGTTGCAAAATTATTGGTAAATCTTTTAACTCGCACGAATCTAAGAATTTCTTCTTCAACCGAGTTGTCAACTTGTGGAATGGGCTTCCCCGAGACGTTATAGACTGCAGCACCGTTGATTCATTTAAATTCCGCCTAGACAAATATCTCGCATCAAACCCGCGACTGACTGCGTTTGTAAATGAATAACTTTATCCTCCCCTCAGTTACTAACCCATATGTCCCCTACTAACTTCCTAGTCCTGCCACGTTAGTGGCAGGGCAGTAGTTCCCTTTCCAATGTTCCCTTACCCACTCTAAACCACTGTTTGGACACTTGATCCTCAGTGTTTTGGAGGACAAGCAACCTAGAAGGGTCACTGGATCTGTTGTTGCTTGATTTCCTTTGTACATCTAGGTCGTTCAATGTAAACTTCAAATCAAAAGCCGAATCAATCAAAATAATATATATATTATGTTCTCTTCACCAACCAACTCTACTCCTAAACTCTACTAATGAAATCAACAAACACATGTGGCAGTCCGGGGATTCGAACCCAGGACGCTCACACCGAAAATAAACACACCTATGCATTGCGCCACAAACACAGTTAAAGAATGCTGCACAAGCCTACGATTTATTATGCAGTTTCGAATCCTGCATACCAATCTCAGCATGTACATTAATTCCAACTGCACTATCGGAGGCTATGAATAGGTGAATGGAAAGAGTAATTAATGGGGAGCTTAAGGGGAGATTCTTTCCTTTTTTTTTTTTTGTATTTTCTATTTTATTCTTCTTTTTTCTTTTCTTTTTTTTTATTTTGCATTAATTATTTTTCTAGTTTCCTCTCTAGACCTCCATCAAATTAAAAAAAAAAAATCATTAGAGGTCGATTAATTTGTGAATTTTTCAGTAGAAAAATTTCCTGGCTGAAGGCCGTGAAAACCATCTTCCATTACACCTGTCCAGTCACTTATCTGAAAAGAATAAGATAATAATAATAATAATAATAATAATAATAATAATAATAATAATACTTTATTTCAGACTCACACAGTACAGAGGGGACCATACTGGGGTCCATATATACCTTACAGTAACATAAATATATATAAGCTACTGTACATAGACTACATAAAATAAAAATAAATTAAATAATACCCAGCTTGCTATCATGTTGTTGTTGTTGTTGTTGTTCCCTAAGCTGCCTGGCCGAACAGCCCCGAGTCCCTGAGAAAGGCCATGGCCACGATCGGGCTTTCCCACAGAGCTCTCATTGAGTGTAGATTGTGTTGTTGGCGCAAGTGGTTGCGTGAAATGCAGTCTTCCATGATGTGTTTAATGGTATGGGGCGCTGTGCTACATCCCGGGCAGGCGTCGACAACGGAGTCATCCAGTCTCTTCTGATAGCTCAGGAGAGCTGGATGGTTGATCATGATGGATGATCATGTAGTTCACAGCACTGCCTCAACCAAAAACAGTGGTCATCAAACTACTGTGTTACCAAAACCACTGTCCTAATTGTGTACAGTACCATGCCTCACATCATTTAGCTTCCGGTACAGTATGTTGCTACAGTACAGTATAAGAATATCGGTACTGTACTGCACTATGAGGTTCAGTACCGGTATGCTAATTCTGTAGAGTAGCAGACCTGAAATAATTACTTAAGGTTAAATATAGAGCAACTTCCTACAGTGTGCCTGGATCCTAGAGGTGTACACTATGCTTGGAGTTTGTAGCATTTTTAATGATACTGTGTTAAGTGTTAAGTGTTAAGGCGCTGAATGAATTTATATGTTAGCTTTCTAATGAGTGATTGGTAACAGTGTAAGTTCATATAGGCACATAACGTACTTGTACTCTCATATTTTGAGAGCCCCAGAAACATTTTCATGATATTGTGATATGAGATACTTAGTCTATTTACTGTCATTTTCTTATAGTTCCAGTTAGTGACGGGTATCCATGCAAGAATATCTTTCAAAGGGTGTGTGGAATTATATAAGGGTGTCAACATTTTCCTGGCGAGCGGTAGCGAGCCAGCATATATATATTTTTGTTTTGACAGCAAGCTAAATTTGTAAATTTTTCGATACCGGATTTCTCCATACAATGCTGGCACGCTATCGCTCGCCAGGAAGAAATGAAATCGACACCTGGATGGGGATAAACGTCTTAAAACAGTTGGCTGAATGGGGCCGAATGGATAGTGTAGTCCCGCGCGCTGTGGCAAGTGGTTGGAAACCCCCTACGCTCCCTCCAATGCCTGTTTTTTATTTTTTTTATTTAATTATTCATTCTTTTAGTTTCATCCCTAGACCTCCATCAAGCTTAAGGGGAAATATCGACTTGAGGGATATTTTCTGGACCCCTTTCTCCCTCATGTTTAGCCCCATTGCTTTTGAGATTTTAAGACAGTCGCCCCATTAGTTTGGCGATTTTAAGAACTTTCGCCCCATTTCTGTCAATTTTAAGACCTTTCGTGCAATTTAGGTGTCGATTTTATCCTGGCGAGCGAAAGCGAGCCTGTAATTTAAGAGGAACCGGCTCTCAGCCGGGAAATTTTTCAACCGAAAAATGTACAAATTTATCTTGAAAGGGGCTCAAGGGGGTGTAATCTTAAGCTTGATGGATATCTAGAGACCAAACTAAAAACCTCCCCTTAAAAAAAAACCCAATACCCTACTGCAAGATAAATTTGTAAATTTGTTGATACTTAAATGTCCCGCCCGAAGGCCGGTTCCTCTTAAATTATAGGTTTGCTATTGCTGGCTAGGAAAACATTGACACCTAAATGACAAAAAGTCTTAATATTGACAAAGAATTGGGTGAAAGATCTTGAAATAGACAAGCTAATGGGACCAACATCTTAAAATCTGAAAACTACAGGGGCTAAACATGAGGAAGAACGGGGACCAGAAAAACCACCCATCTCCCCTTAACCCTCTGATTATCTTCCAGGTCAGGTGAAGGTATTGAGGGTCCACAGGCATGGGGTAATCGTAATTGATTACAATCGATTACAGTTTTCTAAGTAATCGTAATCGATTATTCTCAAAAAGTAATCATAATCATGATTACACCTGTAGCCTACACAGTATAATAATAATCTATCTATCTATATGCTCAGGCCCAATCCCCATTTTGGGGGTAGCCGACTCAAGACAGAGCAAGAACAGGGAAAACACAAAAACAACATAAAACAAAAAATAAACACAAACTCACACACATCCAGGTCACCCAGGAGAAGACCCAGAGACCAGGGTTACCAAGGTCGCTCCAGCACTCCCCCGGCCCCTGACCACCCGGAGAGGTTCCGATCTCGGCAGGCAGACATGCAGCGGAGCCAAAGCCACAAGCCCTCCCACCACACTTCCAGGCACACCCTTCATATTAATCGTCTCCCCGGGCCAGGCGCCTGATGGACTATTATCTAGTCGAACTTGCGCCCGACCCCTTACTCCAAATGACCACGTGTTCACTCAACTATTCACAAGCATTCTCCATTCACTCCTGTCCACCACCACTTCCCCTGCCTGATCTATAGTCATTCCTCTATCATCCAAAGCCTTTCTTACACAGTCTCTCCATCTCAATGGGGGTCTTCCTGCCCTTCTATCTCCCCTTGTACCTGACTCACATATTATCTTTGTAAGCCTTTCATCTCCCATTCGTTCAACATGACCATACCAGCTCAGCACCCTTCTGTCCACTCTGGCTGACAAATGTTCCTGCTGCCCCACTCTCCTACGTATCTCTTCATTCCTCAATCTGTCTCTACGAGTAACTCCACACATACTCTACTTCATCTCCCAACAATTTGCGTATTGCTACTTATAACTGTAGGGGGCTCCCTAAAACCAACAGAGGGCTTCTCCTACGCCCTGATGTAGTAGACGTATTTAATACCAGTGATATTGTGTGCCTGCAGGAGACTTGGTATTTTAAACAGGATTTGGGTAACCTCAGTACTATCTGATAATTTTCATGGGTTTGGGGTCTCGACAACCGATGCTATGGATGGTCTAGTAGCAGGTCACCCACCGGGAGGAGTAGCTATTTTGTGGAGGGACTCTTTAGACAGCCGGGTTAAACCACTTGTAACAAATTTACCATGGTGTACAGGTATAGAAATAGAAGATATCCAACGGAAAGTAGTTATTCTTAGTGTGTACTTGCCCTACCAATGTAATGAAAATGAAGAACAATACCTGGAATGCCTTGGAGAGCTAAGTGCTCTTTTACAAGAACTAAATACCACCTGCTACTCTGTAATAGGGGACTGGAATGCTAATCTGAAGGACATGAGTAACTCTCTGTTTGCTAGTCATATGACTAACTTCTGTGGTGAGCATGATCTAATTATCTCTTCTCAGCTCATACTCCCTCATAGTAGTTACACATGTGTCAGTGCAGCATGGGGCTCAACGTCTTGGCTAGATCATACCGTAGCTAGTGCTGATTTCCATGATATGATAACAAATATGGAAATTCAGTATACATATACAGATGAAGATCATATCCCATTGACCTTAACAGCTAGTTTGGAAAGAGCGCCAGAATTAACCCAGTCAAACAATAGTGTAAATCCAAAGCTGCCATGGGGCGGGCTTGACGAGGAGGAGTGTGAGCAATTTTGCACTTTAACACACACTCTCCTTTCTGAGCTTGATCCTGGCAGTGAGGATGCCATTACCTGTGAAGACCCCAATTGTGTTAATGCTAGTCATCGAGAAGAAGTCAGCAAGCTGTACAATAATATTATATCTTGTCTTACTAAGGCTAGTGACATAGTATTTCACAAGCATAACAAAAATTACTCTTTTAACAAACCTGGGTGGAATGACCATGTTTCAGAACTATACCAGGCATCCCGAGGTGCTCGTAGTGTATGGCTGGATCATAACAAACCGAGACAGGGACCCATTTTTGACATGTTCACCAGACTAAAGGCTAGATGCAAGTATGCAATCAGATATATACAAAACAATGAAAATGTATTAAGAAGAGAAGCATTGGCCAAAAACTTTGCTAGCAAAGACACATTGGCCTTCTGGAAGGATATTAAAAAAATGCATAATAGCTGCACACCTCTACCCGTTAGTGTAGATGGGATCTCTGGTACTAATAACATAGCCAATCTTTGGAAAACACATTACCAAACTTTGTTTAACTCTGTTGGGCACCAAGGAAATACCATTGCTGCTACAACAGAGTGTAACAAAGAAGAAAAATATGACACAATTAAAGTTACAAGTGAAAAAATCAAGGCTGCAATAAGTAGGCTAGATGCTAACAAATCCTGTGGTTTTGATGGTATATATGCTGAACATTTGAAGTACTCCTCCACTCTCCTCTTGGAGAAACTCAGCAGTTGCTTTACCAGCTTTCTAATCCATGGTTTCCTACCAGAATCTATGATGTCCGTTACCTTGATACCAGTAATTAAAGACAAGGCTGGCAAAATTACATCAAAAGACAACTATAGACCTATTGCCCTTGCCAGTATTATAAGTAAGATACTAGAGTTAATCATTTTAGACAGAATCTCAGTGTATATCTCAACTAATAGTAATCAATTTGGTTTTAAAAAGAATCATGGTACGGACCAGTGCATCTACACTCTGAAGGAGCTAGTGGATGGGTACATCAAAATGAACAGCTCTATTTTTGCATGCTTTCTTGATGCTAGTAAGGCATTTGACAGAGTCTGCCACAATATCCTGTTTGATAAATTAGCAACAAGGGGAGTGCCATCCTATATACTGAGAATCTTGAAGTACTGGTACGCCAATCAAACATTTAATGTAAGATGGGGTAACATTATTTCGGATTCCTTTACAGTAACCAATGGAGTGAGACAGGGTAGTATTCTCTCACCTTACTTATTCAATGTATATATGGATGAATTAAGTGATAAATTGAATAAAGAGCAGATTGGATGTTATGGTGGGAATAAAATCATCAACCATCTCATGTATGCTGATGATCTGGTCATTATTGCACCGTCTTCTGCGGGTCTGAGCAAACTTCTTGATATATGTGAATCTTTTGGTAGTAAACATTGTGTTAAATTCAACCCACTGAAAAGTGCTGTTCTTATATTTAGATCAAAATTACTGTATAAAAGTAAACTGCCAAATTTCTCACTCAATAATCAAATTATTCAAGAAGTAAACAAAATAAAATACCTGGGACACATTATCTCAAACGATTGCTCAGATGATGCAGATATCGGCCGTCAGCGCAGACAGCTATATTTACGTGGTAACACCATCTTGAGAAAATTCCACATGTGTAATTGGGAAACTAAAGTCACTTTGTTCCGGACATATTGTTCCTCTATGTACACGGCCCATTTGTGGTGGAAGTATAAGAGAGCCACCATAAATGGTCTGTGTACATCCTATCATAATATACTCAAGATGTTCATTGGTCTCTCTAAATATGAAAGCACTAGTATGGTGTGCACACTGTTGGATGTGCAGTGCTGTCGGGCTGTCATCAGGAGACTGGTGTACAGCTTTTCGCAGCGACTGCAATCCTCCAGTAACACGCTGATTGTAGCTCTTTGGTCTAGTGATCATATCTATGAATCCCGCATTATATCTCACTGGCAGAAGCTGCTGCACACATAGTATGTACTGTTGTTGTTGTTGTTGTTGTTCCCCAAGCTGCCTGGCCGAACAGCCCCAAGGCCCCGAGCAAGGCCAAGGCCATAACTGAGCGCCCCCACAGAACCCTCTCTGCCTACCACAATAAAGCCTGGGTGACCGAAGCCACTCCATGGCGGGGAGCTGAGGAGGGTGCGGAAACGCCCGGGAAACCAAAGTCCCACCCAGGGCCCTGTGCCCCTCAGCAATTATGAAGAGAAAGTTGAGGGGCAAAGGAAAAATGTGACGCTTTGGCTTCCAATCTTGGTAGATTGGGAGGTCAATCCACGGAAAAGACGCCGTCACCTGAGATCTAGGAAATACATAAGTAAAAGGAACAGTCAGAGTAAGCTATGGGTATGGCAGAGATCGCTCAGTTCTCACTCTGATAGACCAGCCCATCACCATATGTACTGTAATGTAATATGTAGGTCTAATTGAACTATGAGCAATGATCTGTGCAATAGGTGTTAACCAACATTGAGCAATAGCCTTAGTTAGCCTATCTGTGTTATATTGTGACAAAATGTGATATGTGCTCTATTCTGTAAATAGGCCTACTGTATTTTTTATTTTATTGTGTCTTTATTAATATATCTTTGTGTATAATTATTATCTGTGCTCTGACGAGAAGTGTATGTGATATGGACCATTAGGTCGTACTGTATTTATACTGTATCTATCTTATGTGTCTGGAATAAAGAATTATTATTATTATTATTATTATTATTATACTCCTCAAGCAGCTCATCTCCATCACATCCAGCCCTCTTTTCTCCTTTTTCTTCAAGAGCCCATGTCTCAGCCCCAAACATCACTGTTGGCACAACAATTCCTTGATACAGTGCACTTTTTACTTTCACTCCGAGATTTCTCGTCTTCCACATACTTCCCATTGCTCCGAAAACCTTCCTTCCTTCACACACTCTCTGTTTTACCTCCACTTCCATACCTCCACTCCTGCTTATCGTTCCTCCTAGATATTTAAAACACTCTACTTGTTCCAATATTTCCCCATCCAGCCTCACATCTAGATTCACCCTATGCTCTCCCCTATTACACACCATTACACGGGGCTGTTCGGCCAGGCAGCTTAGGGAACAACAACAACAACAACAACACACCATTACTTTACTTTTATTGACGTTCACCTTCAGTTTCCTCCTTCCACAAACCACACCAAACTCTTTGACTACCCGCTGCAGTTTCTCAGCAGAATCCGCCACCAATGCCGTGTCATCAGCGAACAGCAACTGATTCAATAATAATAATAATAATAATAATAATAGTTCTTAAAGCTAGCGCATGCTAAGCTAGCTAAGGATAGCTCAATAAGGCCGATTAGGCGTATTTCCATTGGGGTCCTGTACTACTACCCCATCCCTTTGCTCATGAGGGATGGTAACGACTCAGTGCTTGTGAAAAATCTTTAATGCGCCGAGCGTGGGCGCGAACCCGGGCCTTCTGGGTGGAAGTCCGAGACGCTAGTCACTACACCAAGCGAGCCGCGAGTACCGGTACTTAGTATGTACAGTAATAAGAAGGGTAGAGATGATTTTTTTCTATGTGAGTGGGGGAGACAAAAGGCAGAACTGACTGTAGCGAGTGCCTCTCCCAGAGTTGAAAGAGTGACAGGGCCAAAATCAAGGGACGTTCAAACAAAAATGCCTGGACACACAGAGTTTGAAGCAATTTAGGTTATAGGAAGAGGGAAAGACTGATTATGGGAGAGAGTTCCAGAGCTCATCTGTTGAATAGAAGAAAGACTGAGAATAACGTTTCACTCTTGGTTTGGAGAGTAGGGGTGGGATTGTGTTGCAAGACTGGTGCTACGTGCTCTACGAAGAGGGGGTGGTATACACTGAGAGAGCTCTGAGGAATAATAGAGTGATAATAGATTGGCTGGTGAGTGATAAGACTATTTAATGTGTGCTTAGTTGTGTCAATGGTACCACTAGACTGGAGGAGTACATGTATTGTGCCATTGTACAAAAGGAAGGGAGACCGGCAGGAGTGTTCAAGTTATAGAGGTATTTGTTTATTATCAATTGTTGGAAAGCTGTATGGCAGGGTGTTGATAGAGAGGAAAATAAAGGGTACAGAAGGTGCAATAAGATAAAAACAGTTCGGTTTTAGGAGGGGAAGAGGGTGGGTGGATCAGATTTTTGCAGTAAGACATCTATGCAAGAAGTATTTAGAGAAGCATAAGGAGATATTTTGGGCTCTTATGGATTTAGAAAAAGCGTATGATCGTGTGGATCGAGAAGTAATGTGGAAGGTGTTAAGGTTTTATGAAATTGGAGGAAATTTGTTAAGAGCAGTCAAGTTTTTATGAAGAGAGCAGAGCGTGCGTTAGAGTAGGAATTGAGTTGAGTGAATGGTTTGAGGTAAACGTAGGTCTGCGACAGGGTTGTGTAATGTCACCGTAGTTGTTTGATGGATGGTGAGGTTAGGGAGGCGTAAATAATAACTATGGGTAGAGGATTGGGTTTAGTAGGAAAGAACGGTAGAGATTGGTGAGTTGTTGTTGTTGTTGTTGTTCCCTAAGCTGCCTGGCCGAACAGCCCCAAGGCCCCGAGCACGGCCAAGGCCATAACCGAGCGCCCCCACAGAACCCTCCCTGCCGACCACAATAAAGCCTGGGTGACCGAAGCCACTCCATGGCGGGGAGCTAAGGAGGGTGCGGAAACGCCCGGGAAACCAAAGCCCCACCCAGGGCCCTGTGCCCCTCAGCAATTATGAAGAGAAAGTTGAGGGGCAAGGGAAAAATTTGACGCTTTGGCTTCCAATCTTGATAGATTGGGAGGTCAATCCACGGAAGAGACGCCATCACTCGAGATCTAGAAGATATATAAGTAAAAGGAACAGTCAGAGTAAGCTATGGGTATGGCAGAGATCGCTCAGTTCTCACTCTGATAGACCAGCCCATCACCAATGATGGGCTGAGTTGAACCAGTTGCTGTTTGTTGATGACACAGCGTTGGTGTCGGATTCTGAGGAGAAACTGCAGCGAGTAGTCAAAGACTTTGGTGTGGTATGTAGGAAGAGGAAGCTGAGGGAGAACATTAAGAAAAGTAAAGTGGTGATGTGTAATATAGGTGCTCGTAGGGAGGCTATTCCCGCATCTAACGAAGTTTAGGTGTGCTGGTAAAATTGTTCAGATGGTTGAGAGCAAGATCGGAGCTCCATAAATCCTCTTTCGGGTATGGTGTAAAAAAACAATTCCTACACAAACACAACAAAGCCAAACCAACAGATTCCTCTATCTACAACACCTTTTCTCTTCTATCTACACTTTGCAAGACGTATGGTCCTAGTGTACTGTCTGATGGCGAAATGTAATTCCAAATGTTAGAGGATAGATTAACCCGGCGAGCGCGCGCAGGGTGTAGTGAACACCACACTTCTGGGCAGTAATAGTAAGCTCCATTCCTGCCCATTATTGTCATTTTACCATAAATATCGTTATTACTTATTCATATGCGCCTATTTTACGTTTAATATGAAGATAGTGGCTCGCTGGTGTAGTGACTAGCGTCTTGGACATCCACCCAGAAGGCCCAGGATCGCGTCCACGCTTGGCGCATTAAAGATTTTTCACAAGCACTGAGTCATTACCGTCCCTCATGAGTACAAAGGAGTACAAAGGAAATCAAGCAACAACAGGTCTAGTGACCCTTCTAGGCTGCTTGTCCTCCAAAACACTGAGGATCAAGTGTCCAAACAGTGGTTTAGAGTGGGTAAGGGAACATTGGAAAGGGAATTACTGCCCTGGAACTAATGTCCGTGGCAGGATTAGGAAGTTAGTAGAGGACAGATGGGTTAGTAACTGAGGGGGGGATAAAATAAAGTTATTCATTTACAAACGCAGTCAGTCGCGGGTTTGATGAGAGATATTTGTCTAGGCGGAGTTTAAATGAATCAACGGTGATGCAGTCTATAACGTTTCGGGGAAGCCCATTCCACAAGTTGACAACTCAATTGAAGAAGAAATTCTTAGATTCGTGCGAGTTAAAAGATTTACCAATAATTTTGCAACCGTTTCCCCGCGTGTAATTAGATTGGTCGATAGTGAAGTACTTACTACAGTTCATATTGTCGATGCCTTTGATGATTTTGAACACTTGAATTAAGTCACCTCTTAATCTGCGCTGGGTTAAAGGAAATAGATTTAATTCTCTAAGACGCTCTTCGTATGGTTTGTTCTTTAGGCTAGGTATCATTTTGGTAACTCTATGTTGAACTCGTTCTAGCTTGTTTATATCTTTTTGGTAATAAGGGCACCAGGATTGAACGCAGTATTCCAGAAGAGGGCGGACTAAGGAATTGTAAAGGGTTAGGATAACTTCTTTGGATTTATGCTCAAATGACCTGCCTATAAAGCCAATTATTTTGTTTGCCTTCTTAACAACTTCTGAACATTGTTGACTCGGTTTTAGGTTACTCGATATTGTTACTCCCAGATCGGTTTCTCTGTTTACATTCTTAAGCTGAGTGCCATTCATCGAATAGTTTGCTTTCTCATTTAGGTATCCGACATGTAGTACTTTACATTTATCCGCATTGAAACTCATTTGCCAAATTTGGGCCCAACATGACAATTTATCTAGATTGTGTTGCATATCGTCAACTTGTTCTTTTGAGAGTACGCTATTTGCAATTTTTGTATCGTCAGCAAATTTTGAGATTGTACAGGTGAGACCCTCATCTATGTCGTTGATGTAAATTAGAAAGAGAATTGGTCCTAGTACCGATCCCTGGGGTACCCCGCTACTTACATTGGTCCATTTAGATGCCTTACCGTTTATGACTACCCTTTGCTTTCTGTTGCTGAGCCAATTTTCTATCCATTTCAACACACCGTCTTGTATTCCATGCGCTTTTAGTTTTAGCAGTAAACGTTTGTGGGGAACTTTGTCAAAGGCCTTTTGAAAATCAAGGTATATAATATCTACAGCTTTACTCTCATCGTAGAGGTTGAGGATATCGTGGAAGAAGTCTAAGAGGTTTGTTAAACAGGAACGTTTTTTACAAAAGCCGTGTTGAGTATCTTTAAGTATGTTATTTTCCTCTAAGTGATTTACGAGTCTGTCTCGTATGACCGTTTCTAGCATTTTACATACAACTGAGGTTAAGCTAATTGGACGATAGTTACTGGGTAGGGATTTGCTGCCTTTTTTGAATATCGATGTTACGTTGGCTAGCTTCCACTGATCAGGCATAGTTCCAGACTGCAAGGATTTATTGAATAGTAATGTCAGTGGTTTGGAGAGCTCATCCTTAGCTTCCTTTAGAACTCTAGGCGAGATTGTATCAGGTCCTGGCGTTTTATTTACCTTGAGTTTATCTAAACAATTCAATACTTCTCTCTCTGTAACGGTGATATTGCTTAGAAAATCTGAATTATCAATCTGAATCAGCGATGGTGTAGGGATATCACTGAGGTCTTCTGTTGTAAAAACTGATGCAAAGAAGGTATTGAGGGCATTACTCATTTGTACTTCGTCTTTGGTGTATTCTCCATTTTCATCGACTAACGGTCCAACGGTTGAAGTAACTACTTCTGGTCTATCAGAGTGAGAGCTGAGCGATCTCTGCCATACCCATAGCTTACTCTGACTGTTCCTTTTACTTATATATCTTCTAGATCTCAAGTGACGGCGTCTTTTCCGTGGATTGACCTCCCTACTGCCAACCTAGAAGTTGGCAGATTGGGAGCCAAAGCGTCACATTTTTCCCTTGCCGCTCAACATTTCCTTCATAATTGCTGAGGGGCACAGGGCCTTGGGTGGGGCTTTGGTTTCCCGGGCGTTTCCGCACCCTCCTCTGCTCCCTGCTTTGGAGTGGCTTCGGTCACCCGGGCTTTGTTAGTGGTAAGCAGGGAGGGTTTTGTGGGGGTTCTCATTTATGGCCTTGGCCTTGCTCAAGACCTTGAGGCTGTTCGGCCAGACAGCCTGGGGAACAACAACAACAACAACAACTACTTTTTTCTTTCTGATATAACTATAGAATTCTTTCGGGTTTGTTTTACTTTGATTCGCAATATGTAACTCTAAGGTCTTTTTACTTTGCTTAATTAACTTTTTGGCTTTGCGTCGTAGCTCTACAAATTTCAGCCGTTCTTCGTCATTTTGTGAGGATTTTAATCTATCATTAGCAAATTTTTTAGCAAGCAGGCAGTTTGAAATATCTTTATTCCACCATTTGGGCTTATTATTATGGCCTGGACGCCGTATTTTCGATGGTATGCAGTCTTGCACTGCTTTTAGGTAAGTGGTTTCGAATAACTTCCAAGATGTATTTATGTCGTTATTGTTAATTAAAAAGCTCCAGTCAGTTTCTTTAAACATAGCTCTAAGTTTATGGAAGTTTGCTTTCTTGAAATTGGGGACTTTTTCGATGCTACTATTTGGTTCGTTACTAGTAAACTTTAAAGTGAAAGTTATCGTACGATGGTCGCTGTTACTGAATTCATCACCAACATTCAAATTCTCTATCAATTCTTCTTTTGTTGCAAGTACAATGTCAAGAACGTTATTACCACGGGTCGGCGTTCGAACAAATTGATAAAGCGAACTCTCTTGCAAGTTCGTATACAAGTCATGTCCGGAGTGTGAAGTAAGAGTATCGCCCCACTTGGTCACAGGTAAATTAAAGTGCCAAAAATTACGGTATCTTGTGAGTTACTTACATCTGCAATTTGTTCGTAAATTTCTCGGTCAGTTTGCACTGGTTGAGCTGGAGGTCTGTATATTAACGCAAGTATTATTTTTGTACCTTTATTATTCTTTATTAGCACAAAAGATGTGTCGACGTTCACAATTTGAGGTTTTGACACGAGGGTCGGGTTAAGACTTTCTTTGATATAAAATAAAACGCCACCTCCATTTTTATTTATTCGGCTGTTCTCAAACATTACATAACCGGGAAGTGAATACTCTGCTAAAAAGTCTCTATCTTCTGTATTGAGCCAAGATTGATGCCAATCACATCATAATTTTCTGTAAACACTAGTTCCTCTAAATCTGAAAAGTTATTGTGTATGCTATGAGCGTTTGCATAGAAAACCTTTAAAGTTGCGGTTTTAGAACTCACAGAACGTTCTTTCATCGAATTTTTGGTTCTGGTCGGATCTACATTTACATTCATGGCTGTCCTCGGTCCTCGGTCGTTATCCCTGGCGGTTTTGAATTTGGGTCGTGTTGGTGGAGCTTTATCCAAATTTGCGGTTCTTGACGGATTAGTATTTAATTCCTTTGTAGGTTGCCGTACTCGCTGTCTTCGGTCCTCCTTCCTGGTTGTCCTGTGCTGAGTCGATTTCTTCTCCGAAAATCCGTCACCGCATCGTTGAGAAGACGCCCAAAACGTGCTGCTCCCACCTGGTTCAGATGAACTCCATCGTCCGAGCAAGGGGATGGGGGTAGTAGTACAGGACCCCAATGGAAATACGCCTAATCGGCCATATTGGGCTATCCTTAGCTGGCTTAGCATGCGCTAGCTTTAAGAACTATTATTATTATTATTATAGTAACCTGTAACAACAATAAAACAAGTTGTTACAGGTTACTATAATAATAATAATAAATAATAATAATAATAATAATAATAATAATAATAATAATAGTAACAACAATAAAACAAGTTGGTGATGGGCTGGTCTATCAGAGTGAGAACTGAGCGATCTCGGCCATACCCATAGCTTACTCTGACTGTTCCTTTTACTTACATATTTTCTAGATCTCAAGTGACGGTGTCTCTTCCGTGGATTAACCTCCCAATCTACCAAGATTGGAAGCCAAAGCGTCACATTTTTCCTTTGCCCCTCAACTTTCTCTTCATAATTGAGGGGCACAGGGCCCTGGGTGGGTCTTTGGTTTCCCGGGCGTTTCCGCACCATCCTCAGCTCCCCGCCATGGAGTGGCTTCGGTCACCCAGGCTTTATTGTGGTCGGCAGGGAGGGTTCTGTGGGGGCACTCGGTTATGGCCTTGCTCGGGGACTTGGGGCTGTTCGGCCAGGCAGCTTGGGGAACAACAGGAACAACAACAACAACAATAAAACAAGTGGGAATATCGCTTGGATGGTCAAAATCGTGAATTATTACCGAGCGGTTCATTCATCAATTGTGAGCCAGCCGGCCTCACATCCTCTTCTCTCGAGGGCTGAAGTAGTACTGAGCTACTCCCTCACGCTCTCCTAGTCTCTACCTTACGTAACACACATGACCACACCATAAAACCGGTTTGGAGAAGTGTGGTAAAAATACAAAAGTAAGCACCCTTACCTCACGGTAGGAATATCCTTGTGTAGATGCAGCACTGAATAGCCTATATCTCCAGGGCTAGGCTAGGCTAAGTGGTTTTGTATGGAGAAATACGACTTCGCCGGAGATTTTTTTTTTATCGAAAAATGTACAAATTTAGCTTGCTGTCAAAAAATATATATATATATGCTGGCTCACTACCGCTCGCCAGGAAAATATTGACAACTGGTTGGGCGTTTACTTAAAACAGTAGGCTGAATGGGGCCCAATGGATACAAGCCATAGAGAGGGGGACAGAAAGAGAGAAAAAAAAAAGCGAGGTGGGCTCCCTTAAAACTTACCGCTTGAAGTTGGCGATGCAGAGATATGCGAAACTGCACAGGGCGTTCTGAAATATAACACTGATGTCAATATTCCCCCAAAGAAAACACAAAATTGCCTATATTTATATATTAGTAGGCTGGGTATCTTATATATTATACAGTAATGATAACAATAATAATAATATAGACCCTATAATTTAATACTCTATAAATATAGGGAATAATAGAGAAAATATCGGATAATTAACCGGTTCAGTACCGGAGGATACAGTAATAAAAGTCCCCCCAGTCCCAAGCAATGTGGCCAAAATGGCAGGAGAGACCACCTTTCCACCTCAAGAGTTGAGGCAAGACTGGCTCTCCCACCCATCAGTGGGTCTTATAAAGCTGAGAAGTGTTGCCATAACGGGAGCACTGCTCAAACGGCCGTGGTAGGCTACCTGGTACAGGGTTGTACATGCAGTTACAAGGAAAGTACATTACTGAAGGCTATAACCATTGCTGGTACAGTATGTGATAAGGAGGGGGGAAGTGGGGGGAAACATGTGGAGGAGTGATAAGAGGTATGGAGTGGGAATTATCTAACTTAATCACATATTGCTTTGTTTTGAGTGCCAGTGGGGTGTTTTGAAAGGCATTTTTTATGCCTAAACTCTTAAGAGTCCCAGCGGTAGTTATGATGAATAAAAAATAATATGTTAGGCCTACAGAGACATAGGGCAAGGATCGAAAAGTAGTCTTGGTAAAGCCTATGTTATTTTAAGGACTAGGGTAAAACGGGGTAATTTCGCCGCGGCGCTAATAATTTGCATTCAAACGCAGATATCTCCGAAACTATTGCATGGATTCGGCTGCAGTTTGGCTTTGGTTGTAGAGCAGTTTTGGTTTAGGTTGTGGAGCAAGTTTGGCTTAGGTTGTAGATCTAGTTTGACTTAGGTTTTGTTGCAGTTTCGCGGGGCCTGGAGCCGGGGCTAGCGGCGCGTCTGACGGTTTGGTCGGGTGTGTGTGGGGGTGTTTGTATGTGTGTTTGTTTGTTTGTATGTTTGCGTGTTACACAGTGTTGGCAGTAGCCGTCAGCTGCTGCCTGGTACTTTGCACTAGCACCCTACACGCCGCACCCACACGAGATACGTCCACACCCGCAATAAATACTTCCACACCCGTAGGCCTAATAAATATGTCCACAACCGCACTAGACACGTCCACACCCACACTACATGTCCACAACTCCACACCCGCACTAGACACGTCCACACCCGCACTAGAAACAGTGGCGCCTAGGCCTACACGTGTGACACACCTGCATCTCTGCCCGCCCTGCTCAGTTGTGTGCGTGTGCGTGCGACGTTTTTCTATTGGCATGTTTAGTGTCAGTTTGGGTTTGTGAATGTTTTCATTGCTTTTACCTGCGCACTAGTGTTTTGTCTGGCTATTAATCATATAATGTTATCTAGTTTATTAGCTAGATGATGCGTAAAATAGGTAGCGGCGAAATTACCACGCCTGGCGGGGTAATTTCGCCGCGAGAGTAACTTTAAAAAAAAAATCGGCAGCATGACCAAAACATTATATATTTTTGTTTGAGCATCTATAGCAGAAAGGCTGAATGTATAGATAAAAAATTAAAAAATTGAAAAAATTCCATTTGTGGCAGTTTCTATTCGTCAAAATACGCGATTTTTGGCGAAATTACCCCGTCTTACCCTATTATACTTTTCTACTCTATCTATCTATTGCCTGACGCCGAGATCTCTGAAGGGGTGGCCACGATTAACCAAACGCCCCAATGTACCTCTGTCCCCAGTCAGTCGACACCCCTCTTCCCAACCATATACTTTATCACTCCATCCTTCCACATCTCTCTCGGTTTAGTTCTCCCTCTCTGTCCTTCCATCTCGCTCTTGTACACCATCTTAGTCATTCTCTCACTTCCCATACGTTCCATATGGCCGAACCATCTCAAGGTGTTCTTTTTCACACTTTCCAGCCAATCTACCTCCACACCACACCTCCCTCCTACTTCCTCATTCGTATGTCTATCCGTCCATGTAACTCTGCACGCACTTCTCATTTCCCCCTCTGTCTCACTCTTGGTCTGAGTTTCTCCACCAACGTTTATGCTTCGCTTCCATAAGTCAGTGTCAGGATTACCACACCATCATGCAAGGACTTCTTCACTTCCATGCTGACCACCCTATTTCTTGTTACTGCTTTCAGCGTTCCTACAACCCTCTTCCCCTCTTTCCCGCACTTCTTCTTCCATACTCCCATCCTTACTCAGCACACTGTTCAGATACTTAAATGAGCTGACAATTTCCATAGCCTGACAGTTCAACTTCACCTCACACTCTGTGGCTTCATCCCTTTCGAAGACCATAACCTTGCTCTTCCACGCAATTACCTTCAGATTCCGTTTTTCGCAAACTGTTCCAAACATATTTACCAGACCCTGCAACTCCCATTCATTATCACTCATCAGAACTGTATCATCAGCAAACAGCAGTACAGGGAGCTTCCACTCGTTTCCCTCCCTTATCAGTGATACACCAACATCCACTGCTCTTGCTTGTATTTCTTTCATGACTCCACCCATATACACAGTAAACAACCACGGGGACATCACACACCCCTGTTTCAACCCAACATTCAGATCAAAGAACTCTCTCTGCTCATTCTCCACACATACTGCTGCATTTGCACCCTCATACATGCTTTTCACTGCTTTCAGCAACTTTCCATCTACTCCGTATAATCTAAGTACTTTCCACATACCTTCTCTATCCACTCTGTCATAGGCCTTCTCCATGTCCATAAAGGCAACATACAGCTTATGTTGCTTCTCCAGATATTTTTCCACAACACATTTCAGGGTAAAAATATGATCTACACATCCTCTTCCCTTTCTAAACCCACCTTGCTCATCACCTATCCATTTCTCCGTTATCGCTCTCACTCCCTCCATCACTACCCTACTGTACACCTTCCCAACTACGCTTAGAAAACAATTCCTCGGTAGTTACCACACACTCCTCTTTCCCCTTTACCCTTATATAGGGGGACTATTATGCCTGTCTTCCAGTCATTAGGTGCACTCCCCTTCTCCCATGCTAGTTTGCACATTTTCCATACCCATTCGATCACTATCCCACCACCATACCTCAGCATTTCCCCACACACTCCATCTATTCCTATGCTAGGTCTATAGCCTATATTATATATACAGTATATTTTTTGTTAATAACCAAACCTAACCAAAACGGGGCAAGTTCCTCATACAAAATGTGGGACAAAAGTTTTGGGGGCGACATCTCCAGTAACCTAGGCTAAAATAAACTGTAGGCCTATTAAACTTTAGGTAAGAGTTGTGTTAGCGGGCATACCATCCGCTTTGTTTACATAGTTGCACACTCGCAGTTACATACGTTTCTAATTTAATTTCTTTTGTATATATTGCTGTTATTTCCCCCTTCTGATATTATTTATTAGTGGCCCCTTCATCATTGACGATGCGCCTTAACTTAGGTAACGGCCAATCTTTGAACTCAAGCTTGTCTTTCAAACTTCCCGCCCGGGAGAGAACAAAATACGATTGCCATACATCGTGAGCGAAACGCTCTTAAAAAAAAACTCACAGACTCGTCCTTATGATGTGGGTACCACTACTAGAAAAAACTAGTAAAAAATAATAAAAAAAACAAACATAAACTTTGATCTTAGCATTGTGCTTCTCATACGTCTGCTGTTTGTGTATGCTCCACCTCACTCATCGAAGCGCTAGCTCGCCCTTAATTCTCCCGGGCCCACATTGAACGGACGTGTCTCTTGACGCTCCTGTCCTGCCTTGTTCGTCACCTCCTCTCGTTTCTATTGAGTCTTTGCTCATCTTTACATGTTATGTGCTGAGGACAGGTAGCTTATCGACTTGTGTAGGATGTGAAGTGTTAAATGCGGGCCCTGGAGAATGTTTTTCAGGGTCTATCGCATACGTGTTAGAAGGGGTCCTCGTTGTGCTAAGGCGAGGCTACTAAGTGCGTTTTTTACTATCCTAGCTCATTATTAGTTCACTGTGTAGTCATGAGGCTTCTTATAGGGTGAACTGGGGCCGGTTGTTGGTCCTCTTTGGGTGTTCAACAAGTATGCCTCTTGGGCTAATGCTCGTGGACTGTCTCACTTAGCTGAGGGGTCCTGCACGGAGCTATACTGCTCTTCAACCTACTCTTTGTGATTCTACGTGTTGGTGAGGTCTTCAGTGGTTCGCAGTTTTGTGCTACAGTGACTAATTCATCACCATCTGCCCCCATCTAGTTGGCCTCATGTAGGTTATTATATATATGGTTAGGGGGTGTTATTATTGATGTATTGATTACTATTCAGGTATAACCATGCCATGTATGTTTCATGTTGTTTATGCCACATAATGAAGGGTTGGCCCTTCCGGCGGGATTTGTAAAGTGAGACTTATTAACAACGTGCCTCTAGTTGTTTCGTGTGGTTTTTCCGCCGCAAAACTTCTAAGAGTTATATTAAAATTCAAAACATCCGCCGTCTGGTACAGGATTGTTATGGATTGTTGTCTGTTTTGTTTACGGCGTATAGTTTGATTCTGGCTGAGCTGGCATGTAAGTAAAATGGTGTTTATGAGGTCCGGCTATATCTTCTCCTTTATCACCGATTAATCTCCGCCGCCATTAACTTAACAGGTACAAACGTTCATTGCTTGGTACATTTGGACGTTTTATCCTAGAGGTGCATCGTGGGGAGCCACGTCCGCCGGGATCTTAACGGCTGAGCCGAGAAACGAACTCACCCATCCCTATCGTGTTGCTTTCAGTTATTTGTATTGCTCGCATGAAAGGCGCTGGTCCGCCGGGATTAATAATTAAAATCTACAGTTGCGTTGTCGCCGGATTTAGTTCTTACGTCACAAGATGAGCTAAGGGTCAGTGTTTTACACTTAGGTAGGAAGTTATTATATAAGTAGCACATGGTAGGCTACTCACTACCCTCTTACATTTCTGGGGAATGTAATTAATGTTAAGGGAACTAAGATTGTCTAGTATTATTCAACTCTTCTTTTTCTTGAACGTTGGAGATATATTTATTATATATTAAGCTTGCCGACCTAGCGTGTCCTGATGAGCATTGATTCTTGGATCTGTCTCATCCTCTGGTTCGCATGTAGGACACCTAGGACAGTCGGCTATCTCCCTGGCAGGAGGAAGTTTATCATGGATAGGAGTACTTTCTCCTTTTGTGCTGCTTTGGGTCGTACAATTATAAAGGTCATCGGGCACTTTCGATGTGTTAAGTGTGTTCCTTGTTTAGACCGATCTCGTGGTGGTTGGCTTTCCCAATCATGCCTCGAGTGTTCAGCCCTCCGCAAGGCTTATTTAAAACCATGCAGATAGTCGGTGGAAGACTATTTTACTTCATATTCAGTCAGTGTATGTAACGTACCGTTAGACGGTAGCCCGCAAAATCTTGACTATCGGATGACCATATATTCGAAGATTTGCTTCATGGGGCGTCAGTTACTTCAGCCCCTGAGGGGTTTCTGCTCGTGAGTCTTCCTTCCGCCAACCCAAGCGACCTAGGACCTCAGATCCGCCGGACACACCTCGGTGGTCTAGCCGGCAGGACAGGTCCCACTCACCTAGACAATAGACCCAAGTCGCCTTCTGTTGAACAAGCGGCTAAGAGGTCTCGCTCTGATTTGACGCCGCACTTTCTGCAGGTGATGACAAATCCAAGAAGAGTGGGTCTAGGACGTCCTCCTCCTCGTCGAAGACGGTGGCGCAGCCTCCACATAAACCGGTCAAAACAGTCTTCGTCAGGCAGGGAGGCACTCAGAGACACATCTAGTCATGTCTCAAGCCAATTCACCGGTTTACCATTCCTCACAACCCGCACCCATGGCCTTGCCGGTATTGGGAAAGAATAAGGGCAGCAGCATGTGTTCTAGCCGGCAGGAGCATGAGCTCTTCTACCCAGCCCGCCTCAGTTCAAGACCCTTCCGAGTATGACGTACCGGATCTGAACTTTCGAGACCTTTCTGAGTTCGACGTTTTCAACGACTCACAAACAAGAACACAAGATTCCGCTGCCCGGGTCGAAGAGTCTTGGTTGAAGGCTTTACAGGCCCCCACCCCCCTGACCCGGTCACCGGGATCTACTTTACACCACCAAGGTGTACACGCCGAAGAAATGGCGTCTGGCCAACGTCCATCTTCACGGCATTCGGGAACGCAGGGCTCAGAAATGTCATAGCCCGCGTCCCAGTCAGACCAAGCAAGTGGGGTTTTTGTAGCGAGGGATCCATTATAGGAGTTATTTGATCTCATGAGACAGGTTAAAGATGAGCGACAGGTATCAGTTCCAGTACCAATAGCTCCGGGGGTGCGACCCCTAGGGCACGTACTTGTTCAACCTCAGGTTGATATATTTAACTTTACCTCCATCTACTGTCACTCCTGTCCCTTCCACTTTGGGGGGCTATGGCATTCTTGCCGTCCAATCTGCAGTTGTTCTCGGATTTGGTTTCTCCCCCTATTAATAAATCCATCCCTAGTAAAAAGGGCCTTATGCCACTTTTATATGGGTTGGATGCATCTTGGTCTGTAGTTAAGCCTTTACGCCCCGAGGTCACACAACCCACAGTCACGGGTGAGTCCCCTGTTCTGAAACATTGGATTATCGAGGAAAATTAGGTTAAACAATGAAGGGTCAAGAACCAATCTGGAGAGGTACTTGATGTTGTCGTCAGGGCCTTTACTACATTTTTAATCCTGACTATTGTGTGTCCATGCTATCTCCTGCCTTGCCTCCCGCTTCCGCCGGAAATTTATTTTTCCGACTGGAGTAAGTTAGATGGGTATAACTATTTAATGCTGTTACAGGGCTTGACCCCAGAATTAAAGGCGATAACCTTCAGGGACCCTGCAGGGTCTTCACTAGTTCAGATGCAAAGGGGGGAAGTCAGGGCCGAGGGTTGCAGGGAGACAAGAGGCCCAGCTGTTTACCAGCACAATAACAAACAAAAGCAGTCATCTGCTTCCGCAAGAAGACCATCATTGGTTTTCAAATGCCAGTTGGCATGGCGGTAGGGATACCTCCATATAAGTTTTTATTTTTGGGGGCCGCTAAACTTTCTTTATGCCAGTTACCTGAACCTTTTTGTCCTATGATAGGTGAACAGTGTGTTAGAGATGATAATGGGAAGATTGTGTATGCAGAAAATGAAATCAAAGAAGCATGGAAGGTACACTATGAACGATTGCTAAATGTAGAGTTTGAATGGGATAAGGAACAGCTTAGTATCGAAAAACCAATATCTGGGCCCCCTCCTTTGATAGCACCAGCTGTAGTGAGCGACGCAATCAATAAAATGAAGGACGGCAAAGATCCAGGTTGCTCCGACATTGTCGCTGAGATGATAAAAGCCTCAGGGGAGATTGGTGTAAACTTAGTCACTGAGTTGATAAACACCATTATTAAAGATGAGAAAATCCCAGAGGATTGGCTCAAAAGTGTAATAGTAAATATATACAAAGGAAAAGGGGATGCGCTAGATAGAGGAAATTATAGGGGCCTGAAAATGCTTGACCAAATCATGAAGGTCTGTGAGAGAGTCCTTGAGGGTTTGATCAGGCAAAGCATCTCTATTGATGATATGCAGTTTGGTTTTATGCCAGGACGTGGTACAACCGATGCTATCTTCATAGTCAGGCAGATACAGGAAAGATACTTACTAAAAGGCAGGGATCTTTACTTTGTGTTTGTGGACCTGGAGAAGGCCTTTGATAGGGTACCTAGAGATGTTGTACAGTGGGCTATGAGGAAACTTGGTGTGGAAGAGTGGCTGGTGCGTGTGATAATGAAGATGTATGAGGATTCGCGAAGTTCGGTGAGGGTGAAGGGTGTACTGAGTGATGAGTTCGCAGTCCGTGTTGGAGTCCATCAGGGTTCAGTGTTAAGCCCCCTCCTCTTTATTATGGTCTTGGAGGCGCTGTCTAGAGTTTTTAGAGGCGGACTCCCGTTGGAACTGTTTTATGCAGACGATTTAGTCCTAATAGCTGACAGTATGCAGGATGCTGAGGCCAAATTCAGAGAGTGGAGAGAGGGCATGGCGAGCAAGGGTTTAAGAGTCAATATTAACAAAACCAAGGTTATGCATTGTAGTTTGAGACGAGGCAATGTGGAAAAGAGCGATGCATACCCATGTGCAGTGTGTGGAAAGGGAGTGGGCATTAACTCAATTAAATGTAGCATCTGTCGATGTTGGGTACACCATGGGAGTAAGCGCTGTAGTAGAATAAAGGGGGCCCCTGCCGAAGGATAAGTCAGAAATAGAGAAATTTGAGTGCGTAGTGTGCAAAGGCGAGCTTGTGTTAAATGATGATCCTATGGCTGTGAATTTTGGAAATGAGTCTTTGGAGCTGGTGAACAAGTTTTGTTACCTAGGAGATACCATCTCTGCCGGTGGTGGGGCCGAGGCTGCCACTGTTGCTAGAATTAGGTGTGGCTGGGGGAAGTTCAGAGAATTGATGCCAATCCTGACCATGAAAAGAATGCCTCTCCCCCTGAAGGGAAAGGTGTATGCCTCATGTGTTAGAAGTGCAATGACGTATGCCTCAGAAACATGGGCCGTTAAAGTAGAGGATGTCAACAGAATGGAGCGTAATGAGATGAGAATGGTGAGATGGATGTGTGGGGCCAGGCTACAGGATAGAATAACAAATGTTGAGCTGAGGAGACATTTAGGTATAAAGAGTATTAGCGAGGTTATGCGTACAAGTAGACTGGGATACTATGGACATGTGGAGAGAATGGATGAACAAAATTGGGTGAAAAAATGCAGGTCTGTGATTGTGGAGGGAGCTGCACCAAGGGGTGGACCGAGGAAGACCTGGGATCGGACTATACGCGCCGATCTCAAATCCAAGAACTTGACAAGTGAAGCAGCCCTTAACAGGGTTGCCTGGAACTCCACCATTAGGACAAGAGACTGAAACTGCACTTATGTGTGGAACACTCGGTCTTAAAATTTTATGTATGTATGTATGTATGTATGTATTGATTATATTGATAATTGATTATTGATTACTGATATATTTCACTATTGTAACCATTCCTAAGTCACTGTCGTCTGCTTTCATGCATCGCTTGGGACTTAGGTTCAGAAGATACTGTACAAGCTTTCGTAAGGCTTGCTTGCAAGCAGGAGTCACTTTATTGGCTGGCTGTGTGTTCTTGGGTAAACGGACGACCCGCCAAGACAACACAACTTTCTCTAGTGCAGTTTTAAGCCTTAGATTAACCCATAGACGCCTCGGAGGCCATCCAGGTCTCACGATGGCAATAGCTAATGGCCTCCTGACCGAGGAAGACCTGGGATCGGACTATACGCGCCAATCTCAAATCCAAGAACTTGACAAGTGAAGCAGCCCTTAACAGGGTTGCCTGGAATGCCGCCATTAGGACAAGAGACTGAAACTGCACTTATGTGTGGAACACTCAGTCTTAAAATGTTATGTATGTATGACACAGGTTCAGATCGATAAAGACTACAAGATGAAGCAGAAAGCCTGGAGACTGGCGTCCCAATGCTTACTCAGCCGCTAACTTGCGGCCTCTCTGGCCAGGACATCTGAGTCAGTAAAGGACGTCAATACCCAGAAGGCTCTTTCTCTGACTAAGCGCCTTCCTCTCCAAAACTATATTCAGTCTCTCCACGACATCCGGCTGCTCTCTTTGAGGCGGTACGGGTCCGTAAAGACCTGAGGGGGTACTTGGTTAGCAGACGCCCTGCAGAGATAGGTGGAAGACAGATTTGATCAGATGTTTTCTCCAAAAACCTAGCCTCAGGCGATGCCTGGCGCATTGTCGATCTACTTCTGGACTCACAACCTGCCACTAATTCTAAGTTGAAGAGTGGGCAGTAGGTTAAATTCTATAATTAATGCTAAGAGTTCCGTTCGTGGTCAATCCCAGTCATTTCAGTCATTAAAGACTTACACAGCCTCTGAGAGTGGCGGGACGTCTAGTGGGCAAGGCCGATCCAAGGGCAGAGGGGGTTGGTTTAGGGGTCAGTCTAAGGGTAAATCCAATAGTGATGGTAGCGAGGCCAATCATCAACCCCTTTCCGAAATTAGAGTCACAACCCTCCTCTTTAATAAACTGAGACACCACAAGGCTCTCTCACTCCCAGTGCCTAAGCAAGGCGAGTTGGAAACAAGAGTAGTACTGCCGGACAACACCAGTCATGCGACTGGCAACTTCCGAGATTGTCATCGGGCGTGGCCCCGGCGGACATGGGCAAGGACAGTCGTCAGCAAAAGCCTCTCCTGACGGTGGTCTCGGCGACCCCGTTTTATGTATCCCCACAGACTCTAATCTGATCTGATTCACAATCAGCATCCCGAACGACTGATTGTGAATATGGATGTTGAGAAAAGAGAGGTCGCTCACCGGCCTCATCTAAACACTGTCCCGTTTTTTGGCACCAGGAACAACCGGGATGTGAACATGGCTGTAACAGAGGACTGGGGATAATAATCTGCTTTTTGGGCCATCTCTTCATCCATTGAAGGTGGGATCCACCGTCAAAGAGATGGCCCAAAAAGCAGATTATTATCCCCAGTCCTCTGTCACAGCCATATTCACATCCCGGTTGTTCCTGGTGCCAAAAAACGGGACAGTGTTTAGATGAGGCCGGTGAGCGACCTCTCTTTTCTCAACATCCATATTCACAATCAGTCGTTCGGGATGCTGATTGTGAATCAGATCAGATTGACACTCCCGCCACAGGGCTGGCTGTGTTCCATTGATCTAATAGAAGCCTTTTGGCAGGTCCCAATCAACAAACGATTTTCAAATGTATCTACAGTAACTTTGCATAACGGGGATCAAACGTTTGTCTTTCAAAGTATGCCCTTTGGATTAAAATCTAGCACCTCGACTTTTTACAAAATTAGTCCGACAGGCTTTGCTGCCATTACTCAAACAAGGGATCATGGTGTCCTAGTACCTAAAAAATTGGTTAATGGTAGCACAATCCAAAATGATCCACCTTCAACATGACGATTCCGTTAGGACGTCTGAAGGTAAAACAAATTATTTTGGAAGGAAACAGGTACTTTCTGCAGTTACCAGCAGAAACACTGACGAAAATTCCAACCTTAATCCACAACCTCCTGGCGGCTTGGGCGAAGCCAGGGGATTACACTCCTCCTTGACATGGACAGCTCCACCTCCGACGGTCTGGATACATACAGACACGTCAGGTACCCTGGGATGGGGATACCAATCAAACCTAGTCATCAATCATCTTATATCAATGCCAAGGAGTTGCTGGTCCCACTATTCTTTTTACAGGAGCAAGGCATGAGCCAGGCAGGAAAGTCCCTAGCCTTCAGAATGGACTATCTGACTGCAGTGACATGCAGAAGCAAGGGTCAGTGAGATTCGAGTGTTACAAGGGTTGTCGGAAAAGATCTTTCGACTAGCCGCGAGGCTGGAGAATTATATTCATGCAACGTATCTGCCCGGCGTGACGAACGTCTGGGCAGACGCTCTGTCTAGGTGACAGAGCACTCAAGTAGAAAGGGCTCTCGAGCAAACCATCTTTCAAGAGATCTTTGCCGAACCCTACCAATCCGCAAATGGATTTGTTAGCGTCAGAGGCCAACCACAGGCTGCCTCAACCTCTCACACCTCGGAGTAAGACTCCGGCGGGGAAGGGGGATCCAGACGCATTTCTAGTAGAGTGGAACAAATGGAGAGCTCCATTTAGCTGTTTCCACCTCCAGAAGCATCCTTAATGTGCAAAGTAGTCGACAAACTACGGGGTTATCGAGGCATGGTCTCGGTGATCGCACCACTGTGGCCGGCTCAAGTTTGGTACGATCAATTAAAGACGTGGTGCGAGAACCCGGTGTCGCTCCCGATCTCGTACTTCCACTTCCACCTCAAGACCTCGCTGACTTTTGCCTTATGATTATTCAGGTCAAGCGGCTAGGCCTTTTTTTTTTTTTTTTTTTTTCTATATTCCAACTTACTTCCTCTCGGGCATAGGCTGAGAGCCTTAACATTCACCGCTTTACAATGAACAGTGAAGCCCGTGAGGTCTTGTTCCAGTCTAGGGAGTGAGACATGTGAAGCACGTAGAGTACAACGAGCACCTGCCATCTTGCCTTCACATGAGGCACGGTGCTCACTCATGGCCCGAAACGACCCCATCTCTGAAGCCACCTCGTTCCCGTGTTTCACTGTTTCACGCCCTACACTCGGACTCTCACACTTACACACACACAACGCCACCTGTTGAGCAGATAACTCAGTTTGGGGAACCGTGACTCACAAGTTGATTACTCAGTATGCTCTATCAACAGTACCAATCTTATTAGCAGTCATTCACTACCTGGATCGTAGAAACTGACCAACTGCAGTCCTCGGGGGCTCTGATGTTTGTTTAAATTACCTATTGGAAATACAAAAAGTTGTCAGTTGTCACATTAAGGAATCGCCTCACAGGAATTTGGACACCTTTTTCGAATTAACTGGTTTGTCCCTGCCAGAGGCGAAGGAGAAGGGGTTCATGCGGTCTTGCATCCGGCTTCACCCTCCTCCTCGTCAACTCGCACCCACCTGGTCTCTCGATCTGGCCCTTGAAATGTTTCACTCCTGTAAATATCGTCATGATCCTCCTTTAGAGTGACGACTTACGAAAGCCATTTTCCTAATGGCATTAGCTACGGGTGACAGGGTGTCTGAGTTGGCGGCGATGAGTTTGGAGCCATCTTGCTTAAGATTTTCGAGGCACAACATGAGTGTACATATTGCTCCTGCTCCTAATTTCATCTAAACGTATGAACACAGTAATCATATTTACGGAGTTTGAAGTTCCTGCTCTGAAACGGGGAGATCAGCACCATTTACTTTATCTGGTGCAATCACTCATGTCATTTATGCGGGACTCTCGGCCGGCACAGGCGGGGTCCCTCTGGGTTTTGCGGACAGGTAAACGCCTCCCAAAAAACGCCGGCTAGCCACGTTATTAGTAGAAGTAATCAGAGAGAGTAATCCGGGCGTTTTAGCTAGATCACACGATATCCGGTAGTGGGCTGCATCAGGCAGATTCCTACACATTTACTCAATCGATGACATGGTCATCTAATCATACTTTCTTAACACGTTACCTGTCCGTGAACCGCATGAAACCTTCTCGTACATGTATAGCATTAAGGCAGAGAGTCTTGTTTTAAGCTATTTTTGTAAAGGAAAAGGGGGGGGGGGAGTATCCTAGCGAAGGACTCTGACCTGCCTCTTAGGTGATACAAGATATGACGAGAATGAAAGGTCATGTGATAACCCATTCCTTAGACTCAAACAAGTCTAGTCAGGAAAAAAAATTATGTTTACTTTATGGATGCAATAGAGTTCACTATATATACTCATTAATCTTAAGGATTAAGATTAAAAGAGAGAGTACAAATATTTTGTAATATAGTACCTGAGGCCATAAATATATAGGCCAACTTGTTATCAGCATTGACAACTGATTTATTTTATTTTTTGTATTATAGGCTATTTGTATACTGTAGTTTATGTGTTTCACCAACTGTTCTATCAAACGTAAAGGTGACAACACCGCAGGCTACCTTTAAGGAACGCCGCCTGCACAATACTTTATATTTTTTATAAATCTGATTTTTTTAGTAAGTGTACTCTTGGACCTCCGTAATTTATTAAGTGTTTTTTTATGTTAATGATGAATGTCCCCCTCCAGTCTTGAGATATCAGAAGCATCGTCAATGATGAAGGGGCCACTAATAAATTATAGGTTTGAGTCCCGAAGGGAAGAAGGAAAACCTAATATTTAGTAGTGGCCCCGGAATCATTGACAATTCTGGTCCTCCCTTCCATCCCATTCCCATTCATCTGCTTTTTTTTTTTTTTTTTTTTTTTTTTTTTTTCCTATATTCCAACTTACTTCCTCACGGGCATAGGCTGAGAGCCTTAACATTCACCGCTTTACAATGAACAGTGAAGCCCGTGAGGTCTTGTTCCAGTCTAGGGAGTGAGACATGTGAAGCACGTAGAGCACAACGAGCACCTGCCATCTTGCCTTCACATGAGGCACGGTGCTCACTCATGGCCCGAAACGACCCCATCTCTGAAGCCACCTCGTTCCCGTGCTTCACCGTCTCACCCCCTACACTCGGACTCTCACACTTACACACACACAACGCCACCTGTTGAGCAGATAACTCACCAGGCATTGCACCCCTATAGCATATTTTGAATATGGGAATATTCATACAGTGCTATTTAATCAGGGAACAATAAGGGTATTTTATTGACGTTTCGGTGGGCTTGTGGTAATGCACTGATACCAGGTACAGCACAAATTCCATTCCAATAATATCTTCCCATTGATACATCGGGATTTGAACCCGGGACCTTTGGATTACCAGGCCAGTGGCAAGACCACTCCACCACACCTATCCCTTATTTTGAAAGTCTTGATATGTCAGATTAAGGGCGAGCTAGCGCTTCGATAAGTGAGGCGGAGCATACACAAACAGCAGACGTATGAGAAGGACAATGCTAAGATCAAAGTTTATTTTTTACTAGTTTTTTCTAGTAGTGGTACCCACATCATAAGGACGATTCCGTGAGTGTTTTTTTAAGAGCGTTTCGCTCACGATGTATGGCAATCGTATTTTGTTCTCTCCCGGGCGGGAAGTTTGAAAGACAAGCTTGAGTTCAAAGATTGGCCGTTACCTACGTTAAGGCTCATCGTCAATGATTCCGGGGCCACTACTAAATATTAGGTTTTCCTTCTTCCCTTCGGGACTCAAACCTATAATATATGATGATGACAATAATTCATGGGGGATGAGGGTGGCTTTCCATTATTGTAGAATTTGTAACCCACGGCCATCGGCCGGTAACAAACCAATTTACCCATCACCTAGCCGTGGGATATAATAAACTCAACCCATGATTCTGTAGTTTAAATTTTAAAAAATTAAAACCGGTTTGCGTTTGCTGATTTGCATTTGGGAACCAGAAATTTCACGAGATTTGCTGATTTGTGTTTTTGGAAGTTGTAAATAAATAAACAAATTTTCTTTTTACTTACCCAGCATCCGGTGGGGAAGCATCCGGTGGGGAAGCATCCGGTGGGGAAGCATCCGGAAATGTTAAGAACCTCCTCCTCATTCTCGTCAACTGTAAATAATAATATGATATTCAGTAAAACTATATAATATATATATATATATATATATATATATATATATATATATATATATAAATATATATATATATATATATACACAGTATATATATATATATATATATATATATTTATATATATATATATATATATATATATTATATATATATATATATATATATATATATATATATATATATATGCACCCAACCCTCTGCTATCGCGGGTAATTGGTGCCCTAACTCTACCGTTATAGCGAGATTCGCCATAGCAGAACTGAAGGACTTATGGGAATAATTATAATTGGTGCAGAGGTCTATAATTTTGACCTATTTTTGCCCTATTTCTTGCTATTTTCACATTTTGTTTACCATATATACCGGTACTTATAATACATATTATGAGGAGATTACTTACCACACATAATATATTTGAAATCAGTCATATATAGCCTAGCCTAATTCATCGGCATAATTTCGGCGCTTTCGTCTGACACAGCGTCGATAGCCTAGACCGGCGTTTGCTCTCTGTCTGTTAAAATGGTGGGCATTTATTTCCTTTATTATTACCACCAGGCCAACTATCCCTATCACTGAATGCATTTGAGAATACTTAAATAAATATTATGAGGAGATTACGTACCACACATAATATATTTGAAATCAATCATATATATCATAACCCATCGGCATAATTTTGGCGCTTTCATCTAACACAGCGTCGGCGTCGGTAGCCTAGACCGGCGTTTGCTCTGTTTTGATGGCCCTGGGAATTTAATTCCTTCATCATTACCATCAGACCCACTATCCCTATCACTGAATGCACACCAAATGCCATAATAAACGCGCAAAATAAGAGGTTCGGGCAGAAAAAAGCTTGTAAACATGTAGTTTTCCAACACAATGGTTGCCAGCTTGTCCACCGACCATGTTCTGTGACGTCATCGGGCGCCGTGTTTGAACATTCCCGTCGGTACGGAGCCGCGATAGCACCCTTTTGGGACGCGATAAGGAAATTTTAGGCAACTAGAGGGCTCAGATTTGTATGGGAACTGCGTAAGTATCCCATGCAACAATGCCGATGGTTAAAAACCCTCAAAGTCCAACCGCATGCGCGCAGATAGGCGGCCATTTTGCCGCCAACGCAAGTTCGCCACCAAAATGACACTTTCGCCATGGCGAAATTGGCTAATTGCGCAAGTGTTAGCGAAAGTGCCCAGCTCTGATAAAGAGTATTAGCGAAGTGATGCGTACAAGTAGACTGGGATGGTATGGACATGTGGAGAATGGATGAACAAAATTGGGTGAAAAAATGCAGGTCTGTGATTGTGGAGGGAGCTGCACCAAGGGGTGGACCGAGGAAGACCTGGGATCGGACTATACGTGCCGATCTCAAATCCAAAAACTTGACAAGTGAAGCAGCCCTTAACAGGGTTGCCTGGAACGCCGCCATTAGGACAAGAGACTGAAACTGCACGTTTGTGTGGAACACAATGTTATGTATGTATCATAGGCCAAAAAAAAAACATTTAAAACACCCCAGTGGCACTAAAAAAAAAAGCAATTTGTGTTTAGGCGAGATAATTTCCCTCCATTATTTCTACCACTCCTACACATGTGTCCCCCCCCACCCCCCCTCTTTTTCCCCCCTCCTCAATTGTCAGATATTTTCTCTTTTATTCCCGATATTTATCGAGTATTTTCGTGGGAGGACGGGTGGGAGAGAGAGAGGAGGGTGGAGGAGTGGAACTCTGACCCTCCAAGCCAGTCTGAAAGCTCTTCTGGTCTCTCAGTGCTATGCGAGACACGAGAGAAAGAGGGTGTCTCTCTCTCGCCGGTCTGGGCCAGATTACGACCGCGGGGCTAAAATATAAATTTTTTACCAGCCAATTGCTGTTACCACTTGTTTTATTGCTTTCCCATGTTTATATGTTCATATCAAAAGTAAAATAGGCGCATATGGATAAGTATTAACCTAAGAAGTGTGCAGGGGGGGGGAATTACACCATAGCCCTGTGCGGACCTATTTCACTGTTTCCTGTCACTAAAATCGTTATCTTACCATAAATATCATTAATACTTATCCATATGCGCCTATTTTACGTTTAATATGAAGCTATTAACCTGTTACAACAATAAAACAAGTGGAAACAGTATTTGGCTGGTCAAAATTGCGAAATGAGAGCGAGAGTTACATTCATTTAGCGGAAAAGATAAACAAAGCCAATAGAATTGTAGGGCTGATAAGGAGGACATTTGTGTCACTTGACGAAGAAATATTTAGGAATCTCTATACAGCGCTGGTTAGGCCGCACCTGGAATATGCGAACCAGGTGTGGGCTCCATATATGGTAAAGGATATAGAAGCAGTGGAGAAAGTGCAGAGGAGAGCTAGCAAGCTAGTACCAACGTTGAAGAACGCGGGCTATGAGCAGAGGTTGAGGACACTGGCATATAGGAGAAAGAGAGGGGATATGATAGAGACTTTTAAGATAGTGTCAGGAAAGTATGATGAGGATGTGTGTGAAGGTATCTTCTTGATGCGGGAGGGAACAAGAACGAGAGGACACTCTAAGAAAATTTACAAAGAAAGAAATAGGCTTGAAAAGGCAAAGAACTCATTTTGTGATAAGAGTGGTAAATGAGTGGAACGCACTGCCCCAGTATGTAGTCGATTCCGAATCAATAAGGAAGTTTGAAAGTAATCTTGATAAAGCATGGGGAAGACAAGATTTGAAGTTTGATTATAAAGCAAAAATACAGAGTAGTAAAATATTGCGTCTGCTACCGCCGCCGCCAACACCGTGAACGACCGCAGCAATGCAAGTACTGGCACTGAGCTGGATACACAGGCCTAGTTTGCCTTTTTCCAGAGGATCTACTGTAAGAAACTGTAAGAATTCATCAAGTGCGAGCCAGCCTGGCCAACATCCACCCCTTACGATGCCTGGAGCGACACTGACGTCTCTTTCTTTATCTCTTTCTTTCTCACGCTTGGTAACACATATGACCACGCCGTGCTAGCAACTCGCTATTGTTAGCACGAAAATATACCTAAGAATAAGGGAATAACAGGGAAAATAGGTGATAATTGAAAGGGGGGGGGGGGAAAGGAGGGGATGTGGAGGAGTGATATTTGGCATGGCCAAGGGGCAAAAAATAAATAAAAATAAAAAATAAATCAATTGCTACTTGGGTGGTTTAAATTTTTTTTTTTTTAGGCCTAGGATCATAAGACCACCTACGGTGGAACGGTAAAACTCTTAAGTCTACCAGCACTTGATGGGTTGATTATATATACATGGTAAATTAACAATTTTAGTGAGGAATGCATCAGAATACCTTCGCACCGCGGGCACTTTCAAATACCGGTGACCGGTCAACTTAACCAGTAGACCATTTCAACCAGTAGCTCTCAACCAGTGCCAAATCAACCAATAGTATACGGTTAGGTTAGTACTATATTTTGGCATTGGTTTGGTTGGTCTGGGTTAATTTGGCACTGGTTGAAATGGTCTACTGGTTGAGATGACATGGAACCTCAAATACCATACCAACGCAGCTGCCGAGTTAAAAGTTTTTTTTTTAGGCCTTGGATCTTAAGAATCTTCCACCACCAAAACCTCTTAAGAGTCTCCTCGCCGTTCCCAGGTTAAATCCTCCCTCCCACCTCAAATACATTTAGTCACCCTCCTCTACATTCCCCCTACCTCCCTCCAACCTCCTACATGCACAAGATATATGGCTGTGTCTCACCAGTATCTCGAGAGATGTCTAAGAGGGTGGACCTATCAAACTCAAACACATAGAAGACGTTAGTTGACAGAAAACGGAAAATATTAAAATGTTTAAATCTAGGGAATTTAGTCAAATACAAAAGGCAAATAAAAGTAAATACTGTACATCAAATCAGAGTACACTCGCAACCTAAAATATATTAAGAGAGACAGGAGACCCAGTGTTGTTTAGTGACGATTTTACTTTCTGTTTGTAAAGGGATTCTAAAATCCTTAAATCTGCATTATTGCTATGGTCTAATATACTAAAGCTATTAGAGTCCACGCTTGTACCACAGTCAAAAGATGTCGTTGCTTGCCATATCCCTTCTCTTCACTATAAATAATATATATCACTTACAGCTAAATATATGATTATTTATGTCGATCAGACGAAACTAGAGGACCGAGTAGCCTAAATTGGTATATTTATTATAATTAACAATAACAATCTGAAAACATTTCTATCTTAACGGTACCTTCTTCCTGACGTTCTGGGTCAACATGATCTCCACGACCTGAAATGGGGAAGATACTATTAGAAAACAGTGAGTTACCTTATGACTAATTAATGTTCAATTTATGGTTAAGTAGTTATATTTATTGACAAGGTTAGGTAGATTTAATAGAGTAGGATGTTATACACTAGGCTATAATCACCTTGCGCACTGCTGTATATGGTAAACCCGGGTACGGCGAGAACACTCTTAACCTCAGAAGTGCGCATGGGGGTAATTAGACACCTCTGCCTGTGCGCATGTATTTGAGCTGTTTCCATCACTAAAATATTCATTTTACCATAAATAGCATTAATACTTATCCATATGCGCCTATTATAGGTTGATTATAAAGGTATTAACCTGTTACAACAATAAAACAAGTGAAAACAGCGTTTGGATGGTCAAAATCGGCGATACAGGCCGGGAGTTACATAATGTATGGCTGAGGCAAGCTCCTCTCCCGCCACTTTTCCCCAAGGCTGGAGAGACACTGTCGATCGATACTCTCTCTCTCTCTCTTGCACTCGCTTGCTAACAGTGATGACAATGCCCTGCTTGCAACTCGCTAATGTTAGCACAAAAATATACCACAGAATAAGGGAATAACAGGGAAAATAGGTGATAACTGAAGGAGGGGAGGTAGAGGAGTGATATTTTGCATGGCCCAGGGGCAAAAAAAAAAAAAAAAAAAAAAAAAAATGATGTTTAAAGTTGATTTTTTTTTTCTCTGACTCTTAAGAGTCTTCCCGCAGTTCCCGGGTTAAGAGGTTTTGGTGGGCAAGGGCGAGGACCCTCTTAAGAGGTAAGGCCTAAAAAAAAATTCCCACCTCCGACCCTCAGAGCAGCGAGCGGCTCACTAAGGTAGACGGTATCTCGCGTGGGTGTCTCACAACAGTGTTGCCGAGCGAGCGAGAGCTAATAATTAGCGGTTTTCCCGCATGTTTATGGCAACGCTGCGGATGAACCCCGCCACCTACGAAGCTCGTTCTGGTCTCATTTTGAAGCTATTTTCACCTAGTTTATGGCAGAATATAGTTCATTTAATGCAGATGCTTGAGTAATCATTCAGGAGTGCCTGAATATGCCCTAAATAGTGCAAATATAGCCGCAGCCAAGGTGTTAGGTGAGATAATTCCCCTCCATACCTCGTATCACTACTCCACATCTGTCAAAATCCCCTCCTTCCCCCCTTTCTCGCCCCCCCTTCAATTATCACCTATTTTCCCTGTTATTCCGTTATTCATTGGTATATTTTCGTGAAAACATCTCCAAACCGATCCTAGGCTGTGGTCTTGTGTGTGTCTATGCATGGGAAAGAGAGAGAGAGACAGGCCTCAGTCACTCCAGGATTGGAGAGAGGAGGGTGTGGGCCTCCCCTGTCTCTCACCTCATGAATGAACGCTTGGCAATAATTCGCGATTTTCACCATCCTAACACTATTCCCACTTGTTTTATTGTTGCTACATGTTACTATCTTCATATTACCGGTAAACGTAAAATAGGCGCATATGAATAAGTAATAACGATATTTGTCATAAAATGACGATTATAGGCGGGAATGGAGCTTAATATTGTCGCCCAGAAGTGTGGTGTTCACTACACCCTGCACGCGCCGGGTTAAATCTTAAAATGCGAGAATTGTGGACTCTAAAATATGTCATGAGGGTAAAATAGGCGCATATGAATAAGTAATAACGATATTTATCATAAAATGACGATTATAGGCGGGAATGGAGCTTAATATTGCCGCCCAGAAGTGTGGTGTTCACTACACCCTGCACGCGCCGGGTTAAATCTTAAAATGCGAGAATTGTGGACTCTAAAATATGTCATGAGGGTTTGCCCCCCCCCGGGGGCCTAAACATATTATTGTATCCAATGGCATTCAAAATAGACGGGAACACAATTGCAAGCATCCAACGCCGCCGTCATGTTCTCATATGTCGATCGCCATGGTTAAGTTCGCATAGATTTTGACGGCAATTTATATATCAGCAATATATATGATGATGACAATATATCATGGAGGGGTGAGGTGGGGCCCTCAACATATTATTGTATCCAAAGTCAGTCAAAATAGACGGGAACATGATGGCAAGCGTCCGACGCCACTCCGCGTAGTTTTAAACAAGGCTGGCGGTAAGCCCAAATTCTACATTCTACCCAGAAAGGATAGGCCTAGCTTGGGCCTATAGGGTACTTTTTATTTTATTGTTCATATACTTAGCCTTGGCCTAGTAGAAAATAACATGGGTGTGGCTGTCAGTCAGGCTGTGGTCTTCTCTTGCGGATGGTACGCCCGCTAACACAACTCTTAACCGTTTATTAAATTTATTTGTCTAAAAAATTGTAGGCCTATAGATATAGGCCTAATTATAAAATTTTAGACCCTCTCCATTACCAAAAATAACGCAGGAAATGCTCTCTTAGATACCTTAAATTACAAAAAAATCCAGGGGGGGGGGGGAGAGGGCATGCCACCGGACCCCCCTCGACCTCGCGTCTGCGGCGCTCGGCGTTGAATCGTGTGCAAAGTCTACTGAGTTCAGGAAAAAAAAAACTATCACATTCACATTTTAGTGCTTTGACACCCTGCCTACGTGACCTAAAATGTATATTGTCCCTTTTGGTTTTACTTTGTGTCGTGCTCTTTCACTTTACTAATTTATTTTCTAAACAGCTTCTGTCTTCTTTCTTCGGATAATATGCATTTATATTAGTTCTCCAGTTATTCAAGATGGCCGCCATTTTTCCTTCCACCCTTATTTAACCCACAAAGTCTAAGGAAAAATAATATAATTTGCAGCGGTAAAGACTAATATTCGGTGACTACTACTGTAAGAGAAAGCTATAGAAAACACTTAAAAGAATTATAATCCCTTACGTGACCTAAAATGCATTTTGTCTGTAATCTATCTATCTATCTATTGCCTGACGCCGCGATCCCCGAAGGGGTGGCCACGAACGAACCGCCCCCATGCACCTCTGTCCCCAGTCAGTCGACGCCCCTCCCCCCAACCAGCACCGCCTTCGTTCATGTAGTTCCTCACTCCATCCTTCCACCTCATATTCGGTCTACCTCTCCCCCTCTGTCCCTCCACCTCGCTCTCGTACACCCTCTTAGTCATTCTCTCGCTTTCCATACGTTCCATATGGCCGAACCATCTCAAGTTGTTCCTTTTCACACTTTCCAGCACATCTACCTCCACACCACACCTCCTTCTTACTTCCTCATTAGTCTGTCTATCCCTCCATGTAACTCCGCACGCACTCCTTAAGTAATTCATTTCTACTGCTCTCACTCTTGGTCTGAGTCTCTCAACCAACGTCCATGCTTCGCTTCCGTAAGTCAGTGTCGGGATTACCACACTGTCATGCAAGGACTTCTTCACTTCCATACTGACCACCCTATTTCTTGTTACTGCTTTTAGCGTTCCTACAACCCTCTTCCCCTGTTGTACCCTCTCCCGCACCTCTTCATCCATAGTCCCATCTTTACTCAACACACTGCCCAGATACTTAAAAGAGTTGACGATCTCCATAGCCTGACCGTTCAGCTTCACCTCACACTCTGTGACTTCACCCCTTTCGAAGACCATAACCTTGCTCTTCCCCGTATTTACCTTCAAATTCCGTTTTTCGCACACTGTTCCAAACTCATTTACCAGACCCTGCAACTCCCATTCATTATCACTCATCAGAACTGTATCATCCGCAAACAGCAGTATAGGTAGCTTCCACTCAATTCCCTCCCTTTTCAGCGATACACCAACATCCACTGCTCTTGATAGTATTTCTTTCATGACTCCATCCATATATACAGTAAACAACCACGGGGACATCACACACCCCTGTTTCAAACCAACATTCAGGTCAAAGAACTCGCTCTGCTCACTCTCCACACGTACTGCCGCCTTTGCACCCTCATACATGCTCTTCACTGCTTTCAGCAACTTGCCCTCTACTCCGTATATTCTAAGTACTTTCCACAAACCTTCTCTATCCACTCTGTCATAGGCCTTCTCCAAGTCCATAAAGGCAACATACACCTTTTGTTTCTTCTCCAGATACTTCTCCACAACACAATTCAGGGTAAAAATCTGATCTACACATCCTCTTCCCTTCCTAAAACCTCCCTGCTCGTCGCCTATCCATTTCTCCGTTCTCACTCTCACTCTCTCAATCACTACCCTACTGTATACCTTCCCTACTACGCTTAGAAGACATATTCCTCGGTGGTTACCACACACTCCTCTTTCCCCTTTGCCCTTATATAGGGGGACTATTATGCCAGTCTTCCAGTCATCGGGTGCACTCCCCTTCTCCCATGCTAGTTTGCACATTTTCCATACCCATTCTATCACTATCTCACCACCATACCTCAACATTTCCCCACACACTCCATCTGTTCCTGGTGCTTTCCCCAACTTCACTCTTTTCATGGCTTCCCACACTTCTGACCTCCTGATCCCCACCTCCTCCTCCACTACTTCTCTTCTTCTCCCTCCCATACCATATCCAGCTATGTTTGCTGGCTCTTCATTCCTTTCATTTAGCAACTCACTGAAGTACTCCCTCCATCTTTCGACTCTCTCTTGCTTCTCGGCTAGCATTCTCCCATTCTTATCTTTCACACCCTTACTGTTTCCCTTGCTACCTTCCCTAACTTTCTTGACTTCTTTCCAGAACAGTTTCTTACTCTCCCTCCATTTTACACTCAGATTCCTTCCAAATTCCTCATCTACTCTTCTCTTACTTTCCTTCACTACTCTCTTCACCACCCTCTTACTCTCCACGTACCTCGCTCGTTTCTGTCTCTCGGAATCTTCATTCCCTCTACTACCCAACCACTCTCTATATGCTTTCTTCTTTTCTTCCACAGCTATTCTTACCTCTTCTGTCCACCATGCTGTACCTTTCACTCCCCTCCCTCTTCTCCTCACTCCACACACCTCCTCACATGCTGCACAGATCTCATCCTTAAACACCTTGCTCATCTCCTCCACTTCCTCCATAACTTCCAGGTCGAACCCACCTAGTCGTCTTTCCACTGCTCTCCTGTACTCCTCCCTGACTTCCTCCTCCTGCAACCTCTCCACCCTCCTCACCATTCCACCCTCCTCTCGCCTCCCTCCCGCTCTCCTCACCCACTTCTTTTGTATCCTAACCTTAGCTACCACTACATAATGATCAGACAGACCCCCTCCAATACCCCTATACACCCTAGCATCCATCACAGATTTCTTCATTCGTTCATCCACACATACATAATCAATCAATGACTTTCGTTCCACCACTGTCTTATCCTTCATCGTCAACATCCGTTTCCACGTGTACCTGTGGATCATTCTGTGTCGGAAGAAGGTGTTGGCTATCCACAGCCTCCTCCCCACACATACGTCCACAAGTGCACTACCATTCCCATTCACCTCTGATGGTACCCCCCACCCTCCCACCACTCCCTCAACTTTCCTATCACCCACCTTACCATTCATATCCCCAATCAGAAATATTCTTTCGTTCTTGTCAAACTTCTCCAGGCACGCCTCCACATTCATCCAGAACTCCTCTTTCTTTCTTTCAAGTATATCCTCTGTCGGGGCATACACGCATACAATCACCCACGTTTGTATTCCTACTTTCATTCTCACCCACACAATCCTTGAACCCACAGACCCATACTCTCTTACGCATTCCTTCCATTTGCTACTTACAAACAAACATGCACCTTCTCTCGCTGTTCCTTCACTCACTCCAGCACACACACCCATTCCACATTCCCATTCTCTCACATCTGAACCTTTCCATTTGGTCTCTGTCATTCCACATACATCCAGCCTGGCATTCACTAACACTTCCAGAACCTCTCTCTCTTTTGTGCCATCATTCATGCCACTAACATTCCACGTAGCCATTCTCAGAATGTCCGAAGGCATGTCCTTAGTCGGTCGTGGTTCGTCAACGTTGGTTCCGTCCGCATCCGAGGCTGTTCGTTCGTTCGTTTTTGTCTGTAATAGGCTAGCCTATTTGTTTGTAGGTTTTTTATTAACATAGCCTAACGGTCAATATTTACAATTTTTTTATTTTTTTTATGTTATTTTTATGGTTTAGCCTATAAGCTTTCAATAATGTTATTTTTATGGTTTAGCCTATAAGCTTTCAATAATAAAATTATTTCATGGAAATGAGTAGCCTATAAAATCTATTATCCAAGAATCTAAAACCCGGCCCCCGATAGTGGGAAGGGCTATGAATAGGGAAATTGAGGGGTAAAAAGCGTATAGGCCTAAAGCGAATATAAGACATTTAACCTAACAACCTTACCTAACCTGCCTGGTATTATGGGTGGGGGCTGCTGCCCCCACACCCCCGCTGATTGGAAGAAGAAGGGTAAAACTGCTAACAGTAGAAATTCAGTTGGGGTGGAGTGAGTAATAGCCTAGCCTATGTTATAAAAATCTAATCTACTTTGAGAAGACATTAGCCTAACCTAACAACCTTACCTAACCTATCCTAGTATTAGGCTATAGGTGGGGGCTGCCGCCCCCACACCCCCGCTGTTTGGCATCTTTGACTTAGATTTTTGGTGTAGGCCTATTTGTAGGCCTATGTGAAGCGGGTATTTTTTTCAGGACAAATTGGATTTTCGGTCACGTATGGGATATAATGTTCTAAATGTGTACTATAGCTTTGTCATTGAGTATTAGTCACCGCAATATATGTCTTTACCGCTGCATATTAAATTATTTTTCCTTAGACTTTGTGGGTTAAATAAGGGTGGAAGGAAAAATGACAGCCATCTTGGATCAGCTGAGATTCCTGAGAACTAATATTTTTCACTTTTTTACTGTACTTTTAGTATTTTGTCATATTCTATATCAATGCTAATCCTGCGGGGGTCTGGCGGGCAGTGGGGCGGCAGCCCCCAGGTTAGGTTAGGTTGTTAGGTTAGGGTAATGACAAAATATGGTTTTAGGGGGCATGTTTTAATATTGCAAAATAATGGGTAAAAATTTATTTGCAGAAGGAAAATCACCTTCAAACACACTAATCAATGAAGGAACTGATGAGAAAAAGGATTATAGGCCTAGGCTAATAAAAAAACACATAGGGCCTAGGCCTACGGCTACGTGACCGAAAATCCAATTTGACCTTTTTTTCAATGTGTCGATAACGAAAATCCTCCATGTGGACTAGGCTATATAGCCTAGCCTATGGAGAAAAATATGGCCAATCTATTGGTGCCTCTTTTCTCACCTGGTAGGGCCGCCAATCGGTAGCGCAAGGAATAGGAATAGGCAGCCCAGGAGATAGCATAACACGCCAGTCAGATGCAACATTTGAATGTACTGGAGATGCTTGACAATGGGGTGACTGGTAGTGTGTGTCGGACCAATAATATGATGGGGTAGTTTGTCAGGCCAGTCAGGGGTTGAGATGTTGCTAAAAAATGGGAAAGGGGATTTTATGGGTTGAAGAGTGAGTTGTGGAGGTGTAGGGTCAATTTACATTTGAATTGAGCAAGGGAGGGGGAATTAACTATTTCAGCTGGTAGGGAGTTCCACTGATGGATTATACGACAGGAGAAAAACCTTTTTCCTTAGGCCTAATAAATTGTTTCTCATAACGCTGCAGTAGGCCTAGTGACATCATGTGTTTAGCCTACTTACCGTCACCAGTGCAGACAAAGCAGTCCACGACTGCCCTGGTTAGCCAGGATATGAATTGGCCCATGTTCACGTCGACGTCGTCTCACGCTGGTTTGTCCAGCTAAGCCACAAGTCACAACACTCACAACTCAGATGGTTGATGACTCAGGAGTGAGGTCTTCTTCTTCTTCTATCTGATCTGATCAGATGTGGTTCGGGAAGTAATGCCTTAACAACGGCTATTCCCTGAGAGGTTCTTGTAATTTTCCTTTTGTGACGTGCTCTGTTATATAATAATATTGTATTTCTTTTCTTTTTGTTTTTATATGTTGCATTATAATCTATAATCTATAGAACCTCTCCGACCCGCCGTTGTAAACTGCTTGTAGATGAAAACACCTGTGTTACGGTGCCCCCTATGTGCTTCTCTTTCTTGACATGTTTTCACTGTTTGGTCTTCTTTGTTGGTCTTCTTGTGAGTTGTCTTCTAACATGGGAATTTCTGTGCTCCTCTATGTCTTCTTACTTGATTGCTTTCCAGTTTGGTCTTCTCTTTCCTCTAAATAGGCCTATCATTAATTAGTTCTCTTCTTTTACTCCACATTGCAAGAACCGTTTTCTTCTTATTTTCCACCGATGAGTCACTCAGTAATAGTATGATTGCAATGTTTTCTTCTTTTGTTAGTGTGTTATCACTGAAAGTGTCCAGCTGATTCTTTATATTTATTATATATAGTGGCCCCTTCATCATTGACGATGCACCTTAACATGATGCAGAGACATAGTAGTTTCATATTTTTTCCATCAAGTATCGATAAATTTGCTACTATAGTGGTTCATATTATCGCCAGGTGAAAAGAAACAAAGTAGACTATAGTTAATTTCTAGGCAATGTTCCGATACATTATCATGTACAGTACATATTAAGGGGGAGTAGTCGTTTTTTTCTGGACCCCCTTCTCCCTCATATTTAGCATAGGCCTACTAGTTTTGATATTTTAAGACGTTCGTTCCGCTAGTTTGGCTATTTTGAGAACCTACGTTTTTCTACCATCAAACACATGTAGGCTACAACTTTAGCTTGAAGGGGCGACCAGGTGTGTGTGTGTGTGTGTGTGTTAAACTCGAAAGGAAGGTGTATTAATGCAAGGTATAGGTGGGCAATTAATAGCTGCAACAACTCCAAACACAACAGCCCCAGCAACAACAGCGACCCATACAACAACAGCATCAACAGCAACAACAACAACAGCAGCAACAACCACAACAGCAGCAACAACCACAACAGCAGCAGCACCAGCAGGTGCAACAGCAACAACAGCAGGTGCAGCAGCAACAACAGCAGATGCAGCAGCAACAACAGCAGGTGCAGCAGCAACAACAGCAGCAGGTGCACCAGCAACAACAGCAGCAGGTGCAGCAGCAACAACAGCAGCAGGTGCAGCAGCAACAACAGCAGGTGCAGCAGCAGCAACAGCATCAACAAAAAAAACAACACCAGCGACAACTACAGCAATCCAAACTAACCCAGCAGCAGCATTCATATCAAAGGCAACACCTTTGTGAGTTCACTACTCAATAGGTGGTGTTCTGAGAGTGAGGGTCTGAGTCTGGAGGGTGAGACGGTGAAGCACTTGAGCGAAGCAACCAGCCGCTTCAGAGATGGAGCTGCTTTGAGCCATGATGGATGCTTCACATGTCTCACTCCCCAGGCTGGAACAAGACCTCACGGGCTTCACCGTGTTGAGCGGTGGAATGTACAGGCTCTCAGCCTATGCCCGAGAGGGAGTAGTTGGAATATAGAAAAAAAAAAAACAAAAAAAAAAAACAGGTGTGGCAGCAGCAGCGACCACAACAGCAACAACACCGAACACAACAGCAATCTTTATCGTCAGCAACGAGAGAAGATAATACAGTGCCAGCTACACCATCCTCAAATTTACCTACACAAACTGAACCAAATGAAGGAGCCAATGCAAGGGAAAACCCATGGACTATGGTCAAATGGGTGAATGGCAAGCCTCGCTACTCTAGGGAAGGCGAGCAGGTTCACCCTAGACCAAGAAACCAGCCAGGAATTAAAGGTAGGGTCAAGGATACTGGCCTCAATACCATCAAAAGGCCCCGACTAGCTAGGGTGTTTGCCACAGGATTCAACCCTAGTGTTACTGCTGAGAATCTCAAGACATACTTGGCTGATAATCTACATATAAATATAGAGGTAAGACAGCTGACCACCCTCTCCAGGTCCACTACCTGTGCCTCCTTTTGTATAACTAGCGAATGTCCAGATCCAGATGTTTTCATGAATCCTGACCTGTGGCCAGAAGATGCATATGTCAACTGGTACAGAGAACCAAGACAATATCCCAATGAGGACAGTGCAGAGGCTTCTGGGACTTGGAGGCATCGCACACTACTATCCAACTCGCAGTAATGGAGGGGATACCAACAACAGCAGCAAGTATAAAAGTAACTTAATACAATTGCAGAGGACTCCCCAAAACAAAGAGGAATCTCCTGTTGCGACCTGACATCGTATCTACATTAAGGACCAGTGACATAGTCTGCCTTCAGGAAACCTGGTACACAAAACAGGACTTAGGTAATTTGAACATATTAGATAAAGATTTCCATGGGTACGGGGTCTCCACTACGGACACACGTGATGGTATTGTGGCAGGTCACCCCCCAGGGGGAGTTGCAATAATGTGGAGATCGTGCCTAGATAGTGTAATTAAAACCATTGAGACAAATTTAAGCTGGTGTGCGGGAATACAGCTGGAAGTGGGACACAGAAAATTTGCAATATTTTGTGTTTACTTACCGTATCAGTGTGCAGAAAATGAAGAACTTTATTTGGAAAAGTTAGGGGAGCTTGGTGGCCTAATTTCTGAATTAGAGATAACGTGTTACTCAGTGGTAGGTGATTGGAATGCTACCCCTCACGAGTTGGGTGGTTCCATGTTTGCTAAACATATGTTAAGGTTTTGTGAGGAGCAAGGTTTAATTTTGTCCTCCAAAAACCTGCTTCCAGAAAATAGCTATACATATGTTAGTGAAGCATGGGAGACCAGGTCGTGGCTTGATCATGCAATCTCTAGCTCTGACTTTCATGACTCTATCTCAGAAATGGCCATAAGATACGACATTACGGATGACGACCACATACCTATAGAATTAACAATCCAAATTAATAAAGCACCGGAAATAACAGAAACTAGCAATAGCATCAAGGCAAAAGTTCCATGGAATGTAATCTCAAATGAAGAGTGCCAAATGTACTGTGATAAAACCAAGGACTTATTAAATAGGGTGCAATATGATGGTAATGGTGTAGCACAATGCAGGGATCCAAAATGTAGTGATGCACAACACAGAAAGGACATTATTAAATTTTACAATAGTATAATAGATTCTTTATCAAAAGCGGGGGAAAGTATTTTTAATAGCCGTAAATATAAGTCCTCATTCAATAAGCCAGGTTGGCAAGACTATGTGGCTGACCTGTATCAGGCCTCCAGAGATGCTAGGTCTCATTGGCTTGAAGTAGGTCAGCCTAGACAGGGGCCTATATTTGAACTTCACAAAAGAGCAAAGGCTAGGACCAAATATGCCATTAGATTTATTAAGCAAAATGAAAACCAATTAAGGAAGGAAGCCCTTGCAAAGAGTCTGGCAGAAAAGGATACTAACTGTTTTTGGAAGGACATCAGATCCATGCAAAATTGTAACACACCATTACCTGTCAGTGTTGAGGGGGTTACGGGTGAAGAGAACATTGCTGACTTATGGAAAACTCATTTTAAGGAACTACTTAACAGTGTAAACCAAAGGTCTACTAATGGTGCAATTCAATATGTGAAAGATAGTAATTATGAAGACATTAAAGTGACTGAAAGTGATCTTGAGAATGCCATAAGAAAACTTAACCTAAATAAAGCTTGTGGGCTGGATGGTATATATGCAGAACATCTTAAATATGCAGATAAGTTGTTAATAGATAAACTTAGTTCTTGCATCACCAGTCTATTTACGCATGGTGTCCTGCCGGAGTCTATGATATCCGTAATACTTGTTCCTGTCATTAAAGATAAATCAGGTAAAATTACAGCAAAAGACAACTACCGCCCAGTAGTACTTGCTAGTGTGGTGAGTAAGGTAGTTGAAATGATAATGCTAGAAAGAATGTCTGCATATATTGTCACCAGCAGCAATCAGTTTGGCTTTAAGAAAAATCACGGCACAGACCAATGCATATATGTGCTGAAAGAAGTGATTGATACATACAACAAACTAAATAGCTCAATTTTCTCTTGTTTTCTTGATGCAAGTAAGGCTTTTGATAGGGTGTGTCACAAAACCTTATTTGAAAAATTAGTTAACAGGGGAGTGCCTAGCTATATTGTTAGGATACTTATTTTCTGGTATGCTAATCAAAAAATGTGTGTAAGATGGGGCAACATCCTGTCAGGCTCTTTCGCCGTAACCAATGGTGTTAGGCAGGGGGGGATATTGTCTCCGTATCTTTTCAACGTCTACGTGGATGATCTTAGTCTGGAGCTGAACAAGACTCGCACTGGGTGCTGTATTGGCAGCACCATTGTAAATCATCTCATGTATGCTGATGACCTAGCCTTAATCACGCGCTCTGGAGCAGGACTGGATAAATTATTAAGAGTATGTGAAAAATGTGGAATCGAACATTCAGTCAAATTTAATCCTATAAAGAGCAATATCATAATATTTAAATCTAACCTATTGAAATCAAAGCTACCTAAATTCCATTTGTATGAAGAAATTATAGAAGAAGTAAGTAAAGTAAAGTATCTAGGACACTATATTTCATGTGATTGCTCAGATGATGAGGATATGGGTCGTCAGCGAAGGCAACTTTACATGCAGGGAAATTCAATATTAAGAAAATTTCATATGTGCACATGGGATACAAAAATAACATTGTTCAACTCCTACTGCTCACCAATGTATACAGCACAACTATGGTGGAACTATAAGAAAATGACAGTGAATAGACTAAGTATCTCATATCACAATATCATGAAAATGTTTCTGGGGCTCTCAAAATATGAGAGTACAAGTACGCTATGTGCCTATATGAACTTACACTGTTACCAATCACTCATTAGAAAGCTAACATATACATTCATTCAGCGCCTTAACACTTCTGAGAACAGGATCATTAAAATGCTACAAACTCCAAGCATAGTGTACACCTCCAGGATCCAGGCACAGTGGAGGAAGTTGCTCTATATTTAACCTTAAGTAATGATTTCAGGTCTGCTACTCTACAGAATTAGCATACCGGTACTGATCCTCATAGTGCAGTACAGTACCGATATTCCTATACTGTATTGTAGCAACATACTGTACCGGAAGCTAAATGATGTGAGGCATGGTACTGTACACAATTAGGACAGTGGTTTTGGTAACACAGTAGTTTGATGACCACTGTTTTTGGTTGAGGCAGTGCTGTGAACTACATGATAGCAAGCTGGGTATTATTTAATTTCTGTTTATTTTATGTAGCCTATGTACAGTAGCTTATATATATTTATATATATTTATGTTACTGTAAGGTATATATGGACCCCAGATGGTCCCCTCTGTACTGTGTGAGTCTGAAATAAAGTATTATTATTATTATTATTATTATTAATAGCCATATCATTATTCTCGATTTATTTTTTCCATTTAAAAGTGACTATTTGATTTGTGTGTTTGGTTCTGGTAGTGTGGTTACCATTAAACCAATTTATTCACCTTTAAGCCAGTGTCACACGAGCGCTTTTTCCCGGCAATTTTCTATGAGCAAGTTATTTCTCGTGATATTTTGAGGCCTTGTCACATAGGAATCGGAAACTAGACGGAAGGTAGATTATACAATAATCTGTCTTTTTCCAGATGATGGTAAATTGCTATTTTGCCATCCTGATTACTCGGCTAAACGAAGATTTTGTAGCGAATTATGTTACTAATGATGGAAACTTGGCAATAATATGATGCAGAGACATAGCATTATCATATTTGTCCAGTAAGAATCGATGCATTAGATGCTACGGGATTCAATTTACCATCAACTGAAATATAACCGCTTATAGGTGGCTGAAATTCTGATATAATTAGGGTATTTTTAAAGCTGCCAGACAACAATTGCTCGTAAATATTGACGGAAATATAGCTCGTGTGACACCGCCTTAACCCTTTCAGTATACAATTATGCATTTCATACCTTCATTCTGGCTGTCCTTAAGCGATTTTATGCAATTTAGAAACATTCTTTAGGATTTTAACCAGTTCAGTACCGGTGCCGTCCTTTTACTGTAGCCTACCTTTATTCTGGTTACTATTAGAAGATTTAATTCGGTTTAAAAAGGGCCTCAAGCAATTGACCACTTGTGAGTTTCAGGCTATAAGGAAGTTGGAGCCGTGGACATCGATATTAAACAGAAATGCAATAATAATGTATGTTTCTGATGGAACAAATGGTATGTTGAATTGGGTTTTATGTATTTACTGTATATATGTAGCCTACTACTACCGTATTTTTGCTGTTAAATCTGTTAAATATCGTTGTATACAGCTCCAACTTCCTTATACATCGAAACTCGCAAGTCGGAGGTTTCGAACTATCCCCTTTTAACCCCTGTTAACCTCTGAAGTGCGCATGGGGGTAATTGGAAACGTCCCCCTGTGCTGACGTATTTGAGGTGTTTCCGTCACTAAAATATTCATTGTACCATTAATAGCATTAATACTTATCCATATGCGCCTATTATGGGTTGATTATAAAGGTATTAACCTGAAACAACAATAAAACGAGTGAAAACAGCGTTTGGATGGTCAAAATCGGAGATATAGCCCGCGAGTTGTATAATGTATGGGTGAGGCAATCTGCTTTCCCGCCAATTTCCCCCAAGGCCACTGAGACACAGTCGATCGATACTCTCTCTCTCTCTTGCACTCGCTTGCTATCAGTGATGACCACACCCTCCAATCGGATTTCTAATGTTAGCACGAAAATATACCTCAGAATAAGGGAATAACAGGGAAAATAGGTGATAACTGAAGGAGAGGAGGAAAGTGGGGAAGGAGGGGAGGTAGAGGACTGAGATTTTGCATGGCCCAGGGGCCAAAAAAAAAAATAAAAATAAAAAAATAAAAATATAAAAAAATATATTTTTTTCGATGTCAAAAGTTGATTTTTGTTTTCTCTGACTCTTAACCTCTGAAGTGCGCATGGGGGTAATTGGAAACGTCCCCCTGTGCTGACGTATTTGAGGTGTTTCCGTCACTAAAATATTCATTGTGCCATTAATAGCATTAATATTTATCCATATGCGCCTATTATGGGTTGATTATAAAGGTATTAACCTGAAACAACAATAAAACGAGTGAAAACAGCGTTTGGATGGTCAAAATCGGAGATATAGCCCGCGAGTTGTATAATGTATGGGTGAGGCAATCTGCTTTCCCGCCAATTTCCCCCAAGGCCACTGAGACACAGTCGATCGATACTCTCTCTCTCTCTCTTGCACTCGCTTGCTATCAGTGATGACCACACCCTCCAATCGGATTTCTAATGTTAGCACGAAAATATACCTCAGAATAAGGGAATAACAGGGAAAATAGGTGATAACTGAAGGAGAGGAGGAAAGTGGGGAAGGAGGGGAGGTAGAGGACTGAGATTTTGCATGGCCCAGGGGCCAAAAAAAAATAAAAAAAAAAAAAAAAAAAATATAAAAAAATATTTTTTTTTCGATGTCAAAAGTTGATTTTTATTTTCTCTGACTCTTAAGAGTCTTCCCGCAGTGCGCCGGGGGAACTCTTAAGAGTCTCCCCGCAGCTCCCGGGTTAAGAGTCTCCCCGCAGTGCGCCGGGGGAACTCTTAAGAGTCTCCCCGCAGCTCCCGGGTTAAGGGGCGGTTACACATGCACGACATATGACGCGATTTTGAGCTTATTGGGGATACTTTAAAGCCTTTGTTACCATCAGGGGTATTTATAAACCTTTAGTTTAGTTACTTCAACCTCTGCAGTTGTCTTTGAGTTAGCTGTGGGCAGAAAACTAATTTTGGAGAGCTAATTATAAGAGTGAGAGAACTCTATTTCTTATTGCTAATCTGGCAACCTCTGCGTCATAAATGCGTGAAAGGGTTAAGTTCTTAAACTGCACAAAATCTTCTAAATATAGCTAGAATATAATTGAAAAGACGTCTGCGGTACAGAAGGGGTTAAGGGGATAAAACTACTGTAACTCAATTATGCCTCTGACTCGCATAGATCCTTCTCAAGCTGAATAAGATCGTATAGTGATAGTAAAAATAAACTGTTAAATAGCGTCATAATCCTTAAGGGGTTAAGAATGATCTCCCTGTCAGTGCGTAGAAATTGTCTTGGATAATTGTAGCCTATTCAGCTTTAGGAATCAGTAGACAATTTCTTCGGTATTCTCTCAGTAAATATTACATTATGGATAAGGTTAGTCAAGTTTATTCAACTTAGGAAAGGTCTCACATAGTGTATAGATGTACCTTCAGCGGTGGACACGAATGAATCACCTCCATATCCCGAGGTAATTTGTTAGTTTCTCTAGCATGCTTTTAGGGGAGGGTTGCTATACCATGTTCCAAATAGGTAGGCCAGAAATCGTGAACCCTAACCTCTGCAACTAAAAAAGGGCTAGAGTAAATGGGCTGTAAATTTCCACACCTATTCCCGGGCTGACTCTTCCCAAACGGTAGAAATATTAGCTGGATAACTCTAGTTGTTTGTGAGTTATAGAAGTTATGTTCAAAAGTTTTGGGTTAGGCCTATAGCCAAACCGCGGTACCGGTAAGTGAAATGTGGTAATGATTCGACTTGGAGTTTTATGAGATTCGTCACTATGGTGTATTTACCTATTTGTATTTACCTATTTGTAGTATACAGGAGTTGAGCTTTTTAGGCTCGTATTGTCCCGCTTCCTGAGTTACAATTATCTAACTTTGCCTTAAAAATATGAATGTTTTTGGTACACACCACTTCCTCTTCCAACTGATTCCATTTACTTATACTTCTGTAAGGGAAACTATACTTTCTCACATCTCCTTTACATCTTCCTTTCATTAGCTTATATCTATGCCCCCTAGTTCTACCATTATCTTTCACAATAACCCTTCTTGTCCACCTTTTCGAGTCCTCTCACACATTTGTACATCATAATCATATCGCCTCTCTCTCCTATCCATTAGAGATGGTAAATCTAATTTCTTTAATCTCTCCTCATATGGTAATTCTCTCAGTTTTGGTATCATTCTAGTTGCAGCTCTCTGAACCTTCTCCAGCTTCTTTATATGCTTTTTTAGATGTGGTGCCCACACCACTGCCGCATACTCCAGTCTTGGTCTCACCAATGTTTTTATTATTTTCTCCAGCATCTCCTCGTTTATATAGTTAAAGGCTATTTTTATTCTGTTTAGCAGTCCATATGTTTCTCCCACTATCTTATTAATATGATTCTCAGGTGAAAGATCACTCCTAACAGTTATCCCTAAGTCCTTTTCTTTCTCTGATGGGTTAATAGTGTTTTCTCCTAACTTATATTCCATATGAGGCCTTCTTTTACTTACTCCCATTTCCACTACATGACATTTATTTGTGTTGAATTCCATTTTCCACTTCTTGCTCCATTGATCTATCCTATCCAAATCCCTCTGTAATTCCCTACCACTGTTTTTGTTATGCCCTGTTTTTCTACAGGTTTAACTTGGGTAATGTGAGTTCTGAATGACTGGGTATATAAGGTTGCATGCACAATACAAGGTATGAGGAATAGAGAACACAAAATAAACACACGGTAACACGACACAAGTTCACGTTTATTGAAGTAAATAAATAAATAGCATAGAAAGATAGTAATTCTCGCACAAAACAAATAATAGAAGGGAACTGCTAGCATTAGCGGATCTGGATGGATCCTAGTCTCCCACTTCCAACGTTCAGGTATATTCTTCTGATCACGGGTTTAATTAGCAAGTTTTTATTTTACTGGAAGACCTCAATATATTCGTATAATTCAATGTCACTGATTTGACCTCTTGCTGGCTGGTCGCGTGCCCAAGTAGCAGCTCACAGTTAGGATTAGACACGCGTATATTGTAGAACACGGAATCTCTAGTAACCTCATGGGGGTACTGATCTAAGTTTTATATTCTTATGGCAGAAATACGTAGAACACAAATCAGTGGGCGAACGTTAGATATCACTAGAGTTTTAATATCTGAATAAGGTAATTACGAGAGTCTAGGTCGCCTGTTAATTAAAGAGCACTGATCGCTTAGTACGTCCCAAATGGAATGGTTAAATATGAATTACACTGGGCAAGGTTTTAGCCTACTTTATAGAAAGTTAATAAGAGAGTATCAAGCTAGTACTATAACACTTAGTACTAGCAACATGAATCTTGAATAGTATTTGTAGATCTGGTCCTGGTTATCTTGCTTCCGGTGATGTTGGGGGCTAACGACTGGTTCCTCGGCCGTCCAGATGGTCCAAAATGTAGGAAGTTCTCAAGTCGGATCTCTTGACGATCGTTGCTGGCTACACACTTACATACCCACGAATTTGTGTGAAGGTTATAAGGTGCACGTTAGGACTTGTACATGGACAGATGCTTCTATCAGTCTTCTCTGCCACGGAGTCTGCCGGATCTGGAATCTCTCAACTCCGGAACAACACAAGGGCAGAGCTAGAGGTAAACTGCAGGGTAGTGACCACTGGTTGGTGTCTAGCTTTCAACTGATTTGACTGGGGGCGGGAGCTAGATTTATAGGCTCGGTTCTGGACCCTGTAGACAGTAAGGATCTCGAGTCTTATGGACTTATTTGAGCTCTCAATAGATATGGGGACTAGGTAAGATGGTATTTACTGTTGTGGCACATGGCTATAGGAAGCCTTTATATTTTCATATAACTGAGCCTTAGTAAGAGGTACTATTTTGGCTATACTGGAAGTATTTAGGGGAGAGAGACTGGATCTACTTTGCGAGGAGGATGGGGACAGCTGTGATAGGAGCGTCTCTCTTAGATTGTTCAATCTTCATTCTATGGTATAGCTGAGGTGCTAATTTAGTGATCAGAGCAATGCAAGAAAGGTAAATGGTTTATTGTGAGTTAATAGAGGTTAGTAAAGGTGTTAGTCATGCATGGTTAGTTCATTGATAGGAAGAATTCCTGTGCTACCTGGCAATGACTCGGAAGTCAAAACAGGGGCCAGGTATACCTCCGCGGGGGTGGGGGTCTCCCTCCTCGGGTGGGCAAAAAGGGGGAGCTGGGCGCCCTCTCTCTGTGATAGTCGTCCGGCGGCTGTGGCTAGGGGCTTGCCATATCACCAGTGTTCGTAATAACCCTCTGTGTATGAGACAGATGTGGGTGTCCTTAATACCAAAACCGAAGGTGCCTTGGCTAGCTGGTTTTACTCGGCTGGTTGTTAATTGTAGGATTTGCTGGATGTGGTGGAGACTGGGCTGTTAACTCTGCCACATTTATCTGGAAGTATGGCAATAGAAGTTAGTTACTGGCGAGGCGGCTAGCCTCGCACCGACGACCATTGGGTGCAGGGTTGTGAATGGGTTGTAAGAGAATAGATGGCATGCACGGGGTTAGTAAAGTTCTAATGTTGTTCTGGCCTACTAAGTGAAGGTAGGCTGGATAGGAGTATATATATAAAAAGTTGGAGAGCGTTAGTAACGGACAATTCAAGGATCTTCAAGAGGTATGAGAGAGAGGCTAGGTCGGACAAGAGTCGAGAAGCGCGGGTGTCTTAATGAGAGGGGGGGGGGAGAGTTCAAGGGCTACAGGGAAATTTTGCCCCTAACGTCCCTGGGCGTGGGGGTGGCATTAGGCTACAATTGATATTGGAGTTTGAAAAGACAGTGAGTACGTTAGTCAAATGCTACCGGGGATGCAACTACGGGGTGGTATATGAGTCTGGAAAAGATAGAATTATGTAGTCAGTATGAGGGGTTATGGATATTATTAGTTGGCCCTGGGAACTGCGTTTTCTATGAAATATATATATACCAATAAAACGGCAGTTTGTAGGGTTACTTAGTTATTGTTTCGAGGTACTTATGACAGATACTGGTAACAAGGTTATCTATACAATCTCCGGATGGGGTAAGAGGTGTATGACACGAAGCAAATTGGCGTAGTGTGGACTGTGGATACGAAGGAGGCAAGTGGAAGACGTATGACAATTGTGGAAAAGTAAATGGAAAAATGTGAACACAATGGCGGATAAAGATACTTAACCTAAGGATTGAATACATAGATTTATGGGGCGATGGGTTCTTCAGAAAGTTTAGTCTGGCAAGACAAGATGTTCGGGAATGTTAATATTAATACTTAAAACTAAGGATTGCATACATCGATGAACGACGACATTATAGTCGTCGTCCTAATAAGGTGATGAAACCTGGTTGATCTGTACTTGGCACAATACGACACAAGGACAGTGCCGCTATGTCGTATCAATGCTGGTGGCAGTTAATATTATAGACTTAGTTACTAGAGGAACAATGCAAGGGGCGACTGAGCACGGGTTACATATATCTATACTCGTCATGGGAAATGATATACGAGGTCTAGGGACAAGCGTGGGTGTTTTAACTTCTAAGATATATAACATCTACTTCTCGGATGTAAGAACATACATAGATATAATTATGGCTGTATGATGTGTTGGCATTGGCTCAACGTCGGGACAGGGCATGGGTGTTTTTAATATGAATGTATATTCCTGTTCATCATCTTTGTAGTTAGGAGAGGAATAATGCAAGGGGCGACTGAGCACGGGTTACATATATCTATACTCGTCATGGGAAATGATATACGAGGTCTAGGGACAAGCGTGGGTGTTTTAACTTCTAAGATATATAACATCTACTTCTCGGATGTAAGAACATACATAGATATAATTATGGCTGTCTGATGTGTTGGCATTGGCTCAACGTCGGGACAGGGCATGGGTGTTTTTAATATGAATGTATATTCCTGTTCATCATCTTTGTAGTTAGGAGAGGAATAATGCAAGGGGCGACTGAGCACGGGTTACATATATCTATACTCGTCATGGGAAATGATATACGAGGTCTAGGGACAAGCGTGGGTGTTTTAACTTCTAAGATATATAACATCTACTTCTCGGATGTAAGAACATACATAGATATAATTATGGCTGTCTGATGTGTTGGCATTGGCTCAACGTCGGGACAGGGCATGGGTGTTTTATATATGAATGTATATTCCTGTTCATCATCTTTGTAGTTAGGAGTGTAGGACACGAGGGGGGTAGTGTACGTGAGGTGTGGAAAATGGTCAGTTTAGAAAAGGTAGGTGGGTGCGGCCTGGAGCTGCTTAGCCCTGCGGGCTTGGGCCTGTCTGAAATGGCTGGCTCGGTCAGCTGGTCCTTTCGTTCTGTGGACCTTTCTTCCGGGTGTTTCTGTGTGGTGTTCGCTCGTGGCTTCTGTGGTGGGCTTCTTGTTCTGGGGCATTTTAGTTTTCATCTTCTATACGCTTCATGATCTTGGCATCATCTGCAAACATATTCATATATGCATTTATATCCTTAGGCATGTCGTTAATGTATATTAGAAACATTATGGGAGCCAGCACGCTCCCTGCGGAACTCCACTTGTGACATCTTTCCACGTAGAAAATTTATCTCTGATAGTAGTCCTCATCTGTCTCCCTGAAAGATAGTCCTCCATCCAATTTAACAAACTACCCTGAATCCCTCCATACTCTTTTAATTTCCACTTCAGCCTGCTATGCGATACTCTGTCAAAAGCTTTCTTCATGTCAATATATACGCAGTCCACCCATCCATCTCTCTTGTAATATGTCAACCACTCTGTCATAAAAACTGAGTAGATTTGTAACACATGAGGTACCCTCCCTGAATCCAAATTGCCTGTTAGATAGTAGATTATTCTTTTCCAAGTAAATCATCCATCTTTTCTTAATTATTTTCTCACAGATTTTGAACACTATACTAGTAAGTGACACAGGTCGATAATTCAATGGATGTTCCCTGTTCCCACCTTTATAAATCGGTACAATGTTGGCTCTCTTCCAGTCCATTGGTAATTTTCCCACTTCCAGAGAGTATTTAATTATCTCATATAAGGGTTTCACTAGTTCGTCAGCACATTCTTTCAAAATCCATCCCGCTACATTGTCAGGTCCCACTGCTTTTTTCACATCTAGTCCTTTCATTATTTCTACTAGCTCCTCTGGAAGAAAATTAATCTCTCCCAGTTTATCACCAATTTCACCTACCGGTACTTCTTCAAAGTTATCACCTTTAGTATATAGTGAGTGTAGTGTATTGTTCATAATTTCACACATATTCTGGTCGTCATCATAAGTGGTCCCTTCAACCTTCAACCTCACTATTCTATCCCTTACCTTCATTTTACTATTTATAAACCTATAGAACAGCTTAGGATCACTCTTACATTTTTTCACAATGTTCTTCTCATATTTTTTGGCTTCTTGTCTCCTGATTGCAGCATATACATTTCTTAATCTCTTGTATCTGTTCCAAGTTTCTCTATTACACCTTATTCTAGCTGCCTTCCATGCTTGGTCTCTCTTTTCCTTGGCTTTCCTACATTTTTCATTAAACCAATCCTTTTCCTTCGCTGACCTATTACCTTGTTTAGGGACATATTTATTAACTCCTTCTTCATATATTGTTTTAAATACTCCATACTTCTCGTCTACACTATTTCTCTGATGTATTTCACTCCAGTCAACATCTCTAAAGTATTGTCTCAGTGATTGGTAGTCTCCTTTTGCATAGTCAAACCTAGTTTCCTTGTGCTCCTCCCTCTCCTCCATATTGGAATAACCCAATATGATTTCTATATCCATTACAACGTGATCGCTCTTGCCTAAAGGTGGTAAGTATTTTATATCAGAAATTACATCTGGGTCTCTAGTAAACATTAGGTCCAATCTGGATGCTTCATCATTTCCCCTTCTTCTTGTATTTTCCTTTATATTTTGCACCAATACATTTTCTGTTACCATATCCAGTAGCCTATACCCCCACGAGTTCACGTTGCTACCAGCTTCTCTCTGCTCCCAATCCACCTCTTTACAGTTGAAGTCCCCTACTATAATTAATTCATTGGTTCTACGAGTTAATTTTTCAATACAAATAATCATCTCATCTTTGATAAATTTGTATTCCTCCTCTTCCCAAGCCCCTGTGTAGGGCGGCATGTAGGCCACTACAATATCCGCCTTTTGATTGTCATCATCTGTCAATTCTACTGCTAATATTTCCGCTTTACTATTATTCAGATCAATCATTCTTGTTTTCAATTTATTATGTGTAAGAATTAGCACCCCTCCCCCCATCTTGTCTTCTCTATCCCTTCTCCAGATATTATAGTTGTTCCATCCCATTCCCTCCAAACTTATCCCTTTATTTAGTTTAGTTTCACATAAACACAATATTAAGGGCTCTTCCTGTCTGATGTAATCATTTATTTCTAATTTCTTTGATAGCAGCCCATCCACATTGCTATAGACCATCTTGCACCTGTTGCTTTTACCATTATGATTGATATTCCCTGTCTTTATCCTACTATTTCCCCTTCCTGTTGCACCTCTGTTGTGTGTGTGTGTGTTTCCTCCAGCTGAAGGTAAATTATCATGTCCCCATTTTGCTTACTGCACTATTACGAAGATACTGTAGCGAAATATGTTGCTATTTGTGACAATTTGGCATTAATGTGACTCAGAGGACTATGGCTTCTCTGTTTCTTTTCAACTGACGGTAAATTGCAATGTTCCCCTTAAGATTGCTCAGTTATTTTGAAGATTTTGTAGTGAAATATTGTGCTAATTATATAACCTTGGTGTTATAGTATGATACAGAGATTTAGTAGTTTCATATATTTCCATGGAGTATTGATAAATTAGCTGCCAAGGGATTCAATTTATCGTCAAGTAAAAAGAAACAGAGTTTATTGCTTTTATATTTCCCATTAGGTATGATGAAATACTTGGTAAGGGATTCAGTGTACGGTTGCCCACATAAGTTCTGTTCCTCTCCGTGATCTTATACCTAGAAATATAATGCGCATGATTGAATTACGAGTGTAGTTTCTTATGCAGTGGTTAACTCATCTGATTAAGTTGTCAATATATAATTAAAAGAAACCACACTCGCGTTTCATTCATACTATTTTACTTTCATACATATAAGATCACGGAGAGAACTTATGTGGGTAACTGTACCTTCAGCTTCACCAACTAACGGGGAATAGGATAATAGCTGTATTGTCCATTATAGGAATAGGTTTTGAGGAGTAGGGGTGAGGATGGGTAGGTGAGGTTAACCCATTCAGTACCAGGGACGTAATTTACATCATATTCTGGTAATTTCATTCAGCTTAAGAAGGTCTCAAACTATCTTAACCAACCCTTTTAACCACCACAGATCCTTCCTAAGCTGCTTGATATCGTCTAAATTATAGCTAGAATAAAATATAACACGTCGCTGGTACTCAAAGGGTTAAGGGGGGAATGGGTAGGCGGTGGAGTAGGGGGGAGGATGAGTGGAGCGAAGGAAGTAGAGGGGAGGGGTAATAATAATAATAATAATATAATAATACTTTATTTCAGACTCACACAGTACAGAGGGGACCATCTGGGGTCCATATATACCTTACAGTAACATAAATATATATAAGCTACTGTACATAGGCTACATAAAATAAAAATAAATTAAATAATACCCAGCTTGCTATCATGTAGTTCACAGCACTGCCTCAACCAAAAACAGTGGTCATCAAACTACTGTGTTACCAAAACCACTGTCCTAATTGTGTACAGTACCATGCCTCACATCATTTAGCATCCGGTACAGTATGTTGCTACAGTACAGTATAGGAATATCGGTACTGTACTGCACTATGAGGTTCAGTACCGGTATGCTAATTCTGTAGAGTAGCAGACCTGAAATCATTTCTTAAGGTTAAATATAGAGCAACTTCCTCCAGTGTGCCTGGATCCTGGAGGTGTACACTATGCTTGGAGTTTGTAGCATTTTAATGATCCTGTTCTCAGAAGTGTTAAGGCGCTGAATGAATTTATATGTTAGCTTTCTAATGAGTGATTGGTAACAGTGTAAGTTCATATAGGCACATAGCGTACTTGTACTCTCATATTTTGAGAGCCCCAGAAACATTTTCATGATATTGTGATATGAGATACTTAGTCTATTCACTGTCATTTTCTTATAGTTCCACCATAGTTGTGCTGTATACATTGGTGAGCAGTAGGAGTTGAACAATGTTATTTTTGTATCCCATGTGCACATATGAAATTTTCTTAATATTGAATTTCCCTGCATGTAAAGTTGCCTTCGCTGACGACCCATATCCTCATCATCTGAGCGATCACTTGAAATATAATAATAATAATAATAATAATAATAGTTCTTAAAGCTAGCGCATGCTAAGCTAGCTAAGGATAGCTCAATAAGGCCGATTAGGCGTATTTCCATTGGGGTCCTGTACTACTACCCCATCCCTTTGCTCATGAGGGATGGTAACGACTCAGTGCTTGTGAAAAATCTTTAATGCGCCGAGCGTGGGCGCGAACCCGGGCCTCCTGGGTGGAAGTCCGAGACGCTAGTCACTACACCAAGCGAGCCGCTAGTGTCCTAGATACTTTACTTTACTTACTTCTATAATTTCTTCATACAAATGGAATTTAGGTAGCTTTGATTTCAATAGAAGGTTAGATTTAAATATTATGATTTTGCTCTTTATAGGATTAAATTTTACTGAATGTTCGGTTTTCAATTTTTTCACATACTCTTAATAATTTATCCAGTCCTGCTCCAGAGGGCGCGATTAAGGCTAGGTCATCAGCATACATGAGATGATTTACAATGGTGCTGCCAATACAGCACCCAGTGCGAGTCTTGTTCAGCTCCAGACTAAGATCATCCATGTAGACGTTGAAAAGATACGGAGACAATATCCCCCCCTGCCTAACACCATTGGTTACGGCGAAAGAGCCTGACAGGATGTTGCCCCATCTTACACACATTTTTTGATTAGCATACCAGAAAATAAGTATCCTAACAATATAGCTAGGCACTCCCCTGTTAACTAATTTTTCAAATAAGGTTTTGTGACACACCCTATCAAAAGCCTTACTTGCATCAAGAAAACAAGAGAAAATTGAGCTATTTAGTTTGTTGTATGTATCAATCACTTCTTTCAGCACATATATGCATTGGTCTGTGCCGTGATTTTTCTTAAGGGTAGAGGAGGGAACGTGGAGGTGGGGGGAAGAGCCGAAAAGGGTAGGATAGATAGGTGGTGGTGGAGGCGGGGAGGAAGGGTGGTGATGGATGGTGGTGGGAGTAGAGAGAGAGGGGGAGGATGGGTAGGTCACAGGTGATGGAGATGAGGGTAAAGGAGAGGATGGGTAGTTGTTGGTGCTGGTAGGGGTAAGGGGAGGGAGGGGGGGGGGATAGGTGGGCGGTGGAGTGTGGGTATGGGTTTTTGAGGTGGGGAGGATGCATGGGTAGCCTATACCGTGTTCCAAATATGTAGCCTATAAATCGTGAATCCTCACCTCTAGCCTATAATTCAAAAGAGGCTTGAGGAGCAAATAGGCTGTCAATTTCCACACCTATTCCCTGTTTGGAGAGAGAGAAAGAGGGGAGAGCGATGGGTGAAGGCATAAATACTAAATAGATACAACAAAAAGTACGTCAAAGATTATTTTCTTTTCTTTTTTCATACTCTTTGTTTACCACTCAGTGAAAACCCCAACACTTTGGGGAACGTTGTTGCTGAAGGCCATGCATCATATAATTTCATATTATACAATGTTCAGAATTTATAGTAGCCTACATCAGGACTATACAAGTTTTAACATTTATTCATTTAAGTCTACCCTAGCCTACTCAATTTTCTCTACTCCGTTTTCTATGAGTACTGTACAACTATTCTATTTGATATGCGACGTACACAAACTCTAGAGAAGTGGTGAGATTGTGTGTTTCTTTTACATTTTAAGGCTGATTCATAGGGATCATGTTAATATCCACTTGCGAGTTTAAGGCTATAAGGAAGTTGTTGTTGTTGTTGTTCCCCAAGCTGCCTGGCCGAACAGCCCCAAGGCACCGAGCAAGGCCAAGGCCATAACCGAGCGCCCCCACAGAACCCTCCCTGCCGACCACAATAAAGTCTTTGTGACCGAAGCCACTCCATGGCGGGGAGCTGAGGAGGGTACGGAAACGCCCGGGAAACCAAAGCCCCACCCAGGGCCCTGTGCCCCTCAGCAATTATGAAGAGAAAGCTGAGGGGCAAAGGAAAAATGTGACGCTTTGGCTTCCAATCTTGGTAGATTGGGAGGTCAATCCACGGAAGAGACGCCGTCACTTGAGATCTAGAAAATATATAAGTAAAAGGAACAGTCAGAGTAAGCTATGGGTATGGCAGAGATCGCTCAGTTCTCACTCTGATAGACCAGCCCATCACCACCAGGCTATAAGGAAGTTGGTTTTTAAGTGGTTTTTGTTGTTCATGATGAATGTCCCCCTCCAGTCTTGATCTCAGGCAATGATGAAGGGGCCACTAATAAATTATAGGTTTGAGTCCCGAAGGGAAGAAGGAAAACCTAATATTTAGTAGTGGCCCCGGAATCATTGACGATTTTGGCCCTCCCTCCCATTCATCTGCTTATTTTGAGAGTCTTGATATGTCAGATTAAGGGCGAACTAGCGCTTCGATGAGTGAGGCGGAGCATACACAAACAGCAGACGTATGAGAAGCACAATGCTAATTCTAAGATCAAAGTTTATTTTATTATTTTATTATTTTTTACTAGTTTTTTTCTAGTAGTGGTATACCCACATCATAAGGACGAGTCCGTGAGTGTATTTTTAAGAGCGTTTCGCTCACGATGTATGGCAATCGTATTTTGTTCTCTCCCGGGCGGGAAGTTTGAAAGACAAGCTTGAGTTCAAAGATTGGCTGTTAGCCTGTTACCTACGGTAAGGCGCATCGTCAATTATTCCGGGGCCACTACTAAATATTAGGTTTTCCTTCTGCCCTTCGGGACTCAAACCTATATTGTAGAGATTGTTGCATTATTTTAGCGATATTCTGTAGATTTGAGCCATTTTAAAGCGATATGGTAGATATTGTGGCATTATTTTAGCATTATTCTGTAGATATGATCCATTTTAAAGTGATATTGTAGAGATTGTGGCATTAGTTTAGCGATATTCTGTAGATTTGAGCCATTTTAAGGCGATATTGTAGAGATTGTGGCCATTATTTTAGCGATATTCTGTAGATGCCCATTTTCGCCGGGGCCATGCCCGGTGACAATCCCGGAAACTGCCAGTCACATGACTGCTGTTGTCCAGCAGAACTACCCTCGGATCCGTCTTGCCTTGCCTTGGCACTGGGAGTGAAAGAGTTGCGTGGAGTCTCATTTTTTTGGATTGGAGGGTTAATGACTGACTTAGGATTGGGGGGATGAGAGGCAGCTTGATATCATTGCTAACGGGTTTACCCCATGACTGTCCCCTGAACCATTTCCCTCTACCCTTGGGCTGACCGCGTCCTCGAGACGTTCCGCTGCTTCCAGGGGTTGTGTGAGTCTTTGGTGACTGAAATGACTGTGACTGACCACGAAATTAACTCTTATTAGATTTAGTCTTAAATGATGGCTTGGAAGCAGTGGCATTCTGAAAGTCTAACAGGAAGTTAACGGTGCGCCAGGTGTCCTCAGAGGCAAGGGTTTTAGTGAAGACATTCGATAAATTCAATCTCCTACCAATCTCTACAGGGAGTCTCCGTACCAGGTAAACCCTCAGATCTTGACGAACCCGCACCACCTCAAAGAGAGCCGTGCGGATATCGCCAAGGGACTGAATGGAATTCTGGAGTAAGAGGCGCCTAGTAAGAGAGAGAGTCTTATGGGTGCCACCATGACCGACTCAGTTGTCCTGGCCAGAGAGGCCACAAGCTGGCGACTGAGCAGGTTTTGGGACGCTAACCTCCAGGCCTTCTGCCTCATTTTATAATATTTATCTATCTGTAGGCTTACCTGGGTGGGGGAACAAAAGGGTTCAGACAACTGACAAATAGATAACTTAGGGGCCCCCCCAAAAAAAAAGTATATAATGTTGTGGGGTCCCTTCCGCCTTGCCTACCGGCATAGAGAACCAATGATCATCTTCTTGCGGGAGCTGATGACTGATCTTATTAATAATAGTACTGGCAAACAGCTGGGCCTCCTGCCCCCATGCCGCCCGCGGCCCACGGACCCGACTCCCCGCCACTAATATGAACTACGGACGTACCTGCGTCGTCCCTAAACGGTACTGATTTTAACTCTGGGGTCATTCCCTGCAAATGTTTAATATCATTCAACCCATCTGATTTAGCCCAATCTGAAAATAATTTCCCAGAGGAAACGGGAGGCAGGGCAGGGGACGGCATGTAGACAAAATAATCAGGATGATAAATGGTGGGGATAGCTTTAACAATGACATCTAACACCTCACCTAGCTGGTTCTTGGCCCTCAATTTCTTAGCTTCACTCACACCTCAATAACCCAATGTTCTAGCACAGGTGTCTCACCTGTAACCGTGGGCTGTGGGACCTCGGGGCGAATGGCTGTAAGAACAGACCAGGACGTATCAAGTCCGTATAAAAGGGGCATAGGGCCCTTCTTAAAGGGAAGTGAACGATCAAGGGGAGGTGGAATAAGATCTGAGAAAAACTTCAGATTGGAAGGTAAAATTGCTGCGGCTCCGGAAGTGGTAGCCGCTGGAGTGACTGTGGGAGGAGGAAAATTAACATCAACTTGAGTCTGAACAGGCGCCTGGCCTCGAGGTCGCACCGCCGGGGCGACAGGTGCCGTTACTTTAACCTGTCGCTCGTCCTTCACTTGTCTCATACATGCAAACCACTCCTGCAACACACAAAACACAAAAACACAAAAACCCCACTTTCCTGGTCTGACTGGGAAGTAGACTGAGACACATCTGAGCCCTGCGTTCCGGAATTCCGAGAAGCTCATGGTCGCTGGCCAGGCGGCAACTCCTCGGTGTCTACTCCTTGTTGGCGTATGGTGAATCCCGGTGACCGGGCTGGGGGGACTGGTAAAGCCTCCAACCAAGATTCTCCAACCTGGGCAGCAGTATCACGTCTTTCTGTCTGTGTGAAGGGAACGCTGGGCTGAGATATATCTCCCAGGTTTAGGTCCAGGACATCATAGTCCATGGGTTTCTGAAACGAGTCAAGTTAGTCAGAGGAGCAGTCATCCTCCTGACGGCTGGACACAACACTACTGCCACGCTCCGATCCTAATACCGGAATAGCTTTGGGTTCAGGCTGCAGTCGGTGCGGGATTGTGAACCGGTGAATGGCCGGAGACATTGCTTGCTGTGTCTCTAAGGGCCTCCTGTTGCGACGAAGAAGAGGTATGTTCCGGCTTGGATGGCGGTAGCTGAGCTGCCTTCTTCGAGGAGGAGGATCTTTTGGAGTGCTTCCTTCTGTCTTTCCTATCATCGCCCGATGAGAGTGCAGCGGAAAAATCAGAGCGGCGTCTCTTTGACTCTTTTTGAACTAGAGGCGAAGAAGACCTGGGAGCGCTGCTACGGGAGAGCGGGACCGATCTCGCCTAGAAGACGACGAAGGCACTTCCGGCGGATTTTTGGTGGTCCGGGGTAGCTTGGTTTGGCGGGAGGGAGCATCGCGAGTATCTGCCGAAGCCGGCGAAGTAACTGTTTGCTTTACATTAAAACTACCGGAAACATAGGCGGAAGGCTCTGATTTAAGGAAATCATCTAACAAATGGTCATCCAACTGCAAAGATTTATGAGCAACTGTCTTACAGTATGTTACAAATACTGACTTAATGTTGAGTAGAATTGTCTTACACTGTCCATCAGAATGAGTGAGATAACCATTTGCATGACTTAGATAACCAAGGGCCACGAGACCTGTCCAAACAAGGCACACATTTAACGCACAAAAGATGACCAATGACCGCTAAAAATTTTGGGGCGCAAAACGCAAAGCTACTCTTATCCATGGCTCCCTCCCGCCGGGGAGATGCAGATCCTCCTAGGTGTTCAGACTGCGAACCTGAGGGTGAGAAAGTTTCAAGAATCAATGCTCATAAGGACACGCTAGGCTGGAAAAACTAAAATATAAAATATCTCCAACAATAATGAGGAAAAAGACTTGAATAACACTATACAATCTTATTTCCCCTTACGTTATCTACATTCCCAAAAAATGTAATTGAGTAGTGATCGAGTAGCCTCCCATGTGCTACTGGTGTATATAACTTCTTACCTAAGTGACCAACACTGACCTAATCCCATCTTATGAAAGAACCTGAACCGGCGACCAACGCTACTTGAATCTATTGTCTTTAACTCGCGGCGGACCAACGCCCCGATATAAGCTACACATATTACTGAGATGCTAAAGATAGGAATGGGTGAGTTCGTTTCTCGGCTCAGCCGTTTATTCCCGGCGGACGTGGCTCCCCACTGTTTAACCTCTAAGAGAACGTTCTGATAGTACCAAGCAATGAACGTTTCTCTGTTAACCTTCTCAGACAGGATATATTAACTTACGGGTTGGCAGACTGCCCGGTATTTCCCTCACAATAGTCTTTCTCACACTGAGGGACCGTTAGGAGTCGGAGGAATATTGAGTTGCCATCAATCGACAGATTATGATCTAACTTACGTAACTTACTGAGCTCAAAATGACGCAGAAGCGTCATATAACTTATTATTGAGCTTTTTCACTAAGTTCATATGACGCGGTAGCGATATTTGATAGTTTTGGGCGGAACCGTCATATGACGCAGTAGCGTCATATGTGATGGAAGGAGTTAAGTTTGTGAGGCGGAAAAGTTTTAAGTGAGGCGGGTAGCCGTACTCTCCCAAAAGACATGTGTAATAAAATGTCGGTCAACCGAAATTAAACTAACGCCGGTAAGCAAAACAGACAAAATCCAACCTATCCAGTGCCAAACAAGAATAATCTGAATGTAAACATAGCTCTAGATGTTTCCGGAAGTTTCCCGGCGGGGAAACCGCGTGAAGCAACTAGAGGCACGTTGACTAAGTCTCACTTTAACAAATCCCGCCGGAAGGGCCATACCTCCCAGAATAAATAACCCAACTTGCACATATTATGGCATAGTTATACATTAATAACCACAATCAATAAATAACACTTCCTAGCCATAAGAATACAACCTACATGAGGCCAACTAGATGGGGGCAGGTGTTGATGATATCAATAATAATAGAACAAACCTGCACTCCAGCGAAGACCAAACTCAACATGTAGCGATCAAGAAGCGTAGGCTGAATAGCGTCATGGCTTCGTGCTAGATCCCTCAGCTAAGTGAGAAAATCTAAAACGCACTAGCCCTCATGGTGTAGAGCATACTGTTGAACACCCAAAATGGACCGAACAACAGGCCCTGGTTCACTAAAAGAAGCCTCATGTCTAACAAGCGAACTAAATATGGGCTAGGATAATGAACCAAGCACGTGGGAGCCTCGCCTTAACACAACGAGGACTCCATCTAACACACTCGCCTTTACTAAGTACCCGGAAAACAGTCTCCTAGGGCCAGAGAAAGGACGTACATAGCCTACTCCTAGTCTATAAGCTACCCTGACCTCAGCACTTATAGCATGTACATGAGCAAAAGACTCACAATGTCCGAGGGCAGGAGAAGAATGAAGGAGGGCTGGCACACCCACGAGGCACGTCCGCCACGTCTGGGCCCAGGAGAAGTAAGAATGAGAGACCGCTTCGAGGACCGATGCGAAGCGTGCGGGAGACAGCAGACGCATGAGAAGCGCATTGCTAGATCACGTTTAATTTACACATATTATTTAATTCAATAATCAATAAAATATCCTAGCCATAGTAAATTACCTCTATAACGAGGCTTAGGGCAAGTAGCACGAAGACACATGACGATCTTACCCTCCAGCGACGACACAGCAACCAGCTACCAATGATTCGCCCCGAGCCAAAGGGGGGAAGAAAAGCAGAATCCCCACTCTGGAAAGTACCACACTACGTGTGGCAACTCTTAGACCAGAGCGTCTGCACGATGGGAACAACACACGCTACTCTATCAGAAGGATAACCAGTAGCGGTGCCCCGCATATAATTAGCCTCTTAAATAGCTAAAAAGCAAAGCTAAATGCTGAAAAACAAAAGTTATAAACAAAGGTGCCCGAACCCAAAGGGGACCGCATGGAGGCTTATCACGGTACCCTATTTCAACACACTCCTGTGATCGTGCCAATGTGGATACCCATCCTAACTAGTCTAAACCTATTCTAGAACATCTCAGATAGATACAAATGAGCAAAAGACTCACTAAGAGATGAAATAATGCAGAATGAAGGAAGGACAGTAAAATACCGAGAAACATACATACATAGGCCTACATACATAAAATTTTAAGACTGAGTGTTCCACATATACGTGCAGTTTCAGTCTCTTGTCCTAATGGCGGCGTTCCAGGCAACCCTGTTACTTTTGCGATTTCCTTAGTTTATTTGTGCTATAAATGTAGGTTATTTGTAGGGTAGTTATTGATAGGGGTCACTTGAGGCATGCTATGCTTACAGGTACCTACCCGATAGCACTATCGTTAGTGAGTGCTGTACTGTATTTTATATATTATTTTGTAATAGTATAGATATCCTATCAATATTTGTATTTTGTACTATTTTAATGTCTTGTCATGTTGCAAATTTGATTTTAAATAATATTTTGACATTTAACATATAGTTTCTTTATTCATGCAGAGTTTAGTAAAATTTGCCAGAACGTCCCGGACTTCCCAAACTTGACTACTTCCTTTAACGTGACGATGGTGCGTTGTTATATGTGCGATTAGTTTGCTTGGGAAACAGATTAACTTGCTCATGTAGTAATGTACACCCTATGTGGTGGATTGTGTTCTTTTATTTAATAATTTTCATTTTAGTAAACGTTGTTTCCACATAGCGATTTTGATAATTTAATTTGACTTTATATTGTCCTTGTCCCAATTTTGGTTTGTTTAGTTTGCAAGTTTTACATTTTAATTAAGGGTTGCTTCACTTGTCAAGTTCTTGGATTTGAGATCGGCACGAATAGTCCAATCCCAGGTCTTCCTCCGTCCACCCCTTGGTGCAGAGCTCCCTCCACAATCACAGACCTAAATTTTTTCACCCAATTTTGTTCATCCATTCTCTCCACATGTCCATACCATCCCCGTCTACTTGTACGCATCACCTCGCTAATACTCTTTATACCTAAACATCTCCTCAGCTCAACATTTGTTATTCTATCCTGTAGCCTGGCCCCACACATCCATCTCACCATTCTCATCTCATTACGTTCCATTCTGCTGACATCCTCTACTTTAACGGCCCATGTTTCTGAGGCATACATCATTGCACTTCTAACACATGAGGCATACACCTTTCCCTTCAAGGGGAGAAGATTTCTTTTCATGGTCAGGATTGGCAGCAGTTATCTGAACTTCCCCCAGCCACATCTAATTCTAGCAACAGTGGCAGCCTCTGCCCCACCACCGGCAGAGATGGTATCTCCTAGGTAACAAAACTTGTTCACCAGCTCGAATGACTCATTTCCAAAATTCACGGCCACAGGATCATCACTTAACACAAGCTCACCTGTGCACACTGCGCACTCAAATTTCTCTATTTCTGACTTATCCTTCGGCAGGGGTCCCTTTATTCTACTACAGCGCTTACTCCCATGGTGTACCCAACATCGACAGATGCTACATTGAATTGAATTAACACCCACACCCTTTCCACACACTGCACATGGGTATGCACCGCTCTTTTCCACATTGCCTCGTCTCAATCTACAATGCATAACCTTGGTTTTGTTAATTGTAATGCCCTCGAAAATATCCCACAACCCCAATAATGTACTACCCGAGTTGACGTCTGGTATAGTGTAAAATAGTCGTTGATGGGAAGTCTAATAAACTCATCACGTGAATCACCACGAGACTATCACCTGGTTTTTACAAAGAGGACTATACTACAGCTATGACGACAGCTATTACTCCTAGCGTCGGGGGGGCTTGCCAGAGTTGGAGGGGGCACCCGTATTGCCTGGGGGGCCACCTTGGCGTCTTTCCTTCTTCTTAGTCGACGGACAACACTTGTCATAATGCCCCAGAAGACAACAGATGCGGCACTGAACCTTGTGAGCAGGGCACTTAGCTGTCCGAGCCCAGTGACCGTGGCGCCCACAGTTGTTACAGGTGCTGCCAGCAGCGGGACACTTGTCAGGCCCGTGTCGGCGAGCGCAACTCTGGCAGGCATCAGCTGTATTCGATGGAGGCTTGGGGGTTGGGTCCTGTCACTGCCCTGTTTCTTGTTTTTCTTGTATGAAGAGACGGCCCTTACTTGTTCATGGGGCGCACTAATGGCCGTGGCCGCAGATTTGGCAGCCTCATACGAGCGGCACGTAGTGACGACATCCTGTAGTATTGACTTGGAGTCCAGGGTGATGAGTTTCTGGACTAACTCCTTGTCCCTGAGGCCCATGAGGATGATAGTCTTGAGTTGTGTCTCCACACAGATGGGTGAGTTACCAGGGCACACATCCACTTCTTCTGCGAGACGTTTGAGGCGGACGTAGAACTCTGCAAAATTTTCCCCTTCATGCTGTCTGCAGCTCAACAATTCACGATGCCGGAGTGCCTCATTCCTTAGACTCTTGATATGAAGCTGCAGGGCATCCAACACCTCTTCAACAGTCTTGTCTGTGGAGGGAGCGATCTGGAGGGTGTGTTCTAAGACACGCTGCGTCTCGAGAGTCAGGCACATGCGTAGTTGTATCATCTGTTTGGCCGCAGGCAGGTTGGACAGGTCCACCATGACAGCATAGTCGTCCTAGCATCTCCTCCACTCCCGGAACATCTGGAACATAGCGTCAGGCTTCAATGGTGGTGGTGTCTGGGCCGTAGCCTTCTGTGGTGGAGGATTGTGTGAGGGATGTGGAGAAGAATGTGGCTGCTGTTCGCCAAGGTGACCAGCAGGTGTGGAGGAGTCGGGAGGGGTCCTGGTGGGAGCCAACAGCTGAAATAAGCTCTGGAACTCCTGTCTCCTTATAGCCTCTCGTCGGGTTTCCTCCTCTTGTCTCCTTTGCTCATCATGCCTGCGAGACTCCTCCAGGACACGATCTCGTCGGGCCTCCTCCTCTTGTCTCCTCTGCTCATCATACCTGCGAGACTCCTCCAGGTATTTGAAAAATTGCAGGAAATCAGCTGAAGAAGGGGCTGAAGGTGTGGTTGGGGACTGAGGGTGCTGATAATAAGGTGTGTATTCCTCCCCATCATAAGGCAAGTTTGTTCCTGCCCCTTCGTCCTGTGCATCGCCAGAGTCTGACATCTTGTGTGGGTGACAGACAGACAGGGAGATAACAAACACACAGTTATTAGCCTCTCACATATACAAGTGGGGTATCAAAATGACTAGCAAAAACAGCAGAATGTTTATAATACACACCAGCTGTATCCTCACCAATGTATAAAACCCAATTACAATTAGCACTGAAGGGAATGCTTGGGTGATGAAATACAATTTTGCCAGTTGTGTGCGTGCCCAGTGTGTGTGCGTGCGTATGTACCGAGCGGTGGAGCGGTGGTGGGCGGTGACGCGCAGCCTCCCTCACCTCAGTGTCTTGCTGGCAGTCAGAGGGGGAGTATCTCACGCCCCGCTCTCTTGTGGCTCGGACTTGTGCGGGCATTATGCTTATGCCACACACAATACATATAAAATAAAGCACACAATATAGCACTGGTACTGCACTGGGAACGTCGGCTCCGCACTGTTGAGCACTATAACACTGTAATCCAAGCGGTGAGATGGTGGCTGGGATGCAGGGTGTGTGGACAATGGCGGCTGGCGGCGTCTGGCGAAATCCACATAAACTTCTCTTAATACACACTGCGCCATGTTATGTGTGTGCCAGCTAACTCCATAGATGCACAACAGGCCTATCTTGGGTTGGGGAGTAAGTAGACACGCTGTAGATATATAGGTTCTTATTGAGAAGGATATGGGATACAGGCACGAAGCAGAACCTACAAGGTGATAGCTCTGTCTCGTAGTACACAAACATGTATTGGCCCTCTGGTGAGAGGAGCCCCAGGCTTGAGTTGCCAGAGTGGCTATATGACATAACTAATATGACTGCCTGGATGCTAACATGAATCTTACTCATAGAGAGATATTACATATGCATAAGTGACTGTACTAGATATGAAAGTGATACTGTACAAGATAAATCATATACATACAATCATCATCAGGGGGGCTGGCTCCACCGTTAGGGTTGCCGTTAGTCTTGGCGAAGGTCTGGCCCGGGTTATTGGTAGGGGTGGTGGTGGTGGTTGTGGCTTTGACCTTGGGGTTCGCTTTCACTTTGGGAGGGAGGGGTGGATATACCGTTAGGTCTGCCGTTAGAAATGGGGGTCTGGGTGAGAGCTGGCCCGGGGGCAGTTTGGATGGGTTTTGTGGGGGTGAATGGTGGATCTGTGGAGGTTAAACCGGAAAGGCAGAGAGTGGTTGGTTGGTGGGGGAAGAGGTTTTGGCTGGAGAGGGGTTGATGTTGGATGATGGTTTGAAGGGTTGCGGTCATGGGTAGTGATAAGGGGGGGTTAAAGGTGAAATGAGCAGGTCGAGTCGGGGTTGTTGTTGTGGAAGAGGTTGGTGCTGGGGAGGGGTTGGATTGTGTAGAGAGTTGTGATTGTGAGTGGAGTTGTGGGAAGGGTGAGTAAGGCTGGAGGTTGAGAGTGTATGATAATCTGCTGGTTTGGAGGGTTGGAGTGTGGGGATTTGATAGGGAGATGGGGGGGGGGGGTCTGGGCAGGCAGGGTTGTGGTTTGAGAGGGGCTGAATTTGGACTGGTTTTATTGTCGGGAGAGACGTGGATGGGATTTCGAGGAGTGGTTGAGGTTGAGAGGTTGATTATGTTGTTTAGGGTGAGAGAGAGAGAGTAGTATTTTGGGGGTTAGTTAAGGTGGAAAAAGTTTTGTGGTTGGATTTGGATGGGCGTGGTATTTTGTCGAGCGGGATCATTGGGGGTGGAATTAGGGGCGGATGGGGTAACGGTGGAGAGGGGGGTAATCGTATGCAGATTGGTCATAGTGAGCTTATCCGAATTAACAGGCCTAAATCAATACCATAACTGGCATAGGGTTATCAGGAGACATGCAGGAAAGCTACCTCGTATCTCTCTCTCCATGACGAGTCTAGATATATGTACCCCCATGCCCAGTTGTCCCTTTTTCCTTTCTTTTGTAGTAACTAAGTATATAGATATGTACCCCCGTGCTCAGTTGCCTCTTGTCTTGTTCTTCTAGTAACTAAGTATATATATAATATTAACCGGAATTTGCCCGATCGATATTGCTACGACACAGAGGCACTGCCCATGTCGAATCATATTCCGTGCATTCCAACCAAGTCCCATTCACCTTAATTTGACGACGACTAATACCGTCATTCATGCATGTATTTCAATCCTTAAGTTAATTATCTTTTATCCGCCATTGTGTTCCTCTCTTCCATTTACTTTTCCACAATTGTTATACGTCTTCCAATCACCTCCTCCTTATCCACAATCCACACTACTCTGTTCTACTTCGTGATCCCATGGCCAGTCGAAACCTTTTGGGTCACCCTGTCACTTTCTCCTTCACGCGCCGCTGCACACACCACACTACCTGTTTATCGTAGGGCACTCCCACCCCTATGTCCTGCGCATTAAGGGTCACTATTAAGTCACGAGCGGCGCGGCGACCTAGCCTCAAACCACCCTATTTTCAATTCACAACCCTCCCCCTGTAAAGACGCCATAAGAACGTTATAACATACTGACTCAGTTCGTTCACTAACCTCAACAAATGGAAGGTAAGGACCTATCCTTGTACCCCCCTTAACTATCCTCTAACTCCCTAGCCCCCCTCACAACCTGAACCAGAGCAATAGCCGGCGCGAGGCTAGGACGACCCTCTCTCGTCCCCCCTTAAAAATGTAAATTTCCCACTGACTTGCACTTTCACAAAACCACTATTCTTAACACCCACGAGTGATCCTCGTACATGAAAACTAGATGTAGTGATCAACCCTAACTAGGAAGATACCTCCTGACAACCTGAACTCATATCTCAACCCAATTAACGTAAGAACTCTCGATAACCATATTCAGGGAGCGGCATACCCCCCCTGACCCCACGGGGACCCCACCGACCCCCACGGAGAATTACCATGACCCGCGCAAGCCAGCAAATTCTTGCCAGACAACAGGTGAGTTTCCAACAGGTTATGACCTACAAATCTAGATACCTATCCAAATACCATCCTATCCCGTCCTTACCCACAACCAAAACCTTCCTTATCCCATCCTAGATTCCGAATAGCATGTCAGCTAGACCAGAGAAGGATACTTAGGTGACTTGATGAATAATACCTCCCAGCCTAGGCACGTAGGGTGCCAGCAAAGTAGTACTTAAAAACCTTCACCAAATCCGCCTAACCAACTCTACTACTACCTCATACTAGAGTTAAGATATCCACGATAATAAATCAGATGACAAGTTACTTACCGCCACATTAAAGACCCCCCTCCCTAACCCCCTAAGTTCACCAGAATAAATATAACTACTTCATAGCACTGACATCCAATATTTCTAGAATATTCCTGAGGCTTCCTTGACATATAAGACACAGAGACAACAGTCGGCAGTTGAATATTAGAGCCCAATGCAACGGATGGCCACACTGCGTTGGCGTCTAGTACTCCCCCTCCCCCTCAAGATTCACGATAATTCGGCGTTCCGTAATCTGTGCAACTCGGTGAGGAAGTGAATTAACCCTTTACGAATGTTTTATTGCGATCGGGACTACCGGCAGTAATATTATATTGGTAGACAACAAATTCACAATTTATTGATTGTTTCATTAACTTCTGATAGTGCACCATCCGCTACTTGAATTACGAACGATCATAACTCATAACTGATCTAAGGCAGAAAGATCTTGTTATGTTAGAAGGGATTATGCGAGAAACTCTTGGGTGAGGACTCTGCAAGAATAACTCCTTGGCAACAATTGACTGTAGGCCCCATCAGCATTTGTTGACAAGAAGGTGCAAAACCGCCCGCGCTCCTTGAACCTCTTATAAGGACCAGAGATAGTTAAGCAGTCGCTTTTCTCGACTGTCTTACGTTAATCCGATACATTGTTAGTCTGGTTGATCTTGAGACAGCGTTATTTAAGGTCCCCAGCAAGGGCAACATATCGGAGCTTCATCACCGGTTACGCAAGCAACCCATCTGTAAAACCTTCTCTACACTACCGGACAGCTTGGACGGCCCCAGAGCTACTGTTAACCCCCAACATCACTAACGCAAGATAACCAGGAAACCTCTATCACAGTGTTACTTCGCAAAGTACCAGTGTTACGGTGCTATTTAACTCAACCATCCAGTGTATTCGATTATGTCTCAATTTTCTCAGATGTTAGGAAACGAGTGATTATTATGCTAGTATGTATTAATATATATCAGTGAAATTTAGCTTAGGCGAACTGACTCCTGTAATTATTCTTGCCATCAGGTTTAACCTCGCCAAAGAAATAAGTCCGAATCAATTGGACTACGGCTCGAGCGAAAGCAATTCTGAAATAAGTTATTGTGATTCTCCACCAGAAACCTGATTCGCCCTCACTGATATTTTCGGTCTGAAGTATCACCTAGACAAGTGAACATCCTAGACCAGTGCAACTAGCTACAGTTATCCTTTTACGTTAATTCTTGGACAATAACCACATTACTTATACTTTCATCCTTGATTAAGAGTCATATTACCAGAGAGTTAACAAAGTGAAATACCTAACCTGTGTGATTCATGTACCCTACGTATCATAAAGCAATGTGATCAGAAGAATAATGCCTGAACGTTGGAAGTGGGAAGTATGTCTCTATCCAAATCCGCGATAAGTGCTGGGAGATTGTAATAAGTCCAATAACCTACCTGAGTGCTCCAACATCTATTGTTTGTGTGAATTCTATTACTACCTTATACCTGAATGTTATTTAGAATAAAGCCGTATTACAAACCATTTATCCGAGATTATCTATGTCCTCTGTTGATTCTCTTTATGTATTTTGCAAGAAATCCAATAACCCAGTCTTGCAGAACTCACCTATACCAAGTTAATCCTGTATAAAATCATGGCATAACATTAGTGGCAGTAGTGGGATTTGGTGGAAGTTGAGAGTTTAGGATGATCTGGGGTTTTGGAGAGTGGTGGTGTGGGAGATTGACAAGTAAATTGTGGAGATGGGGTGAGTAGGTAAGTTTGGAGAGATTGTTGCAGAAGAGATTTGTCTCGGAAAAGAGTGGAATTTGGTAGGATGGATGAAGGAGACATTGATGGAGATTTTGGTTCTGGTGCTGGATTATGGGGCAGAGGTAGGTTGGCGAGCGGGGGTGTTACTGGAGGTGGATTCAGGAGCGGTTTGGGTAATGTTGGAGAGGGTGACAAGGGAGGGGGGGAATATGAGGTAGGTGGAGCTGTATATTTCTTGGGTGATGTGGGTGTTGAAGGTGTTCATCAAGGTTGGGCATGTGGGGAGATGATGGTTGGGGGGGGGGGTGAGGTTGACAGTTTTTAGGGGGGGACAGGTGATGAATCTGAGGAAGTGAGAGGCGTGACAGGTTGTTGAGGGATTGACAGGGGTGAAGGTTTGTCTTGGGTGACAGGTACATATGAGAGAGTGGAGGGGGGGCTCATTTTCTGACCAGCATTTTTCAGGGGTGACATTGAAAGAAAATTGGTTATGGTGGGGGTGACAATTTCTGCGTTCTGTGGTTTGTTGGCAGGCATAGAAAAGGGAGGGGGTTCATGGGGTAACACAATTGATTGAAGATTATCGTTGGTGGATGTCTGGGCAGGGGAAAATTTAGGGATGGTCAGAGAGGATAGAGGCAAGGAAGAGTGCACTGGGGTTGGAATTTCATCGGGGGTCATTTTGGAAGGGTGCATGGGGTTTGATTTCTTAGGAGAATGGAGGGACTTATTTATGATAGTGTTAAGTGGAGGAATACATTTATTTCCTTGGATAGGGGTGTAATGTAATGGCCTCGAAAATATCCCGCAACCCCAATAATGTACTACCCGAGTTGACGTCTGGTATAGTGTAAAATAGTCGTTGATGGGAAGTCTAATAAACTCATCACGTGAATCACCACGAGACTATCACCTGGTTCTTACAAAGAGGACTAAGCTGTTACTATACTATTGTACGTCCGTGGTAGTACAGTGGGTTAGCGCGCAGGCCTGGTTGACCTATGGGGGCCATGGTCACTAACCAGGGTTCGAACCCTGCACCCAAGGCATCTCAAAACCTGTGGGTTTTTAGGAGGGTTAAACTCCCTTCAGAGGTTCGAGCCCCGCGCCAGGCACCAGGAAAGGTTGACCCTAAGTGGGCCTGGGGAGTTTTCAGGACAGAAAAATTCCCTTCGCACCCAGTATTTCATTAGTGAAATACCACAGGAATGAAATACTGGGTGCGAAGGGAATTTTTCTGTCCTGAAAACTCCCCAGGCCCACTTAGGGTCAACCTTTCCTGGTGCCTGGCGTGGGGCTCGAACCTCTGAAGGGAGTTTAACCCTCCTAAAAACACACAGGTTTTGAAATGCTTTGGGTGCAGGGTTCGAACCCTGGTTAGTGACCATGGCCCCCATAGGTCAACCAGGCCTGCGCGCTAACCCACTGTACTACCACGGACGTACTGTTATGCCCGGTCCAAATTGGAACGCGAGAGATTCTTTGTACAATGAGCAGCTCTCTAACTGGATAGGTATACCTTAAACTTTAAATAAAAAGACAACACGGCAGGATAGTAAGCACACAGGTAACAAGTTAACATGGGTTTTATTCAGTGTAACACCTGGTTCATGGAGGAGCAAGACATATATTTTATACCTGTAACCTGGAGATCATCAACAACAATAAGAATAATTAAGACATACAATACTCAGGTTATCAAGTAAGCAATAGGAGTCGGACAATGGGTCCGGACTCAAGGTAATAATAATACTCCTAGGATACAATTATAAGGTATCCAAAAATGGTGGAGGTACACCTCCTACCCAAATAGATCTCAGAGAGGATCTCAACAAAAGACAAGAGTGCAGTAATGGCAAATGCCGTCTGGATCATGCAATGATGTCCCCGGCATATAGTGACGTTAACTGACTCTAAAGCAATAATGGCCAAGTGGTCATCAACAATGAAGTGGGCTCGGAAAGGCTCACAAATGATATTAATACTATAGGTGTGCTAGATATCACCTGGCAAAGATTAATCCTTAACTCTAATTGTGTACTAGCAAGGTGCTGAAGGCTGAGGCAACAATCGTCGGGAGCTGAGATAGAGTGAAATCTATTCGAGTTATGAACCTGACAGAATGTTAAATGAATTAGGCTAGAAGTTATACAAAGGAACTAGATTACGTGTAAATATGTGTTTGTGTTTGATGCTATGGGTCTTATATAGGCACGCCCCCTCTGTCGGGCTATGGGAGACCAATAACCCGGGAAGGTGCGTATATAAGGATCCCCTGATAGGTATGTATAATGTGTCCCGGCAAGTGGGCTAATTAACGTCAATTTAAGTAGGGAGAAGAAAGACCTCTTGCAAGACGTAATGTTAATGAGAACCCCTGAAGATAACTTCTACCACAACCCTGAGTCAACTCTATACCCATAAACTATACAAAAGCACTTAAAGGAGAGCTGTAGTGAAGAGGAGGGCCCGTAGATCGAGGGAGGATCCAGTAGTCCGGAGGGCGGCTGGGCGTGATGACTCCGGAAGTTGGTCCAGGGGGGGGCGGCTGGGCGTGATGACTCCAGCTACTGGTCCAGGGTGAGTCACAAGATGATTCCTTAGACCTTGGCGCCTACCACGGGACAACCGGGTTCCTCTTGCACTCCCACAGTGCAGTGATCCCCAAAGGATATGCTGGAGTTCTGCTACAAGGTTTGGGGGGTTAGGGTGACTAGCATAATGATCTACCTAGAGTTGCAAGCAGTCTAGATATTGACATTATAGGTAGTCTAAGGGGGTGTCAGGGTAAGTGTCTTCCTTCCTTGCTAGTTCGTGGAACTATCAGAACCATGTAGTAAAAAGAGAATCCAGAAAGGGGAGCCCAAAGTGGGTTGCCCAAAATTAGTCCTCTTCCTGATGGGGGGAACCCGATCTGGTAGATCTGAAGTTACTACACTATCCTCATAATCCCTTGAACAAAACAAGGTAGGAATCCTTTGGTACTTGGTTTGTGCACCGCATCGAAGGCCAGAAAGGGGGAGCCCAAAGTGGGTTGCCCAAGCTAGTCCTCTTCCTGATGGGGGGAACCTGACCTGGTAGATCTTCGATCACAGCACACAACTGACAAGTTGAACACCAGCAGAATCAGAATCAGAATGTGAGGTGAGGACTCACTAGATGTGAAATAAGAGAGATCAGATCAAGACAAGTGGGGGTTAAAAATGAAGAGTTGAAGAGTATGAAAAGATGGTGGGCTGTCCACCTAGCTATTGTTTATGTTAAGTATACTGTGTATCCGCAAAAATTCCCGTCGCGAGCAACTACAGCCACCCCTGGCTTCTCCATATTTCCTTTCCAGAAAGATGGGCCCGATAGGTCCCCTGCCTGGGGTCCGCCATGGCGGGCCCCAGGCAGGAGAACTATCGTTTATATATATTGACTTCATTAGGAAAACCATATTGAGTGGACAGTCAAGGGCTCAAGCAGTGCACCAGCTTGAGAGCAACGCCACTTGACTGCCCCTATAATTATGTGGTACTGTGGGATTGTTTTGAGGCACTGACAACTCCCTCACAGGGTCGGTGCTACCCCGGAGGGATCCGTACTAGCACTCTGGTAAGTAAGTCATGGGATACTGACGGAAGTATTGCTGGGTGCTCTACCACATTCCCCGTCTGCATTTCCCCTGGTTGAGTCTTGTCGGTTCCGTTATATTGAGTGTCATATTCAGTTATGGTCGAATTTGATGAGTTTTAATTAGATAGAGTTTGCCTCAGTTATGATGTAAGTTATCTTGCCTTGCTTCCTCCCGATCATATCGCCAGTTTACCCCTCCAGCTAGAGCCAAGACCACATTGAAGTGATCCTTGGCTCAGCCTTGAGACACACCTGGCCAATAATGATCAGAAATTCGGCTGGAATGGCTTATTTAGTGATGTTATAACAGGTGGTCGCCTTATTAGTGATATATAATGTTTTTACCCTGCTTCCTCCCGGTCATATTGCCAGTTAGCCACTCCAGCTGGAGCCAAGGTGACACTAAAGTGTTCCCTGGTTCAGCCTTGAGGTGCATCCAGCTAATATTGATCGGAAATTCAGCTGAATCCATATCATTCTAAATGAATCTTGGTTCGGGTAGTGGTGCTTCTACAATGGTCCTGGAAGTGGGGAACCAACTGTGACCAATGTGGTCTCCCTGTATCCAGTCCATAACGGGGTCGTTCATTTGACTGTATTTTCTCACCAGATTTTTTGCTCTTTCCGCTAGTTTTATGTTCATGGGACATATATTAGCCTCCATGTGCATTTCCTCTGTTGTCTTAGTGTATGGGAAGTATTCATTGAATGAGAATCTTAGTGCTCTATTTTTAATTTTCTGTAGCTGTGATATCTGGGTTTTGCTTAGGGCACATAATGGTATCGCTGGGTATTCTATTACAGGTAGTACAAAGGATTTGACAAGTTGCAGTTTTATATGCTGTGGGAGATCTTTTAGTTTGTATAGCTCACTTAATGCTTGTTTCCCCTTAATTGTTAAGTCCTTGACATGTCTGCAATAACCTGTTGTAGTGATCTGTAATCCCAATATTTTACCTTTATGTGCATAATCTATAAGCTCTCCGTTTGCTACTACTTCCTCGTATTTTTTGTTTGCAATATTGATTAGCGCGAATTTAGTCTGGTTAGTTTTTATTTTCCAGCTTTTTTCAAACGCATTGATTTTTTCTATTTCTGCACCAACAAGCTCTGCCATAAGTCTTCTTGATTTTCCTCTGTGAGTGATAATTTGAGTTATGTCGTCGGCATATGTGATATTATGGCAATCCATTGCAGGCTCGGGCATGTCTCTGGTGTAAATAGTGTATAAGTTTGGCGAAAGGATTCCCCCTTGAGGTACTCCACTTTTTATTACTATTTCTGGCCCCATTATTGTTCCCACACGTATACTGACTGTGCGGTCCACGAGGTAATCACATAATATTTTTTCAAAGTAGGAAGGTAAGCCTAGTTGTAATATTTTGAATTTGAGTCCCTCATGCCACACCTTATCAAATGCCTTCGACACGTCACATAGAACTATTGAGCATTGGTCACGGCGACTCTTAGCATGGGCTAATATTTCAGAAGTAACCAAAAGTGCTGTGCCTGTGCCTCGGTGTTCCCGGAACCCATGTTGCGAGCTTGGCAGTAAATTGTTATGGTTGAGATGTGATTTTAGCCTTGTATTGATGATTTTTTCTAATAATTTTCCGGGTACTTCCAATAAGGTGATTGGTCTATAGTTTCTTGGGTTGAAAGGTGATTTAGATCCCTTTGGTATTAAGTTAATAATACCCTTTTTCCATTTGTCTGGAAAATAGCCTAGGCATAGTGAATCATTAAATATCTCAACAAGTTGCTTTAGGGCTCCTTCGGGGATATTTAATAGAATAAGTTTATTTATATTACTATAACCCGGGGTGTTATTTTTCAGTTTGTGTATCAGGTGTTTAACTTCTTCTATTGTCGCATTTCTTGTCGTTTGGCTTGTATTGTCGAATCTGGTGTGGTCTATATGGATGAAAGGTATGGTTCTTTCTAAATTCCTATTTAGGTATGTGTGCACCTCCTCCTCCTTTTCATCATCAAAGTCTTGGTTTTCCTCTTCCGAGATTTTGAAGACATCCCTCCATATGTTCCTGAAGATTTCCTCTTTTTTCTTGCTGTCATAAATTTTGTTATTATCACTGTCTAGAACATATGGGGGGGATGTATTTGCCGTCCCTTTCATTGTCTTAATTTTCTGCCAAAAAGATACAGGGTTTTTTGCATTATCAATTAGGTATTGGACATTAGATTCCCAGTTTTTGCTACTGCTGTCTCGGCATTCATTAACCAGTAGTTGTTTTAGCCTTTTATAATGGTTATAATCTACCCAGGTCCAACCGTTTCTAATGCTGTTGTTGTAAAGTCTGGTGAAGCAAGCTTGGATATTTCTAATTTTGTTATTTATGATAGGTTTTGATATGGTCTTTTTCGATCCCATTGGGATTGCCCCCTGTATACCCTTTAGAATCGCTTCATACCAGTCATTTATTTTTTTGTCCACAATCTCCATTCCCTCATAACCACTCCAGTCATAATCGTTCTGGATTTCAGAGTTGACTATTTCTCTGAAGAGATCCCAATTTGCTTTATTAAATAATGGTCTTTCTACTGTGGGTTCAAGGATTGCTTTCGAAGTTATTGTAAGGAGCACGGGAAGGTGATCTGAAGATGTCAGTGGTCCAGTTTCGATTTTGGTATTATGATAAGTTTGGGTGTTGCTAATGATGATATCTGGGGTAGTCGCTGCATTATGACATAAGTATGTGGGAAAATATGGTCCTAGATGAATCATCCTATGGTCTATGAATCGCATAAGGTTTTTGCCCACATTGTTATCTGTATTGTGACCAAGTCTTCTGTGCTTGGCATTTAGATCTCCAAATTATATACATGGGTTCATTATTATACAGCAGTTTATGAAAATCAGGAAACGGCAGGAAAGGTCTTCTTGGGGGCAGATATGTGGTAGCTATGTTGATTGGTCCTGTATTTGTATAAATCTTCAGGCTTAAGACGTCTGTATGGAAGTCATCATCAAGTTTATGTTTAATATTTGTCTTAATCAACACTGCTGAACCATCATTTCGTTCACTACTCGAGTTTATTTTGTAAGTTATATAACCAGATATGTTGATAGTTTGGTCAGGTTTCGCTCCATGGCTATTAAGTGTTATGATATCTGGATCCAGTTCTTTGTATATATTTGCCAACTCCGTTTTCCGGGTTTCCCAGTGGAGAACATTGTGATGAACTATTCTGATGGTCTCCATGTTAATCAGATGATCTTCTTACCCTTGGGTCTCTGTTACCTGGTAGAGGTGATTTGTCCACCTGAAGCCCAGGCCTCAATTTCCTGAATTCACTCTCCTCCATCGTCACCCAGCAACCTTTAAGGTCGATATCACTATTTGTAATCTTTTGAAATATATCTTTTTCTTCATAGTCTGCATTGGTGTACAACCACTTGTATTTCCTACTTTGAAGTGCGTTGAGCAACTGCTCTCGGCCAAAAAAGTCTGTTGGCCATCCTTGTGCTTTAGTTGTGGAGATTTTTAGTCCTATATCTTTACCCTTCAAATTAGCATTGATGGTGGGTTGTCTCAATGTGAGTTCCTTCTCCTTCTCTCTGCGTTCTGAGCTAAATGTTTTTTTTGTTAGTGTTTTTCTTGTTTGCTTTCTTTTTTGGTCGATTTGCAATTGCAGTTGCTGTCTCCGTAGATTCTTCCTCCAATTCGGGGCAATCATCCTCTGGGTCAGTGCCAAGGCCCTTAAGAATTTTGGCTGAAGGTGGATTATTTGGTACATTTAATGTTGGCAAGTTGTTTCTTCGGAACAGGTCATTTAGTGTGATGTCGTATGTTCCTGGCTCTCCTACGTTGATCACGTGTGCATATAAAATGCATTCTAGGATTTTAGTTGCCGAGCCTTTTGATAGACCAAGCTCAGGGTTCCGGAAGTCAGTTGTTCTTGCCTTGTCACTGTAGGTTATTGTAGGTGATGTTACACTCCCTTCCATCATCTTACGTTTGTCTTTAAGTGCTGTTTTCCTCTGTGCACATGCCATTGCTAGAGTTCGATGATCACCCTTGCAGTTTATGCACTTTTTAACTGTGTTTGTGCACTCTTTCCAGGTATGATTCATTTCACTACATTCTGAACAAATTTTGTAATCTTTATCTTTCTTGCAGTTGTTGGTTGTATGGTCTTCAATCTCATAGCAACGCATACACGATTTGATCGGGATGAAGTTCTCCTGTTTTATTTGGGTAGCTGGTACACTCACATTGAACATAATCATACCGCTGACTGTAGCTTTGTTGGCTAATTTGGTTTGGTTGAAGGTGATTTTTAGAGTGTTGCTCTGTTGAAACTTGTACACTTGCTCAACACCATATTTTGCCCATTCATTTGTTTGTTCGATCTCAGTGGTTATATCATCTTCGGAGTTCTGGTAAATGTGATCATCTATGGCAAACAGAAGCACAGATTTTTTGGCTTTGATTTCTGGTGGCAGTAGAGCCGTGAATTCCTGCTTGTTCAGTTCATCAAGAGTGGAAGTCTGAAAAAGTTTGTCTGTGTCACTGTCATCTTTGATGAGAATGACAAATCCATCATCAATGGGGATTATTCGGGTCGCATAAATCCCAAACTTGCCCAAAATGCTGAGGAGTACTGTTTTGGATGCTCTCAATTTGGGCCGGGGGTGTTTAATCTTAACTCGCGCCATGGTTTATTACAGAATGGCCATGAAGGGATAACTAGTTTTTAAAAAAGAATACGCATAAGTTTGTGGATCAAGAAGCTAGGACGTCCGACCAAAGCAGCCAATCAGCTAGGCTGCCTGGGTTTGCAAAAGCTTCAGCTGTCTACAGGATCAAGATCCGATCAAGATACAAGGTGCTCCTCTCTGATTGGCCGATGCAAGCCAAACTCGATCTTCCACACTCAGCTGTATCAGGTGACTCCTGGTGAGCTTATGTTAACAAATAAATAGATTGCCTCAAGGGGCTTGACTTTACAGATAAGAAGTGTAAAAGAACTATCAGGACACTAGAATCGCTTGAACCATCCAGATTAAGAAAGCAAGGGATAGTTCTGTTAAAGGTCCTGTTAAAAACAAAAACAAAAAGTTAAAATTTAAAGTTAAAAGAAAGAGATAAAGGAAAATTTACGTTAAAATTAGGTCAAACTACAAATGCAGGACAAAAAAAAAAGCTGAAGTTAAGGATACAAGAAAAGTTACGTTAAATTTAAATACAAACTAAATTGAAATGTTTAAAAAACAAAATTAAATAAAGTGCAAAATTAAAAGCTCTCAGGCCACCCACCGCCTAATCTCTGCACTGGTTTCAGCAGATAAAACCTAATCCTATGTGCCCTTAGTGTCACCCTACGGATGACACCTATTAGCTAAACCTACCTAGCGCCTTGGGCTGCCAGCACCCCTTAACCACCAGCCTCTAAAGGCTGTCGAATGGTGTTTGGGTACCAGTGCCACTGGAGTGTCTAACCCCTAACAATACCCTGCTGCCAACTTTTCCTCCCTCAGCTCCTAATGAGCCCCCCTCATGGAACCACCCTGCGGTGGCCCTTCAGGATTCGATTCGGTACTAAAGAAGGCAGCGTCTACTGGGTGGGACGGGCAAGTAATAAAAAAAAGAAAGGGTGCTGAAACCAGTCCAGGTAAAAAACGGCAGAGACCAAAAAGCAGACTCAAGAGTAAAATTTCCTGAGTCCAGCTAAAAATGACTAAAATGAAGAAAAATCTTCAAGAGTAAAAAAACAGAGTCCAGAAATGGCCAAAACTCTGTCAGTTAAAACACTTGGTGGCGAATGGATTTCCAGAGGGCTAGGGGAACGACTGTCCAGGACAAGCAAGTGAAGAGAAGCTATCTCTGGCTGTTCTTACCCTGAACTAAAGAATACCAAATGGCAAGCTTAGTTACTGATGTCCAGGCTGGGTGAGTATAAGGCAATACTTCTTGCCCCTACTTAAGGCGCCCGGCTTGAGAGGATCAAGGGCGTTTGGCGCGTGGTGGTTATGTCCTTGTAGCTCTGGGGGTGGCGCGCCTGGACTCTGGCTGTACCTTGTAGCTAGATGCCCCCGGGCAGATTCTGTTATAAGATGGGGGGATCACTTCCTGGTGGGGGAGGAAGTGGATGAGAAATGGCATGTGCAGGATGATTCATATAAGAAAAGGTTTTAGAACTGCTGCATGGGTTGAACTGCTGGTTTAGTGGCAGCTAGAGATGCGGTCTTATCATCCTGAGACCGCATCTCACGTACAATAGTATAGTAACCTTAGTCCTCTTTGTAAGAATCAGGTATGATAGTCTCGTGGTGATTCACGTGATGAGTTTATTAGACTTCCCATCAACGACTATTTTACACTATACCAGACGTCAACTCGGGTAGTAGTAGTACATTATTGGGGTTGCGGGATATTTTCGAGGGCATTACATTAATATTGACTTTTAAACACTTGCTCGCCATGCTCTCTCTCCATTCTCTGAATTTGGCCTCAGCATCTTGCACACTGTCAGCTATTAGGACTAAATCGTCTGCATAAAACAGTTCTAACGGGAGTCCGCCTCTAAAAACTCTAGACAGTGCCTCCAAGACCATAATAAAGAGGAGGGGGCTTAACACTGAACCCTGATGGACTCCAACATGGACTGCGAACTCATCACTCAGTACACTCTTCACCCTCACTGCACTTCGCGAATCCTCATACATCTTCATTATCACACGCACCAGCCACTCTTCCACACCAAGTTTCCTCATAGCCCACTGAACAACATCTCTAGGCACCCTATCAAAGGCCTTCTCCAGGTCTACAAACACAAAGTAAAGATCCTTGCCTTTTAGGAAGTATCTTTCCTGTATCTGCCTGACTATGACGATAGCATCGGTTGTACCCCGTCCTGGCATAAAACCAAACTGCATATCATCAATGGAGATGCTTTGCCTGATCAAACCCTCAAAGACTCTCTCACAGACCTTCATGATTTGGTCAAGCATTTTCAGGCCCCTATAAAACGGAAAGACACCCCAGTAGTGGAGGAGGAAGCCACAGAGAAAGAAGGGGAGAATGAAATGAAGAAACCAAAGAAAATGACAAGAAGAAACAACAAGGAAAACGAAAAGAAACGAAAGACAAAAGGGGAAACCAAAGCAAAACACACAAGCCCACCTAGACGAACAACGCCAGGACTACATGTAGGAATCGTTTTTTACACCATACCCGAAAGAGGATTTATGGAGCTCCGATCTTACTCTCAACCATCTGAATAATTTTACCAGCACACCTAAACTTTGTTAGATGCGGGAATAGCCTCCCGAAAATATCAAGCCCTGTTGAGGGCTTGAACCATGGACCCTTGGGTTGCGAGGCAGACACCTTACCAGTTAGACCAATAGAGATATCCCACTTGGCCTGGTCGGCTCAGGGTATTTCCGCATCCGATCTGTTTTAGGCTAGCCTACTTTCACTGACTTTACATACCCACACCTGTATAGCGACCTCCAGGGACGCCCGAGTCACCACAGTGATGACAGGATGTCCGACAACCCCGGGGAAGACGATTCACCCCATGGCGATCACTTCCTCACCCAGAAGAAAAATAATCTTCAGCCAGAAATTTTGAATGAAGAACTTATAATTACTTTCGTATATATCTAGGCTATGTGCCATGTTTTTGTAGTAATAGAAACACCCATAATAAAACAATGTATGTGAATCTTAAATAAGATGTATCATTATAATGTTAAGAACGTCATACGACAGATCTATGTTTCCCAAATATTGTGATCAACTAACTAATTAAACGTTTTGAGACTGTCACTTATGCAAATACTTTCAGATCACCTAGCTAAAACTCTTCTATTTATTTTATTCCATACACATATGTAGGCTACATGCCTTATCATCATCAAACTATTCTATTTATAAACAAACCACATTTCCTTCTTTCATCACTTTTTATATTCATGACTACCAGTCGAACATATCACCACCCTAAACCTTCCCATAGAAACCAACAAACAAAAGAAGACTAAGAAGAATGAAGAGGAACCAAGAAGAAAGAAGAATGACCAAGAAGAAAGAAGAATAACCAAGAAGCAATAAGATAAAATAAGAACAGACACAAAACATACTGAACATAAAGTAAAAAAAAAAAAAAGACAAAAGGGAGGCGCCGTTGTAAATGCCTAGCTTCCCGCCCAACAACTGAACTGAACGAAATTTTAGTAAATTACAAGAAAACTATTGCAAACTTACAACATTCGTTTTAATGTGGTATGCTTAAATTTTAGCAAATCATCACAGAGATAAATATAAGAAAATGTCTTTATAATATTATGTGTGGTAACTTTGGCGGTCACGTGACGCGGCTCCTTAAGAAATTCAAGTTGTCAACAGAACAGTGAGAAGAGTTGCTTCGTGACGGTAGGTGTGTGGATTATTGTCGTTGTAAAGGAGTTTAGTTTATATACATAATACAGTACATAGTTGATTAGTTATATCCATAGTTTATATCCATTGAAGTGGTCTGAAGATAATTAAGGAGAACAACGACTCCTAGAGAATATAAAGATGACCCAAACAGCGTCAGTGAGGGTGTGTCCACTCTATTGGAAGAAGTTGAACCCCAGTAAACCTGACTCTGACAGTCTGTTTATTGATATTAAAGTAGGTAACAAAACGTTGCCCTTTCTTATTGATACGGGATCGGTTCTAGCTAGAATATGTACGGTAGATATTGTAGATTATGGTTTGGAAGGCTACTTTAATCAATTTTCCACTGGTTCTTCAGGAGGATTTCTCACAAAAAAGGAAAACATTATGAAGAATATACCTCTGGAACTGCCATCTTCCCCTGAACCAACTATAATTCAGTGTGATGTTATAGTAGAATCTTATGACAAGTTGAATATAATTGGAATGGCGATATTGGATTCGTGCTATTGTCAATTAGATACATCTCAAATACTCCCAAGATTAATTATCAATTCTCCCTGTACTAAGACATACACGTGCCAGTTTTGTATGTATATAAAGAAAGTAAATGTGGGTGGTAAACAAACCTGTATGATCTTTGACACTGGATGTCGGAACAATTTTATCACCAAACGAGTGGCAAAACAACTAAATTTAAAAATTGAAAAACTTCCACCACATCTCAGGTATAAAATTCACACACCACTATGTCGGGTTAAATATGAATATATAACTCATGTAGTGAAAAATGTCCACCTCACTACAGTCGATGATGACATAAGCTACTTTGGCGATTATTATGTATGTAAATCATGTTGTTTAGTTGGCATGGAGTCAATGAAAGATAGAGTTTACACTTGCAAACCTTTCTTGCTAGATGTGTATATACGTAAATGTAAGACATTTTTCAACAAAGTCCTTCTATCTTGTTCAGAGATATGTGACCTGGTAACCGAAGCTAGGCCTAAGCTACGTCAAAATATGTCTTCCATTTTTGACCCCTTTCTGTTGAAAAACAGACACATCAGTTAGCCTACTTGGTCAATATTTGGAAGACAGACCATAGCAGCAGCTAGGCTACTTTCAAGTTTGTTTTAGTTTTGGATTGGTTAGGTTAGGTGTTAGATTTATTATTTATAAGTTTTACTCAGATGTTTTTCTGGAAGAGGCCTAGGCCTGTGGCTCCAGTTCAGTAGCCTAGTCACTAATTTGGGTCAATATAAAGGAGCCGGACGGCGGACCACAGCAATTTTCAAGGATTTATTTTTTTGGATTTGTTATAATAATATGGTTTAGGCTATAGGCTAGGCCTAAGCTTGGAAAATATAACCGAAACTACCACTAATTTTCCCATGATTTTTCTTTTTGATTTTAGGTAGTTTTCATCATTATACAGTAGTTGAAATTAGGCTAGTTACAATCCCAGGACAATTTTATTTCTCCCATTAGGCTATCCAACGATCTTAACCTAACAAGTGCGCATGGGGGTAATTGGAAACGTCCCCCTCTGCTGACGTATTTGAGGTGTTTCCGTCACTAAAATATTCATTGTGCCATTAATAGCATTAATACTTATCCATATGCGCCTATTATGGGTTGATTATAAAGGTATTAACCTGAAACAACAATAAAACGAGTGAAAACAGCGTTTGGATGGTCAAAATTGGAGATATAGCCCGCGAGTTGTATAATGTATGGGTGAGGCAAGCTGCTTTCCCGCCAATTTCCCCCAAGGCCACTGAGACACAGTCGATCGATACTCTCTCTTGCACTCGCTTGCCATCAGTGATGACAACACCCTGCTTGCAACTCGCTAATGTTAGCACGAAAATATACCTCAGAATAAGGGAATAACAGGGAAAATAGGTGATAACTGAAGGAGGGGAGGTAGAGGACTGAGATTTTGCATGGCCCAGGGGCCAAAAAAAATAAAAAAATATATATATTTTTTTTTCGATGTCAAAAGTTTATTTTTTTTTCACTCACTCTTAAGAGTCTCCCCACAGTCCGCCGGGGGAACTCTTAAGAGTCTCCCCGCAGTTCCCGGGTTAAGACACTCAGATGTGTGCTGGTGTAGGAATCGTTTTTTACTGTTTTACACCATACCCGAAAGAGGATTTATGGAGCTCCGATCTTACTCTCAACCATCTGAAAAAATTTACCAACACACCTAAACTTCGTTAAATGCGGAAATAGCCTCACAAAAATATGCCAGGGCCTGGGATTGAACCTGGGCTATGAGGCAAACACCTTACCAGTGTCACCAAGAAAGATATCTCACTTGGCAAGGTCGGCTCAAGTTATTCCCGCATCCGAGTTCTGTTTAGGCTAACCTATTTTCACTGACTTTACACTGGAGGCCCTTATTAAACTAAATAAAATTGTCTAATAGTAGCTAGAATTACAAAAAGACGTCGCCGGTACAGAAGGGGTTAATGCCAGTACATAATTATGTGCAATAGTTTTAAAATCAAATAAGCGGAAGGCCAACTTGTTAATAATTACGGTAATAACTTTAATTTATAGCACTCTCGTCTAAACTACATATAGTAGAACCTCGCTCTTTCGGAATTCTCAGACTTTCGGACTAGCATTTCAATTCGGACTCGTGGTTCAGCCTTTCGGATTTGTCTGAAAGGTTGAGAAAATACCTCCATCCTTTTTGGACTACATTTAACTTCGGACTCATGCTTCAGCCTTTCGGATTTGTCTGAAAGGCTGAGAAAAATTAAATCGCATTCGGACCAAAGAGCCGAGTTTCGGACTTGTCTGGTTAGGTGAATGTGTATTCGGACTCATGCTTCAGCCTTTCGGATTTGTCTGAAAGGCTGAGAAAAATTATTTTGCATTCTGACCGAAGAGCCGAGTTTCGGACTTATAAACTTCAGCCTTTCGGATTTGTCTGAAAGGTTGAAGTGTGAGTTTGGACTCGGCCCTTTCAGACTTTTGACACTTTCGGACAGGGGTCTCCCCCAATTAGTCCGAAAGAGCGAGGTTTTACTGTAGTACTGTATTTATACACAATAATTAACCCCTTCTGTACCAGCGACATTTTAAAATGTTATTCTAGCTATAGTTAGAGGATTTTGTGCAGATTAAGAAGGATCTGTGGTAGTAAAAAGGGTTAAGTGGGATAGTTCAAAGCCTTTAAATTGCTGGAGGCCCTTTTTAAGCTTATTAAAGTTGTCTAATCGTAGCAAGAATGGTGTTAACAAGACGTTGCCGGTACAGAAGGGGTTAACTGTACTATAAATCGGGGACTGTAATAGGCTATAAAGGATCAGCCTGGCGGGGATGACATTAGCATAATAGCCTACAGTATATATATTAATTTGTTGGGATATCTGACTTTTCACTATGTTTGTGTGAATTATTATTTTTTTTTGAGAGACCCCGCATTCCCAAACTCTCCCCTATACAGTACAGTACAGTACCTGTATTGTTAGAATGGAGGGGCCATATCTCCAAAATTAATATTTCATAGTTTCAATCTCATAATACTTGTGGGGCATTAACTGCAATCTTATCTATCCCTCCCCTCCCATTCCCTGGAATCACTCCAAGAGTTTGTAACACTCAACGTTGGAGTATCACTAACTCCAATTGTTTCAACTCCAGCATCCACCACCGCCCCAACACCTGCAGTAGACACTGCAGCAGATGCTTCTGACGAACCTGAGCCGACATCAAACCAGGACAGCCGCCCTGTTCACCTTAGTCTCTCCCCCACTCCTCGTGCAAGAAGCCTGCTAGCACGAACAGTACCAACACCTCACCCTCGTTCTAACCACTCCTCTCCCCGACCTGTACGTAGAGTCCCGCCACCACAGGTTTCCGGATTTACACCAGTGAGGAACGGTGCACGGCCAACGCAGAAAAGGTCTCATCTACCAGTCACAATGTCAAACAGATTTGAGATATTGGTAGAGATGGAAGACGAACCAGAAGAGACCAGGCTCGTTGGGGATTCCATCCTACGAGGACAGGTCGAAGAGTTCTGCGACAGAGTCCCAAATCAACGAAAAAGATTTTGCATCCCAGGAGCTGGACTGGACGACATTGTGGAAGCCTTCGAAGATACCACAAAGGATGCAAATGAAAATACCCTTTTTGTCATCCATGCTGGTTCAAATGATGTCATGCGCACCAGATCTGAAGAGTTGATGGAGAAATATCGCAAGATGATCCAGCACTACAAAAACAAGTCAAGGAATATCATCATCTCAGGCATTCTCCCCAAGATCGACGCACCTGACAAATTCTACGACAAGGCCTTCAGCACAAATAGCCGACTAAAATATTTGTGTCTGAGGGAAGAAGTTGAATTCATCAACCTCTGGGACAACTTCTACAACCAGCCTACTCTGTTCCGCAAGGATGGCACTCATCTAAACCCTGTGGGTTCAGCACGCATGGGTCGTCTCCTACACGAAGCAGTCCGCAGCCATGGATCAAAAAACGCCATCCGAGAAGAAGCAGCAGTGACATAAATCATCCAACGCCAAGAAAAAAACAGAGGCAACCGAGGACCACCAGCGATAAGGACCGAAGGCAGCGCTGAACATAAATGTAGATCCGACAAGAACCAAAAAATATTATTAAAGAGCGTTCCGTGAGTTCTAAAATAACAAATTTATAGGTTTTCTATGCAAACGCTCGTAGCATACGCAATCAATTTTCAGATTTAGAGGAGCTAGTGTTTACAGAAAATTATGATGTGATTGGCATAACAGAATCTTGGCTCAATACAGAAGATAGAGACTTTTTAGCAGAGTATTCACTTCCCGGTTATGTAATGTTTGAGAAAAGCCGAATAAATCGAAATGGAGGTGGCGTTTTACTTTATATCAAAGAAAGTCTTAACCCTACCCTCTTGTCAAAACCTCAAATTGTGAACGTCGACACATCTTTTGTGCTAATAAAGAATAATAAAGGTACAAAAATAATACTTGCATTAATATACAGACCTCCAGCTCAATCAGTGCAAACTGACCGAGAAATTTACGAACAAATTGCAGATGTAAGTTACTCACAAGATACCGTAATTTTTGGCGACTTTAATTTACCTGTGACCAAGTGGGGCGATACTCTTACTTCACACTCCGGACATGACTTGTATACGAACTTGCAAGAGAGTTCGCTTTATCAATTTGTTCGAACGCCGACCCGTGGTAATAACGTTCTTGACATTGTACTTGCAACAAAAGAAGAATTAATAGAGAATTTGAATGTTGGTGATGAATTCAGTAACAGCGACCATCGTACGATAACTTTCACTTTAAAGTTTACTAGTAACGAACCAAATAGTAGCATCGAAAAAGTCCCTAATTTCAAGAAAGCAAACTTCCATAAACTTAGAGCTATGTTTAAAGAAACTGACTGGAGCTTTTTAATTAACAATAACGACATAAATACATCTTGGAAGTTATTCGAAACCACTTACCTAAAAGCAGTGCAAGACTGCATACCATCGAAAATACGGCGTCCAGGCCATAATAATAAGCCCAAATGGTGGAATAAAGATATTTCAAACTGCCTGCTTGCTAAAAAATTTGCTAATGATAGATTAAAATCCTCACAAAATGACGAAGAACGGGTGAAATTTGTAGAGCTACGACGCAAAGCCAAAAAGTTAATTAAGCAAAGTAAAAAGACCCTGGAGTTACATGTTGCGAATCAAAGTAAAACAAACCCGAAAGAATTCTATAGTTACATCAGAAAGAAAAAAGTAGTTACTTCAACTGTTGGACCGTTAGTCGATGAAAATGGAGAATACACCAAAGACGAAGTACAAATGAGTAATGCCCTCAATACCTTCTTTGCATCAGTTTTTACAACCGAAGACCTCAGTGATATCCCTACACCATCGCCGATTCAGATGTTCTAAGCAATATCACCGTTACAGAGAGAGAAGTATTGAATTGTTTAGATAAACTCAAGGTAAATAAAACGCCAGGACCTGATACAATCTCACCTAGAGTTCTAAAGGAAGCTAAGGATGAGCTCTCCAAACCACTGACATTGTTATTCAATGAATCCTTACAGTCTGGGACTATGCCTGATCAGTGGAAGCTAGCCAACGTAACATCGATATTCAAAAAAGGCAGCAAATCCCTACCCAGTAACTATCGTCCAATTAGCTTAACCTCAATTGTATGTAAAATGCTAGAAACGGTCATACGAGACAGACTCGTAAATCACTTAGAGGAAAATAACATACTTAAAGATACTCAACACGGCTTTCGTAAAAAACGTTCCTGTTGAACAAACCTCTTAGACTTCTTCCACGATATCCTCAACCTCTATGATGAGAGTAAAGCTGTAGATATTATATACCTTGATTTTCAAAAGGCCTTTGACAAAGTTCCCCACAAACGTTTACTGCTAAAACTAAAAGCGCATGGAATACAAGACGGTGTGTTGAAATGGATAGAAAATTGGCTCAGCGATAGAAAGCAAAGAGTAGTCATAAACGGTAAGGCATCTAAATGGACCAATGTAAGTAGCGGGGTACCCCAGGGATCGGTATTAGGACCAATTATTTTTCTAATTTACATCAACGACATAGATGAGGGTCTCACCTGTACAATCTCAAAATTTGCTGACGATACAAAAATTGCAAATAGCGTACTCTCAAAAGAACAAGTTGACGATATGCAACACAATCTGTCATGTTGGGCCCAAATTTGGCAAATGAGTTTCAATGCGGATAAATGTAAAGTACTACATATCGGATACCTAAACGAGAAAGCAAACTATTCGATGAATGGCACTCAGCTTAAGAATGTAAACAGAGAAACCGATCTGGGAGTAACAATATCGAGTAACCTAAAACCGAGTCAACAATGTTCAGAAGTTGTTAAGAAGGCAAACAAAATAATTGGCTTTATAGGCAGGTCATTTGAGCATAAATCCAAAGAAGTTATCCTAACCCTTTACAATTCCTTAGTCCGCCCTCTTCTGGAATACTGCGTTCAATCCTGGTGCCCTTATTACCAAAAAGATATAAACAAGCTAGAACGAGTTCAACGTAGAGTTACCAAAATGATACCTAGCCTAAAGAACAAACCATACGAAGAGCGTCTTAGAGAATTAAATCTATTTCCTTTAACCCAGCGCAGATTAAGAGGTGACTTAATTCAAGTGTTCAAAATCATCAAAGGCATCGACAATATGAACTGTAGTAAGTACTTCACTATCGACCAATCTAATTACACGCGGGGAAACCGTTGCAAAATTATTGGTAAATCTTTTAACTCACACGAATCTAAGAATTTCTTCTTCAATCGAGTTGTCAACTTGTGGAATGGGCTTCCCCGAAATGTTATAGACTGCATCACCGTTGATTCATTTAAACTCCGCCTAGACAAATATCTCGCATCAAACCCGCGACTGACTGCGTTTGTAAATGAATAACTTTATTTTATCCCCCCCTCAGTTACTAACCCATCTGTCCCCTACTTACTTCCTAATCCTGCCACGGATATTAGTTCCAGGGCAGTAATTCCCTTTCCAATGTTCCCTTACCCACTCTAAACCACTGTTTGGACACTTGATCCTCAGTGTTTTGGAGGACAAGCAACCTAGAAGGGTCACTAGATCTGTTGTTGCTTGATTTCCTTTATACTCCCTGACCTGATTTAACTAGCCCTAACCTATTACCTAACCAACTAACCTATCATTAACCTATAATATTATTAGGCCAGAAATTTTGACCACAAGCTTCTATAACTCAAAAAGGTCTTACCCAACCTTAACCCCTTCTGTACCGGCGACGTATTTTGTATTTGATTTCAGCTACATTTAGACGGTTTTATGTAGTTTAGGAAGAATATATGGTAGCTAAAAGGATTAATTTTGATAGTCTGTAGCTTTCTTATGGGTAGACATCCTTCATAAGCTGAATAAAATAGTCTAATAATTGTCAGAATACGCTGAAAAGAATGTCACCGGTAATGAAGGGGCTAGCCATTTCTGTCTGTCCCTTTTATTGTACCGTAGCCTACTACTTCTCTTTCTAGGTGCTGGCGAGATCGCCCGATTGCGTGGCACTGCAAGAGGAGCTGCGTACGATGGGGGCATTGGCCCGGGGGTGCAAGCCCCCGGGCTGATGATCTCCCCCGCTGCCCTCTTAGAGACAGATCTCATCTCACCCTGGCCTCTTGGGTTGCCCGAGCATCTGGAGTAGCTTCGGTCTACCGGACTCTGGACTGTTTGGCCAGACAGCCTGGGGAACTACAACAACAACTCAAGAATGTCTAGAGTAATCAAGTTACCATTTGAGAATAGTAGGCTGAATTCAGACATTTATTAGTGTGAGGTTGCTTATACACATACATACATACATTACATTTATAATAGTCAAATGTTCAAACTTTCAATATTTGGGTTTACTGTACGGTACTGTATTTTGTAAATTTTTCAGTTTACTGTCATGTGTTCAAAAGTCTTATATGGTGTTTTTATCTTTCAGTTGGCGATGATCATGATCATGATGTCGTCACCGTCAAACCTTCTCAACCATCAACCACCTTCACCACTACCAACAACAACCACACACAGGCCGTAGCTCGATTGGTAGAGCGCTCGCCTGCTGACCGTGAGGTTGACGGTTGGAGTCTCTGGCCAGCCAGTGAGTTATTGGCAGACGCCAGTGTTGTTGGTGGACGGCGCAGTCTAGCAATCTGTGGCAACTGTTCACTGAAGTCCCTGATTCATCATCAGGGCACCCACCCTAGCCCAGCTATTCAGCAGGGAGTGTATTGTGGTAAAAACTGCATCATCATCATCATCAGTTAGTAAATTGATTGGTTATTTTTTTTTGTGGTGTGCTGGATCTGTCAGAGTTCCTCTACTTCCCATAGCCGTTTTTAACTTTACCTTTTTCATCATTCTTATTTCTTACTTTTTCATCATTCTTATTTTTAACTTTTCCTGAGAGTGGTGAAGGCAGTGGGGCCATAATGGTGTGCCCCATGGTTTCCTAGTGTCTTAATCTCACAGCCCACTGGCACAAGTCGGCCTTTCTCTCTGGCGTAGGGATGCAGCGACCCCACCGCCTGCCACTTCGGTGGTGAAGTCAGCCTCTGTAGCAGTTACGGTGATTTCTTGTTACTGGCTTATTGTAGCACGGTTAAGGATGGTGTGGTGCGATTTCGCCAGGTGCAAATGCTTCAGGGGGACTTTATAGAGTTCTGCCGAGACACTGTTAGTACTATACCAACATCAGCCACAGTGATAACATGATGGGGTGTTGCTGTGGCAAAACTTTGTTGTACTGTGCTGCAGTAAAGACTGTAGCCACCATGTTATGATTGCTGTGCACTGTGTGCAGTACTGTGATTGTACCATGGAAGCCACATTCACTGTGGACGGTTGCGGTCTTTAAACCCGTATGTATGTATTTATAATGTAAAACTTGCAAAATAAACAAACTAAAACTGGGACAACACAAGATAAATGCAAAAGAACTGATCCAAATCGCTATATGGAAACAACGCTTAATAAAATATGTAATAGTTTGTGAGTTGCTATACTGTACTAATAGCAACACACCCATTTTAATTGGTATTGAACCCAAACAACACAGTACAGTACCGTACAGTGTTACAGGTCTCGATACAATTGGTTTACGTTCCTGAAAACCCGATCTTAAATATAAAAATTGTATAGCAAACCCTAAAATTAATGGGGTAAATGGGGATGCGTTCTCGGACCAGCCAAAACCCAAACACCTAAACAAATTTAATAATATCGTAAATTAGGTCATCGGATAGTGAGGGACACCTGTATAGTACAGTACAGTTGTTGTTGTTGTTGCTGTTCCCCAAGCTGCCTGGCCGAACAGCCCCAAGCAAGGCCAAGGCCATAACCGAGCGCCCCCACAGAACCCTCCCCGCCGACCACAATAATGCCTGGGTGACTGAAGCCACTCCATGACGGGGAGCTGAGGAGGGCACGGAAACGCCCGGGAAACCAAACCCCACCCAGGGCCCTGTGTCCCTCAGCAATTATGAAGAGAAAGTTGAGGGGCAAAGGAAAAATGTGACGCTTTGGCTTCCAATCTTGGTAGATTGGGAGGTCAATCCACGGAAGAGACGCCGTCACTTGAGATCTAGAAAATATATAAGTAAAAGGAAAAGTCAGAGTAAGCTATGGGTATGGCAGAGATCGCTCAGTTCTCACTCTGAAAGACCAGCCCATCACCACATGACTAGAACCCAATCCTCTCAGCAACAGCTAGGAAAGGCCCTAGAAAGCCGCCTTTGGCGGGGGGATAGCTCCCCTATTTCAACCCCATTCGGGATTGGGCACCCGCCCAGTACAGTACAGTAATAGTGAATTGTAGCTGAACACCGCCCAGGAATGCTATCTTTGCTTGTGCTACAATGCTCTTTCCACAACATGGAAGTACAGTACTGTACTTCAGTTCTTTCCTATAAAATGAACATACAGTACAGTAACACCAAAGTTGCAATGCCATTAATGTTGTGATCTTGCATAAATAATTGCCTTTACAATTGTCATCACTGGCATTTTTTTATATACTCCATTGAAGTTAACTTTTCAACAAATCTTCACCCCCTAAAGCCAGTATCACATGGAAACTTTTCCCTTAACCCGAAAACGGGGGGGGGGGGTATTGAACTAGCTCCCCATGGGCGAGCATATTGGCTCCATTCTGTTCAGTACCGGTACATGATTAGATTAATATCCAGTATTCGATAAATGGATATGAATCGTGGTCATGTGCTGTACTGTACTTATAACTGTCTTGATGGTGTAATGGTTAGAGTGTTTAAGATCTCTATGTGGTAACCAAAGTTCGAATCCCGGTAGGATCACATGATTTCATTAATTTCATAGGGAGGTGTTGTGGTGTTGGGAGTGAAATAAATAAATTTGATTTTTATATAACTACATTTCTACTTTCAGGTCCATTAGTAAAACTCATGCTGTCTGCTCTTAAATCATCAGGATGGTGAGTGGTATGCATTTTATTATACCAGAAATTAAATATTATAACCTGTATATGTTACATTTATGTATCTAACAGATTAACTTGCTCATGTAGTAATGTACACCCTATGTGGTGGATTGTGTTCTTTTATTTATAAATGATTAATTTGCTTAAGCGTTGTTTCCACATAGCGATTTTGATTAGTTGTTTTGTCTTTTTACTGTGTTCGTCCAAGTTTTGGTTTGTATATTTTGCAAGCTTTACATTATAATTACGATTGTGTGTGTATCCCTGTAATAACCGACCATCCCTCCTTAACCCCTTCCATACCAATGACGTTCTTTTAACTTTATTTTGGCTACTATTAGACGATTTTAGTCAGTTAAAACAGGGCCTCCAGCAATAAACAGGCTTCGATCAATCTCACTTAACCCTTTTTACTACCTCCGATCCTTCTTAAAATGCACAAAATCGTCTAAATATAGCATGAATACAATTTTAAAAACGTCGTCGGTACAGAAGGGGTTAAAGTGAATGTAATGTAATGTAGTGAATCAATTACAGTGAAGTGGACCTGAATCGCCACATCTCCTGCGAAGTGTGTGATCTCTCAGTCAACGGGGGCTACGACTCTGAGATGAACCAGGTCAGTTATCATTAATTGAGTTTAGAAGTAAAATTGGTTGGTGGAGGGAACATAATAATAGGTTAATACACTAATAATAATATTAGTTTGGATATATGTGTTCTCCTGTCACCTCATTTTCCTATCTTGTGTCTCCTGCTGATCCTCCCTACCCCTTGTGATAGTAAGGGCTGGCTACTGACTGGTTATTTGTTAGTCAAAAGTACCACTTCTTTTAAAAAGGAATTAACTATACCCTCTTTCTTTTCAACTGACGATAAATTGCTAAGTTCCCATCAAGATTTCTCAAGTTATTTTGAAGATTTTATAGTGAAATGTGGTGCTAATTATATAAACTTGGTCTTAATATGATGCAGAGACAGTGGTTTCATATTTTTTCATGAAGTATTAAGAAAGTAGCTGCTCAGGGATTCAATTTAACGTCAGATGAAATGAAAGAGTATAGTTCTCAAAGAAATTCTGGGGGTACCCCGATGAAATGAACTGAAGAGCTATTCTTAATTTCAGGTCTCCCTCGATTTACGATTGGGTTAATTTCCTGAAAACTCGATCTTAAATAGAAATATCGTATGTCGAACCCTAAAATTAAGGGGAGGCAGACCTTTTGTTTGGTCTATTAAATACTGTATGACTAAACCTTAAGAGAAACAACCTAAATACGCACAGGATAAGGACAAATGCCCCCCACAATCTCAGACTTGCTAGTGTGAATGTTGGCAGTTTGAATCTGCGTGCAAATGAAGTGGCTGAGATGTGTGAGAGGAGGCGAGTGGACGTCTGTTGTGCCCAGGAAACACTCTGGAATGGGCCTGGGGTACAGTGGATTGGAAGAAAGAAAAGATATAGGATCTGTTAATAGATATATGGAAGCAACCGCACTGACTGAAATCCTGGAGACAACTGCCGGTCGTTCGCATGGGCCAGCCGACCATACTGTACTTCCATCCAGCCGATGACGTCATCAGCCAGCCTACGACTCGGCGGCCTGCCATTGGCTCGAGGCGGCCGAGCTTAGTGCAGGTCGAGCCAGTCAACCTGCGCCACTTTGGCGTGACTGCTAATATATTAACACACTCGCTATTTTCTTTTCTTTTTCTTTGCGGGTCCCCTTAAGTACATACAACTATGTACATTCGTAAGTTCGCCAATGTACATAATTACATTTCTTACATGTTGCTGCTTGCGGGCAACACCTAATCCCGATTGACTGCCTCCCGCAGCCGCTTCATCGACGCGCCCTTCTTGGTAAGGCAGTCTGCCAGTTGTCTTGATGTTGCCACCCATGTTACCTCCTTTAATTCCCCTTTTTCCAACATATCTCTAAGCACTGATATATCAATTCGCAGACGCTTGTCGTCCACCAATTTATAGGAGTATAGGGCTTCCACTAGGCTGCGGTTGTCTACAAAACACTTGATAGGGATACTCCCACATCCGGAGATCTCCTGCAGAATACTCGCCACATACACAGCAGTACTAGCACCATCCAAAAGTGCCAGGGTCTCTGCAGCAAGAGTTGACTTTACCACCCGTCGAACCTTCCTTGATTGCCAGTAAACAGGGCTTCTCACATTATCAGTGTTGCACAGAAAGATGATAAAGCCTCCTTGAGACCCATGGTCCTGCAGGTTGGCGAACGATGCGTCAGCATAGCACTCAATGTGGCACTCTTCTAAAGGTCCAATCCTCGGAATAAATAATCGTACATTATCCGATTTCACACGCCCAATCACCTTATTTAGTCTTAATATGTCAGACACCGTAGCCTTTGGAAGTGAAACACTCAGTTCGCACACATCGAACGCTATATCTGGGCGAGTGTGAGTAGCCATCCAATTCAGTTGCCCGATCAACGCACGATATTTAGTTCTCTCCTGGTCTGACAAATCACTAGTCTTCTCTAATGCTCGACGCTTGCTCAGCGTAACCGGAGTCAATGATGCTCCATACTGAAACTGGTCGATTGTGACACTGCCATCCTCTGTGGTAACTACGTTGAGCCCCACATACTTAAAGCACTTGGAATCTGAAGTCCCGACCTGGAAGGTCCTGCGCAACTGGTTTATGACTTGCTGCTCAAAATTCACAATACCAGCCCACAAGAAGTCATCCACATATATGCAAATGATACCTTCTGTTCCACCACTTCGACTCCACGAAAATAATGCAGGGTCCAGGGACGAGATTTTGGCACCTAGACATATCAGCTGGTCCTTCACCCTCATGTACCATTGCCTGGCTGCATCGCATAAACCATACACCGTCTTCTACAGACGCCACAATAAACCATTGTCGAACTCGGGAGGAGGTCGCAGGTACATTTCACGCTCTATATTGTTCCCTTGTAGGTACGCAGCTTGTATATCCATGGTGTGGCATAACCAACCATTAGCTGAGGCGAGGGATATCGCCAAACGGACAGCCTCCTTTGAGCAAGTGGGAGAATTCTTCAGCAGCTCTACAGTGTCCTCTTCAAAGCCCCTGGCCACCAAACATGCCTTCACAATAGTCTTCCCATTCTTCAGCTTCTCTGTGACCACCCAACGTACAGATATGGCACGTTGACCCACATCATACACCTCATTGTTCCTCCAATTCTCAATTTCTCTTTCCTTAGTACACACCACTTCATCTGTATTAAAAAACACAAGCATTTCTGTCGCCTCGTCCACAGTTTCCCACGACGTAAGATCTTTGTCCAGATCCATCCAATTAATATTACCATCTTTGTCACTCTTAACCCTTCCTACCCGGGCTGTCTTACCCAATGACGGTCGCCCCTACCCGGGCGAAATGGCTGAAAAACGTCTAGGCCTAGGCTACTGTATTTATGTTTATTTTCACTGCTAGAACTTTCCCACTCATCTATAATCGTAGTGCAGTTTTCAATCTGTATTTTGGCGTTGAGTAGAGCTCTGTAAGTCAACTGGTTCAGTTGTGATGACAATTTCAATGGAGCCAATATTGCAGAGATGTTGCCAATATGGGGGCTTTTCAGACACTAATTTCGTCTGACGTCAGAACAATAACATTGAAGAGTCTTCTCCTTCTTGTTTTCGGAGGTGCGGTGACGCAACGCTTGGGTTTGTTGACATACGTCGTACGCACGGCATTCAGACCAAGCTTAATTAGGCTATTAAGCTGCTGCCTTAGGTAAGGCATACCGGGTAGCGGCCCTTCTTTCGAGCTGTCCTTACCTAAGGCAGACCGGGTAGGAAGGGTTAATGTTGTAGCAGTTGGGGTATTTACCAGTCATCTTCCCAGCACGACTAACAATTTTGCCTGATATCCACTCACCACTCGCTTTATCAATACCCTTGATCCTTTGACCCACTTTAATTTTCACTACATTACGTTCAGACACACCAGAGGCGATAGCATCCGTCTGACGTATGTCACCGGGGGGGACCTCCACAGCAACCTGACCCCCACCACCCATAACATCAACAATGTTACCAGGATGTTCGTCATCATCCGAGTCTAGGTCTGAATCTACGAATCTAGGCACCACATTACCACGTTCACTAGGTACGTCCAGAGTATGGGGAGAAGAATGGGGCACATCCTCATCATTTGACACGGCAGCAGTATCAACACTGGTAGGTGCCATGGCAATTCGACATGTGTGTACCCTAACACACATTCCACCGTGCTTCACCAAAAACTGCTTCCCGTCTCTCCCTATTATTGTACCAGGTCCGCGCCACTTATTACTGTCTAGACGCTTGTAGTAAACATCATCTCCGTAGTGTAGGTCTCCAGGGTCGCTTTCCCGCACATTATGACGAAGTGCTCTAGTCAGCCTTTCACTAGATTCCGCTATGGTAAATGCTCGTCTTGCAGCGTGAAGGGCAGTCAGGTTATCCTTAACTATACCAGCAGGTATGGCCTCGCTGTCTAGCGCTGGCAGGTTATCATAAAAAGCTCCAGGAATCCCAGGGTTCTGGCCAAACACCAACTGGTTAGGCGAGAAACCTGAGAAGGTTGACAGTGCGCTCCTGACAGCCACAGCCCAAGCCAGAGCAACATCCAGACTACAGCTAGGACAATCCGCCAAAATCTTGCTAACCATTCCACCCAACACAGCATTGAGCCTCTCACAAGCACCATTACTCCAAGGGCTTTCAGCTGCCGTAGTCAGTATCTTAACGTTAAATGACTCACCCAGAGACCTCATGTCTGAATTATTAAATTCACAGCCATTATCTGACAATATTTTTCCTGGGGCACCAAATAACACAACCCAACTGAGAAATATCCCACGAATAATAGTGCCTGCATTCTTGTCATGAATAACCACAGATGTACAATATCTTGTATACAGGTCCACTATCACCAAGAAATACTTCTTGCCCCACGACTTAAGGTCCATAGCAATCACCTCATTAAATCTGTGAGCCATCGGGACACCTACCACTGGTCTCGGTCTCGGTTTCTTATACCTTCTACACACTGAACAATCATTTGACACTTTATCGATCCTCCGTTCCAGGTTTGAGTCCCTGATATCGGCATCCCTTACAAGCTTCTTCAATTTCTCTGCTGTAGGGTGTCCAAACTGACGATGAAGTTTCAAAGCTTTCTTCTCTAGGTCCCCGTCATTAGATCATGCCAGAGCCACAGTGATACCAACTGCCCCGTCTAGTCAAGCCGATAGCGGCAACAGATAGTGTTCTGATGATGAGGTTTTAAAATTTACGATTCTTTTCTTTCCATTCACTTTGATCTGATTTGTTTCACAATTTATTACCATTTTGGCTCTTCATAGAAGCCCTACTCAGTAACAACGGTAAATTACATCTCACCACATCAGTAGTAATAGTGGCACGCATATCCCCTATACAAGATGGAGAATAAGGGAGAATAAGGGAAGGGCAAGTAAGGAAGTGGTACATCAGGAGCCACCAAGAACTGAAAGTAAGAGGAGTGATAGGGAAAGAGACAGAGAGACAAGTACGAAGTCAAAGCAAGGAGACGGAGCGAGAGATAATGCAGGGAGCAGGGGACCGGAGAGAGAGCCAGGATGTGGTGGAGAGGGTGGAACAGAGGGAGAGAGAGGGGGGAGGAGAATAGAATTAGTGGGGGAGGTGGAACTGGGTCAGGGAAGGGATGGAGGAGGAGGAGGTGAACCTGGTAGGAGGCAGAGAGGGAAGAGAAACAAGGAGGTGGATTCAAATATACTGTGCTACTACACTAATATAGATGGAATAAACAGTAAAAAGGTAGAGTTAGATAATATATTAAGAAAAGATCAACCACAGATAGTCTGTTTGACAGAGACAAAGCTGAACCAGGACTTTGACAGCAACATAGTGTTTAGTGAAGGATATAATATATGGAGAAAGGGTAAAAGGGGAGGTGGAGTGGCAGTATTAGTTAAGAACCCTAGGACAGCAAAGCACGTGGAGTTAAATAATGACAAGGCAGAAATAATGGCAGTTGAACTCGATGATATAGAAGGAAAAAAGCTAGACATAGCAGTAGCTTACATGCCACCAAAGACCAGAGCATGGAGGGAGTTGGAGTTTGAGGAGATAGTAGAGGATATGATTCAGTCGTTGAGAAGATTGCTTTTAAGGAAGAATCGATTGATCTTGGTAGGAGATTTCAACTGTAGTGAGGTTGATTGGGAATCGGGAGATGCAGGGCCAAATCAGAGATCTTGGGGAAGTCGGCTAGTGGAGTTGGTTACGGAAAATGTACTTACACAACATGTGAAGGAAAATACAAGAATGAGGGGTAATAACGAACCTTCTAAACTCGATCTGATTTTTACAAAAGATCCTCACGAAATTAGTGATATAAACTATCTATGTCCTGTAGGTAAAAGTGATCACCTATTACTTAAATGGAAGTTGACCTCGAGTAATGCCAATAGATTAGACAATAGCTACATAAATGACAGATTAAATTATAGTAAAGCTGATTATGTATCCTTGAAAAGATATTTAGAGGGAGTAGATTGGGATCTTATTTTGAAGGAACGGGACGTACAAGGTAAATATAGTAGATTCCTCGAAATTTATAGAGTAGGAACCAATATGTTTGTCCCAAGATATAAAACTGGAAATTTTACTAAGCAGAAAGATTGGTTTAATTTGAAATGCAAAAGAGCTTTGGGTAGGCGTGATGCAGCTTGGGCTAGATTAAGAAGAAGGAACACTGAGAGTAATCGGAATAAATATAAACAGGAGAGGAATAGATATGTTAACATAATTAGGCAAGTTAAAATGAACTATGAGAAGAACATAGTAAATAAATGTGAAAGTGACCCTAGATTATTTTATAAATATATAAACAGTAAGTTGAAGGTAAAGAAACAAATTACTAAATTAAGAGTTGATGCTAGGACGTATGAAAATGTATCGGACATGTGTGAGGTAATGAATAACAAATTGGGGTCAGTTTTTACTAGAGAGGAAGGTTTTGACGAACCACAGGCGGGAGTACTGGAGAGTGGTCTTAGTAAGATTGAAATAACTAGAGATGAGCTGTTATCTGCGATGAGAGGACTTGAAGTAAGGAAAGCTATGGGACCGGATGAAGTGTCTGCCTGGGTTTTAAAGGAGTGTGCAGAGCAATTAGTGGAGCCAGTGAGGGACATAATTCAAGCTTCCTTAGATAAAGGACAGGTTCCTGTTGAATGGAAAAGAGCTAATATCATTCCGATATACAAGAATGGAAACCCTGAGGACCCTCTAAACTATAGACCAGTTTCACTTACTAGTATTGTATGCAAGATTTGTGAAAAGCTAATTAGGAAGAGATGGATGAAAATGTTGGAGAGAAAGAAAATAATAACCCCAAAGCAATTTGGATTCAGAGAAGGGACATCTTGTGTTACCAGTTTGCTATGTTATTACAGTAGGGTGATAGATGTACTCCAAGAAAGAGGCGGATGGGTGGACTGCGTCTACTTAGACCTTTCCAAAGCATTCGATAAGGTACCACATAAGAGATTGTTATCTAAGCTTGAGACGCTAGGATGTGTCAGGGGGAGTTTGCTGAAATGGATGGAGAGCTATTTAACAGATAGGGAAATGAGGACCAACATTAGAGGAACTTACTCATCGTGGCGGAAAGTTGAGAGTGGTGTGCCGCAGGGATCTGTGTTGGCACCTCTCATGTTCCTTATGTACGTGAATGACCTGCCGATAGGCATAAACTCTTACATGTCAATGTTTGCAGATGACGTAAAAATTATGAGACAAATAACAAATAAAAGTAGTTGTGAGGAGCTGCAAGGGGATTTAGATAAAATATACGAATGGAGCACCAAGTGGAAAATGAAATTTAATATAAGTAAATGTCATGTGTTAAATATGGGAAGAAGTGTGAATAGACCAAATTGGGAGTACAGGATGGGAGATAATAAAATTAGCAAGGCCGAAAAAGAAAAAGATTTAGGGTTGATTATACAAGATAATTTGTCGCCAGAGAAACATATTAACAAGCTCTTTAGCGGAATGTATGCAATGGCCGGGAATATGAAAGTTGCTCTGAACTATTTGGATGAGACCATGGTAGCGAAAATTATGAAGAGTATGATTAGACCAAGATTGGAGTATGCAGCAGTGGTGTGGTCCCCGCATCTAAAGAAGCATATTCACAAGTTAGAAAGAATCCAGAGAGCAGTCACTAGATTGGTTCCAAGTCTCAGAGAACTGCCATATGAAGGGAGGCTAGACAAATTAAATCTACCGAGTCTAAAAGAGAGGAGAGAGAGGGGAGACATGATAATGATGTACAAATGTACCCGGGGGCTGGAGAGGCTGGATAGGGAGGATATATTAATTAAGGATACAGGAATAACTAGAGGCCACAGCTACAAAGTAAAAAGACCTACCTGCAAGAACGATATCAGGAAGTTTAGCTTCCCCTATAGATGTATTGACAAATGGAATGGGCTGGAGGAGGAGGTGGTAGGGGCAAGGAACATCCATATTTTCAAGAAAAAATTGGATAAAAAGTAGACTGAGAGACGGGACAACACGAGCTTAGCTCAACTCCTGTAAACTACAATTAGGTAAATACAACAGGGAAACGTAACTTTCTTGTAGGAAGTCACGGAAATACCATTGCCAAAAGTGAAGCTGGAATTAGAGCATTCCTCCTTCACAAGTCTGCGCTCATGGTCAGTCAACCCCTGTATGTACTCGTCGAGCCAACGTGAACCACACACAGTGTTTGTACAACCCGTATCTAGGACAGCACACCCTTTTGATTCACTCACTAGTTTCAGTAATTTGTCTTCGCTCTCATTATCATTCACATAGCCCACGAATAAGTTCACTGGTTCCTCATTGTACCCACCATGTCCCCCTCTGTTCTCGTAGGCATCAGGGCAATCACGTGCCCAGTGATATGTTGATTCACAAATAGCACACTTGGTTATTTTACCAAGTGCCCCCACTGGGTTTTTCTTCCTCCTGTCCTGTCGTTGACGTCCTCTATTACCACGCACACGTTCATAGCCTTGCTGTCCACGCCAACCACGTCTACCCTCACTTTCACCAACATTGCCATCATATCCCACAAATAAAGGTTCCGATTTTACATGCATGTGGGCGCCAAGTCCCATCGCACCACTTGAAAAGATACGGTTGAGCGTCGCCTTCATATTTGCGTACGATACCACTTTGGTTGCCGACATGACTAATTGCTTCTCCCTCTCCTCCAACACACAGGAGGCCAATAACATAAAGGCCAACACTGAATCATCAAGCTCCAATCCTTGTTTGGTAACTCCGTGGTACGCATGTTCGAATTCTGACACAAATTCCTTTATCTCTGCCTTCTCTTTCCTCCGTAGGCTATATAAGGCCTCAAATGCTGCAAACTTCCTTCTACCTTCGTCGACCAGGAATACGTCATCAAGCCTTTTCAATAACACTTCCACGCCATCGTCGGCCTCCAATGTGGTCTTATCTATTTCAGAAGAGGCAATTCTAGCCTCCCGGAAAGTGACAGATGGATCGCCAATGCCCTCTTTTTCTTATCAATCGTTGTAAGTCGACACCAAACACCCACATCCTCCTTCCACATTTCGTATTCTTCATCACGCTCTAATTTCGGAGGCCATTTCAGTGAGCACGCCATAATGCCCGAACTACGCTCTGCTACCAATGTTAATAGATATATGGAAGCAACCGCACTCACTGAAATCCTGGAGACAACTGCCGGTCGTTCGCATGGACCAGCCGACCATACTTCCATCCAGCCGATGACGTCATCAGCCAGCCATTGGCTCGAGGCGGACGAGCTTAGTGCAGGTCGAGCCAGTCAACCTGTGCCACTTTGGCGTGACTGTGCTAATATATTAACAGGATCTACTGGAAGGGGGTGGAGACTGATAAAGCGAAAGGAGGAGTGGGTGTTCTGGTGGCTGAAGAGTTGGCGGAAAGTGTGCTTCAGATTACGAGAGTTAGTGAAAGGCAGATTGTTTTGAAGTTGAAAGTTGGTGAAATAATTCTGAATGTGATATCTGCATATGCCCCACAGGCTGGCCTACAGAAAGAGACAAAAGAGGACTTCTGGAATGACACCGTCAGTGTCATTTCGAGCCTCTCGGAGAATGAAATAACAATCCTGGGAGGGGACCTGAATGGTCACGTGAGAGCATCTGCAGATGGATACGAGGGAGTACATGGAGGAAATGGTTACGGAAGGAGGAATCTGGAAGACGAATATATACTGGAGTCCTGCGTTGCACTCAACATGGTTGTGTGTAACACAAAGTTCAAGAAAAGACAGAGCCATCTGGTCGCATATAACTCTGGGGTCTTCAGTAGCCAGATAAATTACTTCTTGGTTAACAGGAAAGACTGGAAACTGGTTCGGGATGTAAAGGTCATCCCAAGCGAAGAATGTATCCCCCAGCATAAGCTACTTGTGTGCGACATGAGCTTATACAGAGATCCTAAGCGCAAGATGGTATACTGTACATGCCCAAAGGGAAAGTGTGGCTGCTGAAGAACAAGGAAGTTAGGGATAGGTTTCATAGTGAACTGGAGGAAAATAATAGAAATAAGGAAGCTAGGCCTAGTGATGTAAATAGTAATTGGAATTTTCTTAAGCCTAGCCTTCTCGCTGCCACTGACAAAGTCTGTGGGAAAACAAAGGGTAACCCCAGGAATAAGACCTCCTGGTGGTGGAACGATGAGGTAGAACATGCTGTGAAAGAGAAAAGGAGATGCTACATAGCATGGAAGAAGGGAGGCAGTAAGGAGGAATACCAGGCAGCTAAACGAACTGCCAAAAGAGTTATTTACAATGCTAAAAATCGCATTAAGGACCTGGTCCTCGAACAAGTGTGTAACACTGACAATCCCAATGGGATCTTCAACCTAGCTAGGTGAGTTAAAAATGACAGTAGGGATATTATAGGTGAACAGTGTGTTTGAAATGATAATGGGAAGATTGTGTATGCAGAAAATGAAATTAGAGAAGCATGGAAGGCACACTATGAACGATTGCTAAATGTAGTTTGAATGGGATAAGGAACAGCTTAGTATCGAAAAACCAATATCTGGACCCCCTCCTTTGATAGCACCAGCTGTAGTGAGCAACGCAATCAATAAAATGAAGGACGGTAAAGCTCCAGGGTGCTCTGACATTGTCGCCGAGATGATAAAAGCCTAAGGGGAGACTGGTGTCAACTTCATCAGAGTTGATAAACACCATTATTAAAGATGAGAAAATCCCTGAGGATTGGCACAAAAGTGTAATAGTAAATATATACAAAGGAAAAGGGGATGCGCTAGATAGAGGTAATTATAGGGGCCTGAAAATGCTTGATCAAATCATGAAGGTCTGTGAGAGAGTCTTTGATTAGGAAAAGCATCTCCATTGATGATATGCAGTTTGGTTTTATGCCAGGACGTGGTACAACCGATGCTATCTTCATAGTCAGGCAGATACAGGAAAGATACTTACTAAAAGGTAGGGATCTTTACTTTGTGTTTGTAGACCTGGAGAAGTCCTTTGACAGGGTGCCTAGAGATGTTGTGCAGATCGTATTGTGTCAAAATTCATTGCAGCCAGAAAGCTTCACACAGCACACTTCTTGAGCTAACTATGCCAGAATTTGTTATGTAGGCTCTTGAATGACTGAAATAATAGCCCATAATATACTGTATATATATATGTATATATACAGTATATGTATATATATATATACAGTAAATCCTCGCTATCTCGGACTAATTGGGGGGAGACCCAGTCCGAGATGACCGAAAATCCGAGATGTCCGGGGTCCGACTTATGTCCGACTTAAGAGAGGATAAAATCCGACCTAACCAATGAAATCGGAGACTACGGAAAAAATCCGACCTCAAGAGAGACGTCCGCGTCAACCTAGAAAACGAAGACAACCCTATTCGAACCCTATAATCTATAATAGAAAACACAGTACATGTATTTTAGTTTTACAATATGTATTGTACAGTAGGCTATATTACACTTACCCCTTCATAGCTCTTGTCTGTAGTCTTGATGTCCTCCCTCCCCCCTCCCCCTCCCCAACACTGCATTAATTACTGCAGCATCCCCTTTTCACCCCCCACCTCCACCTCACTGTCCTTCTCCACCTCACTGTCCTTCTCCACCTCACTGTCCTTCTTCACCCCACTGTCCTTCTCCACCTCACTGTCCTTCTCCACCTCACTGTCCTTCTTCACCCCACTGTTCTTCTCCACCTCACTGTTCTTCTCCACCTCACTCCCCTTCTCACTGTCCTTCTCCACCTCACTGTCCTTCTCCACCTCACTGTTCTTCTCCACCTCACTGTCCATGACCACCTCACTCCCCTTCTCACTGTCCTTCTTCACCTCACTGTTCTTCTCCACCTCAATGTCCATGACCACCTCACTCCCCTTCTCACTGTTCTTCTCCACCTCAATGTCCATCGCACTGTTCTTCTCCACCTCCCTGTTCTTCACACCCCCACTCTTAGGACCATATCCCTTGCCTGTCATGGAACCCTTACCTTTACCCTTACCCACACTGTCCTTCTCCACCTCACAAACAATGTCAGGTTCAGGTATATCCATGGGCACAGGCGTGCTACTCATTAATTCATCCAAATCCATGTCTAAGTCTGAGAGTGGCACAGTGTCTACAGTGCTCCACGAGGTGCTAGCAACTGAGGAAACACTTGGGAGGGAGGTGGTGCTAGCAAGCGACACACCACTGGTAGCAGACGAAGTACGAGGTCTGGGAGGAGCAGAGGGTACAAAAAAGGAGCTGATTTTCTGTTGTTTTTTCCGATCAAGGTGTGCCCTCTGAATATGGAATCGACCATTACGGAGTGGTTCGTATAGGGACTGCAACTTCGAGTCAGATACTGAAGAATGGTGTCAAAGGAGTCCAGGGCATGCGAGACTGATATCTTGGGCCCCCCCTCTGTCTCTTCGTCCGACTCATCCTGGGTCTCTTCCTGGGCTACCCCCAACACCTCGGCTGCAATTTGTTCGTCAGTCTTATGCTCGTGTCCAGGTAGGTTTCTGTCCTCTTGCAGCCAGTCGTCAACTTCTTCTTCGTGGAGGTCACCCTGGTTACCCTGGTTCAAGAGGTTCCTGAAGTCAGCTGCCCCAAACCCTTCAAAACCCGGATCTTGCACCTTCGGGATATTTAAGACCTTGGTCCAACCATTCCTCAGTGTGTTGAAAGACACTTCGCGCCACGCCTCTGCCCAATTGTAGATGCAGTCTTTCAGGGTATACTGCTTCAGTTTTTGTAGAGATTTCTTTCCGCGTGTATCCACATAACCTTCTTCGTCCATCCCATCTTCTATGATGACAAGGCATTGTTCCAGGAACTTCCTCTTGTATCGCCTTTTGCAAGCTTCAATTATTCCTTGGTCCATAGGCTGAATAACACTTGTGGTATTAGGAGGCAGGAACATTGTCTTAATTTTGCCGTTTGCACTCTCCAGTTTCGTGGTACAAGGGTGGGCAGGTGCGTTGTCGAGCAACAAAATGGCAACAGCTTCGTCATAGGGTACACCCATACACTCGATTCTGGAACGAGCGAACGTCGGGTACAAATCTCTTGTGAAAGAAATCCTCGGTGATGACCTGGTTAAACCAAGCTTTCTTTGATCCATAATAGTCGACTGGGAGTTGCTTGGTAATGATGAGGTCCTTAATTACTCTCGGCTTCTGAGATTTACCGACGATTGTAGGGGTCACACGGTGGCTTGCGTCGGCATTAGCGCAGCAAAGCACTGAAATGCGCGCCTTCACAGTTTTGTGGCCAGGTGTGGACGTGATTTCTCGGTGGGCCTGTGTGTTGGAGGGTAGAGAACGCCAATATAAGCCAGTCTCGTCACCGTTATAGAGCTGCCAATGTTGAAGGTGTTCCTCGGTTATAAGGGCGTGGAAGCGATCAGTGAAGGGTTCTATGGCCGAAGTATCGGCGCTTAAGATTTCACCACAAATACTCCTGTTTGAGAGGCCATGGCGGTTTCGGAACCTCCACAACCACCCCTCGCTAGCCTTGAAGTCTTGGTGATGAAGATGCTGGCCGAAACGTTCTGCTGCATGCTGGATCTCTATGCCTCTCACTGGTACGCCCTCAGCACGAAGTTGTTGGTACCACTTCAGCACTGCGTTGTCGATGTCTTGATAGGCTAGCTTAGCCTTGCGAAAGATCTTGGCGGTGGAAGGACCATGAAGCACAGCTACGCCATGATGTCGGACTTTCTCCTTGTCTCGGATGAAGTCGTAGATTGTTGATCTGCCTAAGCTATACTTCTCCTGAAGCTGCTTGGCTTTCATCCCACTGTCCAGATCCTTTAGCATCTGTAGCTTTGTTTCAAGTGATACAGAAGTCACCTTACGCTTAGGCTTATCCTTGGGAGGCATGGTGAACTAAATAATGGCACGCGTCGATGTGTAACACAACAGAGCTTGGTGCGGACTGACGCTCCCAGCATCCGAGCCGGGCGCTTGGGCCCCGGATGTAAGATGGCGTCGGACCTCCCTTCTGTTTCTCGGATATTCACCCTTATTGTCCGGTTACGTGAGGGGTCGTCCGACACGTCATCCTTTGTCGGACACCGCTACGACACATTTCGGAAATATTCGAGATATCAGAGGACAGTTGTTGTTGTTGTTGTTGTTCCCCAAGCTGCCTGGCCGAATAGCCCCAAGGCCCCGAGCAAGGCCAAGGCCATAACTGAGCGCCCCCACAGAACCCTCCCTGCCGACCACAATAAAGCCTGGGTGACCGAAGCCACTCCATGGCGGGAAGCTGAGGAGGGTGCGGAAATGCCCGGGAAACCAAAGCCCCACCCAGGGCCCTGTGCCCCTCAGCAATTATGAAGAGAAAGTTGAGGGGCAAAGGAAAAATGTGACGCTTTGGCCTCCAATCTTGGTAGATTGGGAGGTCAATCCACGGAAGAGACGCCGTCACTTGAGATCTAGAAAATATATAAGTAAAAGGAACAGTCAGAGTAAGCTATGGGTATGGCAGAGATCACTCAGTTCTCACTCTGATAGACCAGCCCATCAGAGGACAGTTATGACGGACATATTCCGAATACAGTAGGGTCCCGCATAAAACGTGTTCGCATAAAACGAGTCTCGATTAAAACGACCGACCTAAAATATTAATATTTAATTTTCGATCAGAACGAATGTGATCACATAAAACGAGTCCGCCGCCAAAGTGGGGCAAATACAAGGAGTTTTCATATAGAGCGCCGAAATATCGTACAAAACGTACAAAATATCGTACGCTTTCATATAAAACGCCGAAATATCGTACAAAACGTACGAAATATCGTTCGCTTTGTACGAAAATTTTCGCTTACAGTGAACATTGACGATATTGCGCCACCAAAATGCTGTGTTCACATAAAACGAATTCACATAAAACGCCCTCGTTTATCGACCATAAACTCGTTTTATGTGAGACCCTACTGTACTTATATAAAGTCCGACAACGTCAGAGACGGTCGGAACGATGCCGGAAATGTCAGAAATACGGAAGTGAATGTCCAAGAGGCCGATGCCAGTCCGAGTAGTGCGGGTTTCCGACTTGTAGAGGTCCGAGATAGCGAGGGTTTACTGTATATATATATATATATATATATATATATATATATATATACTGTATATATATATATACTGTATATATATATATACTGTATATATATATATACTGTATATATATATATACTGTATATACGGTATAATATGTATAGAACAGTCTTTGAATGCAAAAGTATGTAATCACTATCCTCTCTCCCCTCCTTTCCACAGATCGTAGTGTGCCAAAACACATCGCGATCGGAAGGCATCACCCAGGGCGTCCTAACACATGAACTGATCCACATGTTTGACTACTGCCGCAACAAACTGGACTTTAAGAACGTAGAGCACCTGGCATGTACCGAGATCAGGGCCGCCAACCTCTCTCACTGCTCCTTCATGTCTGCCATGATACAGGGAGACTCTTCACCAATCAATATTGCTAAAACACATCAGGTGAGGCCATCTGTGTACCTATATACAGTATTGTTAATCTTATCCGCTAAGGTATTCCACTAGATGATTATTATTCAGTTTCAAAAGGACATCCAGGAACCATAGAGGTACAATCTATCTCATTCTTCTATTCAACAGCCGAGTTCTGGAACTCTCTCTCATAATCAGTCTTTCCCTCTTCCAATGACTTACATTGCTTCACACTTTGTGTGTCCAGGCATTTTGGCTCGAACGTCCCTTGATTTTGGCCCTGTCACTCTTTCAACTCTGGGGGAGGGACTTGCCACAGGCAGTTCTGCCTTTTGTCTCCCTCACTCGCATAGATTTTTTTTTTTTTTTTATAAACTTTGACTATCACAGATCCTTCCCAATCTGAGTATGGTAAAAGCATCTATTGATAGCCAGAACAAAAAAATAGAATCAAGTCACCTGTCTAGAAAAGTCTATTTGAATTACGGTAGGTACAGTATTATCAATGTCAGTCAGATGATATACCTTTTTCAGTTTAAATTTATTGTTTTTCCAGGTATATTTCCTGGTACAGTACTTTGATTTGATTTAGTTGATTTATATTAGTTTGCATGGGGAACAGATTAACTTGCTCTGTTGCTCATGTAGTAATGTACACCCTATGTGGTGGATTGTGTTCTTTTATTTCATAATTTTATTTTAGTAACCATTGTTTCCACATAGCAATTTTGATAATTTAATTTGACTTATATTGTCTTTGTCCCAGTTTTGGTTGGTTTAGTTTGCAAGTTTTAAATTTTAATTGAACATTACCAAGGGTTTATTGTGAACACTCCTCTTTACAGGACTGTGTCAAGACCAAAGCAATGTATTCGGTGATGGTGGTGCGGAAGATGAACAAGGAGGAAGCCATGGGGGTCGTCAACAGTGTCTTTGATCGCTGCTACAACGACTTGGAGCCCATTGGTCGACGGATACGCAGGAACTCTTACGACATGCAGAAAGCTTATAAAGAAAGATTTGCTTATGGCTATGATTGAAGCTTTATATTTTTTGTTGATATACAGAAAGCTTATAAATTAATCTAAGTTTTATTAATTTCACCATAACACCAAACATCTCCAATGAAATTAATGAAAGCATATATGTGATCCACCGGGATTCGAACCTGGGTTATCACATACAGATTTTTAAACACTCTAACCATTACACCACAAAGACGGTTAAAGGTTTAAAGATTTGTTTATAGCTATGATTTAAGCTTGATGGAAGATATTTTTGTGTTTTCTTTATTTATTTTTATAATGTAAAACTGCATACTGTATAGTAGCATAAGCAACACCTATACCACACAACTTAAAACTACTGTAAATATTAAAATGTAAAACTTGCAAACTAAACAAACCAAAATTGGGACAAGGACAATATAAAGTCAAATTAAATTATCAAAATCGCTATGTGGAAACAACGCTTACTAAAATGAAAATTATTAAATAAAAGAACACAATCCACCACATAGGGTGTACATCACTACATGAGCAAGTTAATCTGTTTCCCAAGCAAACCAATCGCACATATAACAACGCACTATCGTCACGTTAAAGGAAGTAGTCAAGTTTGGGAAGTCCGGGACGTTCTGGCAAATTTTACTAAACTCTGCATGAATAAAGAAACTACATGTTAAATGTCAAAATATTATTTAAAATCAAATTTGCAACATGACAAGACATATACAATAGTAAAAAATACAAATATTGATAAGATATCTATACTATTACAAAATAATATATAAAATACAGTACAGCACTCACTAACGATAGTGCTATCGGGTAGGTACCTGTAAGCATAGCATGCTTCAAGTGACCCCTATCAATAACTACCCTACAAATAACCTACATTTATAGCACAAATAAACTAAGGAAATCGCAAAAGTAAGCAATTGATACTATCGACAATGAATACATATAATATAAAGAGAAATAATTGCAAAATATGAAGTAACAACAGATTTAAACAAAGAGTACTCTTTTAACAAGAACAATAATTTAAAAAATCATCAATATTAATAATAATAATAATAATAATAAGAAAAGAAAAAGAAAAAGATAAACAATAAATACAGACAAAAAGTAAGCAGTGGTTATACAAGAAACTTCAAGTTAAAAATGCTTGATTAAAATTATTGATGTCAAATTTTAGAATACAGTCACAATAATTGACCCTAAAAAGATTAAATTTATGGAACAATTTACTTGCCTCAAAACCTCTGTCCACTAAGAGTCTGTATAGTAACCTAGCTCTAGCCCAAAAGTCATCTACTTTAGTGCAGATTTTACAAAATCTTATTAATTGGGAATAAAAACAATTATAAGTGATTTTACTATCGATATTACTACTAGGGAAAGGAAAGTTTATTACGTTAAAATTAAAATCATCAACTTTGTGATATACTTTAAGTATGCACTGTTCATTAACAATCTCTATTTTTATCAAGAAAATTTTCAACTTTATAATTTACGTTACATTGTGTGAGGGGAATAGAATTAGGGTAAATAAGTTTAGCAACTTGATTAAAATTTAACAAATTGCAAACAGAATATCATCAATATATCTACTATTATTACTTAACAGTTTAGCAAGTGCTAATTTTTCTGGAATTTATTTTTCTTGCTACTGTCAACTAAGTCTTTTATATATTTAAATTCTAAAGCAAGCAAGAATAAGTCTGCAATTAAAGGGCTAGCATTTCCACCCATAGGAATTCCTAATATTTGTTTGAAAATGTACGGCCCGAATCTAACATAAGTATTGAAAAGGAGGAATTTAAGGGCATCTTTAAGTTTAGTTCTATCAAAATATACAGAACTAGTGGGAGTAGAGCTAAGTGATGCATTATTAAAATATGTATAAACATTTATGAAATAATTACCATTCCTAACGAACCTGTCAAAGTGCAAATCTATAATAAAGCAAAGCTCTGAATATACTAAATCTAAAGGCAAATTGGTATACAAAGTTGAAAAGTCGAAGCTATGTACCGAGGTAACTTTCGGCATGGTATTTATTTTATCAATAACTTCTAACGAATTGTCAACACTCCAATAATAGTTAATGCCAGTTCTTCTCATGATGGTATTACAATATCTTTTATGAGTACTTTTAATGTATTTTAAGCAATTTACTACTTGTTCTGATAGAGTTTTAGTGGTAGCAAATTTTGCTCCGGCAATAAAGCGATATTTATAAGGTCTTTTATGAAATTTAGGTAACATGTATAATTTTGCAATGCACTTGTTCTTATCAGAAAGTTTAATATCAAATATTATATTTTTCTTGGTATGTTCATCGATTAAGTTATCAATATTCAGATTATTTTGAATTTCATAAACAGAATTACCGCAAATATTTTTACGTAATATGTTACCCTACCTAATTCTTTTTTCATATTTTCAAGATAAAATTTCTTACATGTGAAGCTATAATTATTGCTGGCTTTATCTACTGTAGTGATTACAAAATGTTTATGTAAATTTATTTATTAAATTGTAGAAACTCAATACATTATTCTGTAAATGTATGGTACCTAATTTTGTTGCATGTTTTTTTTAAGTGTGTAATAAATTTGGATATTTTTCAGAAATTATTGGTCATCTTTCAACCCTATAAATTCTTATTGCTTCTTTCAATAAATTGCCCATCTTCTGAAACAAAAAGATTACAGTTCCGTAGTGACGGTTCACCGCCCGGTGCTTACTGTCACGCTCCGAACAGTCTGAAACATGGCCCCGCCGGCTCGCCCAGGGTGCTCTTTACAGAGTGTCCCGAGTGGCAGGCATGTTTACTTTGAAAAAATTAGAGTGCTCAGAGCAGGATACACGAATGTCACTATCATCCACGTCACAAACTAGTTGCCTTCATTCAATACACGCTGCATACTCTACATGACACTGATCGTTGGGTTCATATCTGCTGGATTCTAGCCCACATAGGTATCGCAGGTAATGAGCACGCTGATCGCTCTGCAAAATCAGCTGTTGATCTACCAATATCTCAACCCTGTCTCCCAGTGGAGGACTGGTTAACATCTTTACATGGTGTTATTTAGCAGCGGTGGCGTCGGTTATGGGAGTCACAATCCCCGACTGCGCTCTATTAACCCTCCAGCCCCGGGGGCTATAGCTTGCGACTGTGCTCCGGTACCGGGTGTTTTGACGATCTTTGGCCTATGTTAACTACTCTGTAAGTCAATGAATATGTCATCTAATGTTGTGAATAAAAAATAATAATGTTCCACAAACCTTCCTCTGTCGAATGGCGTTGAGTAGAGGTCTCTAGCCCCTCTGGTTGCATAATGGTGAGCGCGGGAAGACGAGTGCTTTTCGGCGGCAAATTCTTCCCGCGTTCGGACGCGTCGCCTCGGCCATGGCTACGACGCACCTAGCCGCTCGCCGCGCCAAAGTATTTATCTCCCTTAGACGATTTTAGTGTTTGATATTGAGAATGTGATGTTTATTTGATATTTTCTAGTTATTTTGAGGCCAATTATATAAAATATGTTTATTAGGGTATCACTGTCACTGATATTGCTAATTTTCACTCGATACCGTACATTTTATTAGTAATTGAGGTAGCTTATTGTTGTATTAGGCACTGATTATTCGTTATCACAGGTGTTTATTATACTTTGGCCATCAAATATTAGGTCTTGTGTCACTTTCACTTTGACAAATATGCTTTAGAGTGTCACTGTCACTGATAATGCTCATTTTCACTCGATACCGTACATTTTATTAGTAATTGAGGTAGGTTATTGTTGTATTAGGCACTGATTATTCGTTATCACAGGTGTTTATTATACTTTGGCCATCAAATATTAGGTCTTGTGTCACTTTCACTTTGACAAATATGCTTTAGAGAGTGTCACTGTCACTGATAATGCTCATTTTCACTCGATACCGTACATTTTATTAGTAATTGAGGTAGGTTATTGTTGTATTAGGCACTGATTATTCGTTATCACAGGTGTTTATTATACTTTGGCCATCAAATATTAGGTCTTGTGTCACTTTCACTTTGACAAATATGCTTTAGAGAGTGTCACTGTCACTGATAATGCTCATTTTCACTCGATACCGTACATTTTATTAGTAATTGAGGTAGGTCATTGTTGTATTAGGCACTGATTATTCGTTATCACAGGTGTTTATTATACTTTGGCCATCAAATATTAGGTCTTGTGTCACTTTCACTTAGTTATATGATTTGTAAACGATTTATATACAATTTATTGTGTCTTTTTCACTGATTTATATATTTCTATAGGTTCTAATCATATGAATGTCACTTGGTATATACATATGTGTCACTTTCACATATTATTATGGTGTAATTGTATTTGTATCAATGTTCTCATAATACATGACTTTTGTATTACAATACATTGGTTTTCTTCCACTTTTTGCCTATATATAATTATAGTGTACATATTGTCATTTTATTTGGCAATTTCAGTATGATTATTAGAACTCCAGCTTGGAGTGGTAATCAAAGAAGCAATCTACAGCACAGAGTGCCACCTTGCACTCCACACACTCCAGGGTTGACTTTTTACCTGACCTCGGCTTCACCCTGCTGTTGTAGCAGACATGGCACCGCTTCTGCTGTGTTCTTCCGGATTCATTCTGAGGCAGGGAACCAAGCCTGTGCCTAGTCAAGTATTGAGCAGACTGCAAGCGGTCAATAACGGCGGGCCCAGGATGTGCCACTGCCCTCTGTGGCATAGCATACTTCTCCAGGAGCTCCGTCAACACCTGCTTTTGGAACCTCCGCAGGCTATTGAACTTCATGGGTGTGTTCACATTCCGAAGCTTGTATATGTTGTAGGCATTCAGAACTGACATGTCCACCATATGCAGAAAGAACTTTTTGTACCATCTGCACGAGGTACGCAGGCAGTCAATGAAGCCTATCTGCATGTCGGACTTGTCCACCAGCCTCATGTTGATGTTGTAGTCCAGGACAGCATCGGGCTTGGTCACCCTGGCCTGGGTGCGGCGATCCACCTTGCCAGTCTCCACCATTTCCCCCTTGTGGATGGTGGTCAGGAGGTTGACCTTCCGCTGGTCGTGCCAGTGGATAGCCAGAATGGGCCCCGACTTCTTCTTGAACACATCACCTTTTTTGGTCTTTGGAGGGAAAGGTGGCATGCCCTTCCTTTTCCCTCGTACTGTGCCTACAGTCCCCGTCTTGCGCTCATGCAGGTACTGTGAGAGAGTGGGGGACGTGTAATAATTGTCCGTGTAGAGGACGTGATTCTTATGAAAGTAGCGGTCCATCATGGCTTGCACCACTGCTCCGCCAAAGCCAATGAGGGGGTCCACAAGCAAGTCCCCTTCCTTCCCGCTGTAGACCAGGAAGTCCAGGACATAGCCAGTTTGGCAGTCGCACAGCACAAAGAATTTTATGCCAAAGCGATGTCTTTTTGAGGGGATGTACTGCCGGAAGCTGAGTTTTCCCCGGAACAGCACAAGAGACTCGTCAATGACGACCTTGCGGAAGGGCTTGAAGTAGGAGGTGAAGCGTTCTCGCATCATCTCATACAACGTCCTAATCTTCCACAGCTTGTCTGGGAGGTGGACGTCAAGGTTGGTGACAAGATGGAGCGCTGCGAGGATATCAAGGTACCGGTCGCGAGACATATATTTCCCGAAGGCAGGGGTGGATATCAGATCATTGGTGATCCAATAGTCAGGCAACCTATGCTTCTTGACATGAGGCATTAGCATGGTGAGTGCCAGGAACACCATGAACTCTTTATGAGTCACTGGGGTCCACTGCCTCATGTGGCCCTTGGTCACCTTTCCCAAAAAGTGGACCTGGAATTGGTGCTGCTTATTTGTCTCTTTGACAACATAGCCTACCACCTCCTCATCAAAGAAGGCCTCAAACAGTTCGTGTGGTGGAGCATTGGGGCCTGCAGGAAAATTGGGGGTAACGCCTGAACCCTCCAGTACCTCATCAAAAGCTGGCACATCAGGGTTGTATGCATCCTCATCAACTACGTCTTGCCACTGAAAAACGTAGAATGGGTCTTGTCTACGCTGACGAGGAGCTCCAGCTGGTGGCCCAGCACGCCCACGGCCAACTCGGGAGGCGCGCGCCCTAGGGCGGCGAGGGCGGCGGCCAGGGCAGTGGGCAGCACGACGGGCAGCACGACGCCGGGCCAAGCGGATGGGTCGAGGGTCGTCGATGTCCATATAGTCATCGTCAGAGTGGTCATCTTGCCCTGACGGTGGACCTATGTAATCATGGCCAGAGTCTTGAGAGAGGTGCCCTTCATCATCAGTGGCCCCCACATAATCTGGCGGGGAACCAGTGATGCGTGGGCGGCGTGCGGGTGGGCGAGGTGGGGAAGGAGTGGCAGGTGAGGCTGTGTCCCCCCGAGGTCCCGGGCTCCTTGGCCTGCGACGAGTGACAGAAAGCAATGTTTCACTGTCACTAGGGCCAGGTATTGGTGATGCGAGCTCAAAGACTTCTTCAGGAAGACATGTTGAAGGCGGGAGAGGTGGGGAGGACCGTGGGGAAAGTTGCGGGGACGTATGGCTGGGGCCGGCCGGGGTGGACGCCGCGGGAGCCTCGAACAAAACTCTCTTACTTTTCTTAATTTTCTTGGTATATTTCCTACCTTTCCCCTTTTCGGCAGCAGTATGTCTCCTGTCGGGGGACCTAGGAGGCAAATAGGCCGAAAGTGTGGGGTCCTCAACCCTTGGCAATGGTGGGGGTGGTGGGGAAGAATGCGGGGCATCCGGGTCATCTTGGGTGGCGTGGGTAGATAAGGGAGACAATGGCGGACGAGAAGGGTCACCACGCTGACCCTCACTCACAGCCTCATCCTCACCAAGTAGTTTTGCTTGTTCCCTAGCTGCCGCGGCCGCCTTCTCAAGTATTTTCTGCTTATACAAATGTAGCTTGAAAGGCGATTTACCAGGGGAAGGGCTTGGCGTCGTGTCACTTAAGCGAAATTTGGTGAGTGACCTTGAACTCTCCCACTCGCTCACTCTCTCAAGTTCACTGTCTTTAGGTAAACCAGCTTCCTCAACAACTGGTACATCACCTTCATCACTCTCATCACTGTCATGTTCTCTCGCAAATCCCAGGAATTGCTCTTCTTTATCACTCTCATGGCCATAATCACTCGACTTATAATTACTGGAGTCGTCACTGACTTCATCATCAACATTATGCTTGGCATCAGCTCGCTCATAAAGTCTCAATGTCGTCGCAATACCTCCGGGAGATAACACATTTAGGCGATGGCGTCGGGGTAAGGCGCGACGAACAAGCAAGGGCGTCGTAGGAAGCACGGTATCGGACACAGCGGAATCACTATTTGGCGTACTGTCCATGATGGCGTCGGGGTAGATACTGTTGCTGTGGCGGAGTTTACGCCTGGTGGCGCCACCTACCGTCCCACGATACCGAAAATGTACGCGCGGCATTCGAAAGCACGCATGCAAGCAATGGGCGTTCAAGAGCCCTTCCGGGTTGCGCGGGCCGAGGTTGTTATGGGCGTTCAAGAGCCCATCCGGGTTGGAGGGGTTAAACAATCACCTAACCTATGGCAATAATCAGAATGTCAATCCTGTCACGCTACCCTTACTGTTTGTCATATCCTTATTGAATGCTTGCTCTATTCCCGCTCCCGTACACTTTACTTCGGTTGCAAATCTTTCTCTGAATTGTTAACGGATTCTCCTACTTTCTCTATTTACCCCATTATCCACTTCCTTTCATCAATGAAATTTGATTAATGCACCACCTCACACTGATACATATCTATTCCTGTTGAACCCTTACCTCAGGCTAGGGCCAGCCCTATGAGTCATGTAGTGTGGCTCAGTGGTCTGGTTAAACTACTGTATTTAAAAATATAAAAAAATAGTTTAAGGGGAGATAGAATATTTATTTGTTTATTGTTTTATCTTTTTATATACTATTAGTTAACTCCGTAGACCTCCATCAAGCTGTAAAAAAAAATCCCTAGACCCCCCCATCAAGATAAATTTGTTGGTAAGCAAATGTTCCGGCCGAAAGACCGGTTACTCTTAAAATTACAGGCTCGTTATCACTTCTCAGGAAAAAATCAACACCTAAATGGCACAAAAGGTCTTAATATTGTCAAAATGGGGCAGTCTTAAAATCACTAAACTAGTGGATCGAAAGTCTTAACCCTCGAACTTCGACCCTTTAAACTTTTGCGTCAACCCTGAACTCGGCTAAAATATCGAATTCTCAGGATTTTGGCGCTCGTTTTTTTTTTATACGCAAAAAAAAAAAATGGCCCAACCTACCTTATATATATATATATATATATATATATATATATATATATATATATATATATATATATATATATATATACAGTATCCTGTGGCAGTTTTCGTTGTTGTCTTGCGTTTGGTGAAAACTAGAAGTCTCTAGACCAAGTGGTTCAGTTTTTAAGATGAATATATTTAGGTCAGTATGGTGGACGAAAGCCTAGCATTCGGTGTTTACTCCTGATTTTCGGCATTTACCGATACTCATATCCCTGCAAATAAATGGCCTAGCCAAGTTTTTATTCATAGCAGAGGCAGATATGGCCGTTGCCGTGCGTTGGGTGAAGACTAGAAAACTCTGCATTCTGATTATTGTGCGAGATGAGAAATAAGATAAAGTTAGGTGGGAATTCAGAGCTTCGTCCGAGTGCGGCGGCGCCGCACTACCGACCGCGGCTATGGTCTCTTTATATTCGTTCGACAATTTATTATTGATTATAGATTATTTATTATGTACTGTATTATGTAATAATATGTGATATCTGCATATGCCTCACAGGCTGGTTTACAGAAAGAGATAAAAGAGGACTTCTGGAATGACACCGTCAGTGTCATTTCAGGCCTCTCGGAGAACGAAATAACTATCGTGGGGGGGGGACCTCAATGGTCACATGGGAGCATCTGCAGATGGATACAAGGGGGTACATGGAGGAATTGGTTACGGAAGGAGAAATCTAGAAGGCGAATATATATTGGAGTCCTGCGTTGCACTCAACATGGTTGTGTGTAACACAAAGTTCAAGAAAAGACAGAGCCACCTGATCACATATAACTCTGGGGTCTCCAGTAGCCAGATAGATTACTTCTTGGTTAACAAGAAAGACTGGAAACTAGTTCGAGATGTAAAGGTCATCCCGAGCGAAGAATGTATCCCCCAGCATAAGCTACTTGTGTGCGACATGAGCTTATACAGAGATCCTAAGCGCAAGAAGGTTTACATACCCAAAAGGAAAGTGTGCGCTGCTGAAGGACAAGGAAGTTAGGGATAGGTTTCATAATGAACTGGAGGAAATGAATAGAAATAAGGAAGCTAGGCCTAACGATGTAAATAGCCAATGGAACTTTCTTAAGCATAGCCTTATCGCTGCCACTGACAAAGTCTGTGGGAAAACAAAGGGTCACCCCAGGAATAAGACCTCTTGGTGGTGGAACGATGAGGTAGAACATGCTGTGAAAGAGAAAAGGAGATGCTTCAAAGCATGGAAGAAAGGAGGCAGCAGGGAGGAATACCAGGCAGCTAAACAAACTGCCAAAAGAGTTATTTACAATGCTAAAAATCGCATTAAGGACCTGGTCCTCGAACAAGTGTGTAACACTGACAATCCCAATGGGATCTTCAACCTAGCTAGGCGAGTTAAAAATGACAGTAGGGATATTATAGGTGAACAGTGTGTTAGAGATGATAATGGGAAGATTGTGTATGCAGAAAATGAAATCAGAGAAGCATGGAAGGTACACTATGAAAGATTGCTAAATGTAGAGTTTGAATGGGATAAGGAACAGCTTAGTATCGAAAAACCAATATCTGGGCCCCCTTCTTTGATAGCACCAGCTGTAGTGAGCGACGCAATCAATAAAATGAAGGACGGTAAAGCTCCAGGTTGCTCCGACATTGTCGCTGAGATGATAAAAGCCTCAGGGGAGATTGGTGTAAACTTAGTCACTGAGTTGATAAACTCCATTATTAACCCGTACAGCCCCAGCGACGCGCCTGACGCGTCGGCGATGTATGTAACGCACAGCCCCAGAGACACGCCTGGCGCGTCACCCTAATTGCGCCAACCGTAACCTCAGGTGTAGCCACTCAAGAGGGCTCAGATTTGTATGGGAACTGTGTACGTATCCCACGCAACCGTGCCGATGGTTGAAAACTCAAAGTCCATGTGCGTGCGCGCGAGCAATAACCTGTTTTTTTGGGATAATTGCCTTCAAATTTTTACTCTTGTAAAATCCGTTTTCGGGGGCTCTGTAGGACCATTTTTTAAGCTTTTTGAGCGTTTTTTCGTGGTTTTTCCTTCATTCCTAACCCATTCGCTATTGTTTCTGGAATAAAAAAAAAAATTGAAAACCGGCCGGGTTCTGGTGCGCAAACATTACAAAACTAGCCGGTGCTCCACGGGTTAAAGATGAGAAAATCCCAGAGGATTGGCTCAAAAGTGTAATAGTAAATATATACAAAGGAAAAGGGGATGCGCTAGATAGAGGAAATTATAGGGGCCTGAAAATGCTTGACCAAATCATGAAGGTCTGTGAGAGAGTCCTTGAGGGTTTGATCAGGCAAAGCATCTCTATTGATGATATGCAGTTTGGTTTTATGCCAGGACGTGGTACAACCGATGCTATCTTCATAGTCAGGCAGATACAGGAAAGATACTTAAAAGGCAGGGATCTTTACTTTGTGTTTGTGGACCTGGAGAAGGCCTTTGATAGGGTACCTAGAGATGTTGTACAGTGGGCTATGAGGAAACTTGGTGTGGAAGAGTGGCTGGTGCGTGTGATAATGAAGATGTATGAGGATTCGCGAAGTTCGGTGAGGGTGAAGGTTGTACTGAGTGATGAGTTCGCAGTCCGTGTTGGAGTCCATCAGGGTTCAGTGTTAAGCCCCCTCCTCTTTATTATGGTCTTGGAGGCGCTGTCTAGAGTTTTTAGAGGCGGACTCCCGTTGGAACTGTTTTATGCAGACGATTTAGTCCTAATAGCTGACAGTATGCAGGATGCTGAGGCCAAATTCAGAGAGTGGAGAGAGGGCATGGCGAGCAAGGGTTTAAGAGTCAATATTAACAAAACCAAGGTTATGCATTGTAGTTTGAGACGAGGCAATGTGGAAAAGAGCGATGCATACCCATGTGCAGTGTGTGGAAAGGGAGTGGGCATTAACTCAATTCAATGTAGCATCTGTCGATGTTGGGTACACCATGGGAGTAAGCGCTGTAGTAGAATAAAGGGGCCCCTGCCGAAGGATAAGTCAGAAATAGAGAAATTTGAGTGCGTAGTGTGCAAAGGCGAGCTTGTGTTAAATGATGATCCTATGGCTGTGAATTTTGGAAATGAGTCTTTGGAGCTGGTGAACAAGTTTTGTTACCTAGGAGATACCATCTCTGCCGGTGGTGGGGCCGAGGCTGCCACTGTTGCTAGAATTAGGTGTGGCTGGGGGAAGTTCAGAGAATTGATGCCAATCCTGACCATGAAAAGAATGCCTCTCCCCCTGAAGGGAAAGGTGTATGCCTCATGTGTTAGAAGTGCAATGACGTATGCCTCAGAAACATGGGCCGTTAAAGTAGAGGATGTCAACAGAATGGAGCGTAATGAGATGAGAATGGTGAGATGGATGTGTGGGGCCAGGCTACAGGATAGAATAACAAATGTTGAGCTGAGGAGACATTTAGGTATAAAGAGTATTAGCGAGGTTATGCGTACAAGTAGACTGGGATACTATGGACATGTGGAGAGAATGGATGAACAAAATTGGGTGAAAAATGCAGGTCTGTGATTGTGGAGGGAGCTGCACCAAGGGGTGGACCGAGGAAGACCTGGGATCGGACTATACGCGCCGATCTCAAATCCAAGAACTTGACAAGTGAAGCAGCCCTTAACAGGGTTGCCTGGAACTCCACCATTAGAACAAGAGACTGAAACTGCACTTATGTGTGGAACACTCGGTCTTAAAATTTTATGTATGTATGTATGTATGTATGTATTGATTATATTGATAATTGATTATTGATTACTGATATATTTCACTATTGTAACCATTCCTAAGTCACTGTCGTCTGCTTTCATGCATCGCTTGGGACTTAGGTTCAGAAGATACTGTACAAGCTTTCGTAAGGCTTGCTTGCAAGCAGGAGTCACTTTATTGGCTGGCTGTGTGTTCTTGGGTAAACGGACGACCCGCCAAGACAACACAACTTTCTCTAGTGCAGTTTTAAGCCTTATATTAACCCATAGACGCCTCGGAGGCCATCCAGGTCTCACGATGGCAATAGCTAATGGCCTCCTGAGCGCTCATCCGGGTCTGATGGGTTAAAATCTAAAAACCAATGGGGCGAGGGAAAAGGGATGCCAGAAAAAACCAGCCCATCTCCCCTTAACCCTCCAACCCCGGCTAGGGTAGATCGTGACTGTACTCTGTGTCCGGGGGTTTTGAGGAATTTTGGTCCATGTTGATTCACCTGTTACTCCTGAAATACATGACACAAAGTTATAAAAAAAAAAAAAAATGTTGCACAAACCTTCATGTGTAGAATGCCGTTGAGTAGAGGTCTCTAGCCCAAGTGATTGCATAATGGCGAGCGCGGGAAGTGGAGTGATTTTTATGCGGGAAAATCTTCCCGCGTTCGGATGCGTCGCCTTGGCCCAGGCCCCGGCTTGGCTAACCTACTGCGCACTTAGCCACTCGTCGCGCCAGAGTTTTTACCTCCCGGAGGCGATTTTATTTATTGATAGTGATGTTATTATAGTTATTTGGAGTCCAATTATATAAAATATGTGTATTAGGCTATCATTGTCAATAATATTTCACATTTTCACTCGATACCGTAGTTTTTATGAGTAATTGAGGCTGGTTATTGTTATATTAGGCAGTGATTATTCGTTATCACAGGTGTTTATTATACTTTGGCCATCTAATATTAGTTCGTGTGTCACTTTCACTTTGGTAAATATGCTTGAGAGTGTCACTGATAATGCTAATTTTCACTTGATACGGTACATTTTATTAGTAATTGAGGTAGGTTATTGTTATATTAGGCAGTGATTATTCGTTATCACAGGTGTTTATTATACTTTGGCCATCTAATATTACTTCGTGTGTCACTTTCACTTTGGTAAATATGCTTGAGAGAGTGTCACTGTCACTGATAATGCTCATTTTCACTTGATACGGTACATTTTATTAGTAATTGAGGTAGGTTATTGTTATATTAGGCAGTGATTATTCGTTATCACAGGTGTTTATTATACTTTGGCCATCTAATATTACTTCGGGTGTCACTTTCACTTTGGTAAATATGCTTGAGAGAGTGTCACTGTCACTGATAATGCTCATTTTCACTTGATACGGTACATTTTATTAGTAATTGAGGTAGGTTATTGTTATATTAGGTACTGATTATTCGTTATCACAGGTGTTTATTATACTTTGGCCATCTAATATTATGTCATGTGTCACTTTCACTTAGTTATATGCTTTGTAAACGTTTTATATACAATTTATTGTGTCTTTTTTCACTTATTTATATATGTTTTCATAATACATGACTTTTTTATCACAATACATTGTTTTATTTCCACTTGTTGCCTATATACATACATATTGTCAGTCTTTGGTACTTTCACTATGATTATTAGTTAGTACTCCTGCTTGGTGTGGTATTCAGCAAAGCACGGTATAGCACATAGTGACAGCTGGCACTCCACACACTGCATGGTGGTCTTTTTCTGCTTCCTCGGCCTCACCTGGCTGTTCCAGCAGACATGGCACCGCCTTCTGCTAATGGTGACTCCATCTCGTTCCAGAGGCAGGTAACCGAGCTTGTGCACATTTAGATACTGTGCACACTGCATACGGTCCTGAACGGGGCGCCCAGGTTGTGCCACTGCCCTCTGTGGCGTAGCATACCTGTCCAGGAGCTCCACCAACACCTGTTTTTGGAACCTCCGCAGGCTACTGAACTTCCTGGGTGTGCGCGGATTCCGAAGCCTGTAGATATTGTAGGCATTCAGCATTGACATGTCCACCATGTGCAGAAAGAACTTTTTGTACCATCTGCACGAGGTACGCAGACAGTCGATGAAGCCTATCTGCATGTCGGACTTGTCCACCAGCCTCATATTTATGTTGTAGTCCATTACAGCATCGGGCTTGGTCACCCTGACTTGGGTGCGGCGATCCACCTTGCCAGTCTCAACCATTTCCCCCTTGTGGACGGTGCTCAGGAGGTTGACCTTCCGCTGGTCGTGCCAGTGAATAGCCAGAATGGGTCCCGACTTCTTTTTGAAGACATCGCCTTTCTTGGTTTTAGGAGGGAAAGTTGGCATGCCCTTCCTTTTCGCTCTAACTGTGCCTACAGTCCCCGTCTTGCGCTGATGGAGGTACTTTGAGAGAGTGGGGGACGTGTAGTAGTTGTCCGTGTAGAGGACGTGATTCTTCTGGAAGTACCGGTTCATCATGGCTTGAACCACTGCTCCGCCAAAGCCAATGAGGGGGTCTATTTCCACGTCCCCTTCCTTCCCGCTGTAGACCAGGAAGTCCAGGACATAACCAGTTTGGCAATCGCACAGCACAAAGAACTTTATACCAAAGCGATGTCTCTTTGAGGGGATGTACTGCCTGAAGCTCAGCTTTCCCCGGAACAGCACAAGAGACTCGTCAATACAGACGTTGCAGAAGGGCGTGAAGTATGACGTGAAACGTTCTCGCATCATCTCATACAACGTCCTAATCTTCCACAGCTTGTCAGAGAGATGCATGTCGGTGTTGGTGACAAGATGGAGCGCTCCGAGGATGTCGAGGTACCGGTCCCGAGAGATGTATTTCCCGAAGGCAGGGGTGGATATCAGATCTTTGGTGATCCAATAGTCAGCCAACCTGTGCTTCTTTACAGGAGGCATTAGCATGGTGATTGCCAGGAACACCATGAACTCGGGATGAGTCACTGGGGTCCACCGCTTCATGTGGCCCTTGGTCACCTTGCCAAAAAAGTTCACCTGGATTTGGTGGTGCTTGTTTGTCTCTTCTATGACAAACTCAGTAACCTCCTTATCAAAAAATGCCTCAAAAAGCTCATGTGGTGGAGCATTGGGGCCTGCGGGAAAACTTGGGGTAACTCCTGAACCCTCCTGTACCTCATCAAAAGGGGTAACATCAGGGTCATTCACTTCATCAGCAGCCACATCCTGCCAGTTGAAAATATAAAATGGGTCCTGCTGGCGACGCTTACGAGGAGCTGCAGCTGGGGCAGCACGCCCACGAACTTTGGCGGCGCGCACCCTAGGGCGGCCAGGAGCGCGACGGCGCCCAGGCCCAGCCCGGCGGCCAGGGCGGCCAGGAGCACGACGGCCCTGGGCAAAGCGTCTGGGTTGAGGGTCGTCGATGTCCATAAAGTCATCGTCGTTGTCGTCAGAGCCGTCATCTTGCCCTGACGGTGGACCCAGGTAATCATGGCCAGAGTCATCTGTGAGGTGCCCTTCATCTTCAGACCCCCCCTCATAATCTCGCGGGGAACGAATGATGCGTGGGCGGCGTGTAGGTCGGCGAGGTGGGGAAGGAGTGGCAGGTGAGGCTCTGTCATCTTCATGCAGAGGTTCGGGGCTCCTTGGCCTACGACGATTCGTAGACAGCACTGGTTCAGTGTCTGTAGGTGCAGGTATGGATGCGAGGTCAAAAACATCGTCAGGAACCTCTGTTGTAGGCTGGAGAGGTGGGGTGGACCCTGGGGAAACTTGCGGGGGCGTATGGCTGGGACCGGCAGGGGTGGAAGCCGCGGGAGCCTCGAACAAAGAGCGCCTACTTGTAGCTCCTTTTTTCACATATTTTCTCCCTTTTCCCTTTTCTGTAGTAGTATGTCTCCTCTCGGGGGAAATAGGGGGTAAATAGGCCGAAAGTGGGGGGTCCTCAACCCTAGGCAGTGCTGGTGGTGGTGGGGAAGAATGGCGGGCGCCTGGGGCAACTTGGGTGGCGTGGGTAGATAAGGAAGACAATGGCGGGTCAACCTCACCCTCACGCTCAGCCTCACTGGCACCCTCACGCACTGCTCCCTCACCAAGTTTTAGGGCCTCTTTCCTGGCTGCCGCGGCCGCCTTTTCAAGAACTTGCTTCTTATAAAAGCGTATCTTGAATGGGGATTTAGCTGGCGAAGGGCTAGGTGTCGTGTCACTCAACCTAAACTTGGCAGTCGACCTAGTGCTGTCCCATTCGCTCACTCTCACTACACTCTCATCACCTTGCACAACTATATCACGTTCAGTACTATCATCACTTTCATCGTCATCGTCAAATCCAACAAATTGCGCGTCTCTTTCATGAATTTCGTCTAGATCGTCTAAATTTTCACTATAGTGAGACTGATAAGACTCGGAGCTATCACTGCCCAAGTCATCAACACTATTTTGTCCTTCACCACGTTCATAACTCCTCAAAGCTATTTCAATACCTCCGGGAGTCAACGCATCTTGTACGTGCCTTTGCGTTAGGGCGCGACGAACATGGGCAGGCGTCAAAGGGAGCAGGGAATCGGACACAGGGGAATCACTTTTTGGGCTAGTATCCATGTTGGCGGCAGGGTAGAGACTGTTTTGGTGGCGTACATGGTGTCTGGTGGCGTCACCTAGCGACCACGGAACGAAATTTTTACGCGCGCCATTCGAAAGCACATACGCAAGCAATGGTACAATGTTGTACCACCCGGGTTCCTCGGGTCAAAACATAATGGTACACACGTGTACCACCCGGGGTTGAAGGGTTAAAGTGCGTGTTGGTTTGTACATTATCTGGCTGTGTAAAAAATTGGCCATACTCCAGCTGTCGTGGAACTCAAGGCTCTCAATGTGGTATCCGTGTCCTAAACAGTAATTCTGCAAAAGACCAGAACAGATGAAAATGGCTATAGTCCGTTCATTCTAGGTTGGGCAGAAATAGTAACCTCTAACCTCTGTAACTCAAAAAGGTCTAGAACAAATGAACTGCCAATTCTTCCAATTTGGTAGAAAAATGAGCTCAATTACTCTAGTCTGTATTGAGTTACAGAGGTTAGGGGTTATTATTTCTGCCCAACCTAGAATGAACGGACTATAGGAAGAAATATCGCCTTGAGTCTACCATCTGCCAATTTTCTTTCACTTTGACTATTTTGTATCTCAGAGCTCCTAATCGTGTACAGTCCAATTTGTATGTGGCACTTACCTTCTTATTTTCTTTTGCTTTAATTATTATTATTATTTTTTTGGGGGGAGGGGGAACTCGAGACAGAGCCCGAATATGGACAAACAAAACTAAACCCAAAAACACACATCTAGGTCGTTCAATGTGTACAGTCCAATTTGTATGTGGCACTTACCTTCTTATTTTCTTTTGCTTGTACAGTAAACTTCCGTTAATCCGAAGGGCAGCGGACCGGCTCTCGTTCGGATTAGTGGATTTTTCGGATTATCGGACTTTACCCCTATGAACCTGTGTATGACGAAAACATTGAGACATTAGGCCACCCAAATGACACAATGGTGCACACACACATCATATGTTCATGAAATCACTTCAAAAGTTTACCATTGTCATTGTAGCCTATTACCTACTTCAAAACATTCAGATTAATGGTCAAAGGAATCTGCTGATATAAACGTCTTCTTCTTCTTCCGTCTACTAGCGAGTTTGTCTTGCTCTTGAAGATCAGATGTGGTTCGGGAAGTAATGCCTTAACAACGGCACTTCCCTGAGAGGTTCTTGTAATTTTCCTTTTGTGACGTGCTCTGTTATATTATATTGTATTGAAAGCACCCTTGTCTTGTTGTCTTGAAAGCACCCTTGGATGCTCCGATCACTGAACTATAAATAGTAGCGTATCGGAACATCCAAAGGTGCGTTTTCAAGCTCAAGACTAATACGTTCCATAGGTGCGTTTTCAAGCTCAAGACTGAATGCGCTTGCAGAAAATGCGGTGCAAGCCAGTAGCGCATCGGAGCGTCCCAAGGATGCGTTCAAGAGCAAAACAAACTCTCTAGCAGACGATGTGGAAGAAGAAGACGAAGGTGTTTACGATTATATCAGTAGCTTCCTTTGACCATTAATCTGAATGTTTTGAAGTAGATAATAGGCTACAATGACAATGGTAAACTTTTAAAGTAAATTCATGAACATATGATATGTGTGTGCTCCATTATGTGTCATTTGAGTGGCCTAATGCCTCAAAAAGGGGACTTTGGGACTTCTTGAAATTCGGACCATCGGGTGAATTCGGATTTGGCCTCAAATTGAAAAATTCGGACTATTGGGAGATTCGAATCATCAGTCGTCGGATTAACGGACTTTTACTGTATTATTATTATTATTATTATTATTTTTTTTTTTTGAGGGGGGGGGGGACTCGAGACAGAGCCCGAATATGGACATCACCACACAGCAGACAAACAAAACCAAGCCCCAAAACACACACATCTAGGTCGTTCAATGTAAACTTCAAATCAAAAGCCGAATCAATCAAAATAATATATTTATTATGTTCTCTTCACCAACCAACTCTACTCCTAATGAAATCAACAAACACATGTGGCAGTCCGGGGATTCGAACCCAGGACGCTCACACCGAAAATAAACACACCTATGCATTGCGCCACAAACACAGTTAAAGAATGCTGCACAAGCCTATGATTTATTATGCAGTTTCGAATCCTGCATACCAATCTCAGCATGTACATTAATTCCAACTGCACTATCGGAGGCTATGAATAGGTGAATGGAAAGAGTAATTAATGGGGAGCTTAAGGGGAGATTCTTTCCTTTTTTTTTTTTGTATTTTCTATTTTATTCTTCTTTTTTCTTTTCTTTTTTTTTTTTTTGCATTAATTATTTTTCTAGTTTCCTCTCTAGACCTCCATCAAATTAAAAAAAAAAAATCATTAGAGGTCGATTAATTTGTGAATTTTTCAGTAGAAAAATTTCCTGGCTGAAGGCCGTGAAAACCATCTTCCATTACACCTGTCCAGTCACTTATCTGAAAAGAATAAGATAATAATAATAATAATAATAATAATAATAATAATAATAATAATACTTTATTTCAGACTCACACAGTACAGAGGGGACCATCTGGGGTCCATATATACCTTACAGTAACATAAATATATATAAGCTACTGTACATAGACTACATAAAATAAAAAGAAATTAAATAATACCCAGCTTGCTATCATGTAGTTCACAGCACTGCCTCAACCAAAAACAGTGGTCATCAAACTACTGTGTTACCAAAACCACTGTCCTAATTGTGTACAGTACCATGCCTCACATCATTTAGCTTCCGGTACAGTATGTTGCTACAGTACAGTATAAGAATATCGGTACTGTACTGCACTATGAGGTTCAGTACCGGTATGCTAATTCTGTAGAGTAGCAGACCTGAAATCATTACTTAAGGTTAAATATAGAGCAACTTCCTACAGTGTGCCTGGATCCTAGAGGTGTACACTATGCTTGGAGTTTGTAGCATTTTTAATGATACTGTGTTAAGTGTTAAGTGTTAAGGCGCTGAATGAATTTATATGTTAGCTTTCTAATGAGTGATTGGTAACAGTGTAAGTTCATATAGGCACATAACGTACTTGTACTCTCATATTTTGAGAGCCCCAGAAACATTTTCATGATATTGTGATATGAGATACTTAGTCTATTTACTGTCATTTTCTTATAGTTCCAGTTAGTGACGGGTATCCATGCAAGAATATCTTTCAAAGGGTGTGTGGAATTATATAAGGGTGTCAACATTTTCCTGGCGAGCGGTAGCGAGCCAGCATATATATATTTTTGTTTTGACAGCAAGCTAAATTTGTACATTTTTCGATACCGGATTTCTCCATACAATGCTGGCACGCTATCGCTCGCCAGGAAGAAATGAAATCGACACCTGGATGGGGATAAACGTCTTAAAACAGTTGGCTGAATGGGGCCGAATGGATAGTGTAGTCCCGCGCGCTGTGGCAAGTGGTTGGAAACCCCCTACGCTCCCTCCAATGCCTGTTTTTTTATTTTTTTTATTTAATTATTCATTCTTTTAGTTTCATCCCTAGACCTCCATCAAGCTTAAGGGGAAATATCGACTTGAGGGATATTTTCTGGACCCCTTTCTCCCTCATGTTTAGCCCCATTGCTTTTGAGATTTTAAGACAGTCGCCCCATTAGTTTGGCGATTTTAAGAACTTTCGCCCCATTTCCGTCAATTTTAAGACCTTTCGTGCAATTTAGGTGTCGATTTTATCCTGGCGAGCGAAAGCGAGCCTGTAATTTAAGAGGAACCGGCTCTCAGCCGGGAAATTTTTCAACCGAAAAATGTACAAATTTATCTTGAAAGGGGCTCAAGGGGGTGTAATCTTAAGCTTGATGGATATCTAGAGACCAAACTAAAAACCTCCCCTTAAAAAAAACCCAATACCCTACTGCAAGATAAATTTGTAAATTTGTTGATACTTAAATGTCCCGCCCGAAGGCCGGTTCCTCTTAAATTATAGGTTTGCTATTGCTGGCTAGGAAAACATTGACACCTAAATGACAAAAAGTCTTAATATTGACAAAGAATTGGGTGAAAGATCTTGAAATAGACAAGCTAATGGGACCAACATCTTAAAATCTGAAAACTACAGGGGCTAAACATGAGGAAGAACGGGGACCAGAAAAACCACCCATCTCCCCTTAACCCTCTGATTATCTTCCAGGTCAGGTGAAGGTATTGAGGGTCCACAGGCATGGGGTAATCGTAATTGATTACAATCGATTACAGTTTTCTAAGTAATCGTAATCGATTATTCTCAAAAAGTAATCATAATCATGATTACACCTGTAGCCTACACAGTATAATAATAATCTATCTATCTATATGCTCAGGCCCAATCCCCATTTTGGGGGTAGCCGACTCAAGACAGAGCAAGAACAGGGAAAACACAAAAACAACATAAAACAAAAAATAAACACAAACTCACACACATCCAGGTCACCCAGGAGAAGACCCAGAGACCAGGGTTACCAAGGTCGCTCCAGCACTCCCCCGGCCCCTGACCACCCGGAGAGGTTCCGATCTCGGCAGGCAGACATGCAGCGGAGCCAAAGCCACAAGCCCTCCCACCACACTTCCAGGCACACCCTTCATATTAATCGTCTCCCCGGGCCAGGCGCCTGATGGACTATTATCTAGTCGAACTTGCGCCCGACCCCTTACTCCAAATGACCACGTGTTCACTCAACTATTCACAAGCATTCTCCATTCACTCCTGTCCACCACCACTTCCCCTGCCTGATCTATAGTCATTCCTCTATCATCCAAAGCCTTTCTTACACAGTCTCTCCATCTCAATGGGGGTCTTCCTGCCCTTCTATCTCCCCTTGTACCTGACTCACATATTATCTTTGTAAGCCTTTCATCTCCCATTCGTTCAACATGACCATACCAGCTCAGCACCCTTCTGTCCACTCTGGCTGACAAATGTTCCTGCTGCCCCACTCTCCTACGTATCTCTTCATTCCTCAATCTGTCTCTACGAGTAACTCCACACATACTCTACTTCATCTCCCAACAATTTGCGTATTGCTACTTATAACTGTAGGGGGCTCCCTAAAACCAACAGAGGGCTTCTCCTACGCCCTGATGTAGTAGACGTATTTAATACCAGTGATATTGTGTGCCTGCAGGAGACTTGGTATTTTAAACAGGATTTGGGTAACCTCAGTACTATCTGATAATTTTCATGGGTTTGGCGTCTCGACAACCGATGCTATGGATGGTCTAGTAGCAGGTCACCCACCGGGAGGAGTAGCTATTTTGTGGAGGGACTCTTTAGACAGCCGGGTTAAACCACTTGTAACAAATTTACCATGGTGTACAGGTATAGAAATAGAAGATATCCAACGGAAAGTAGTTATTCTTAGTGTGTACTTGCCCTACCAATGTAATGAAAATGAAGAACAATACCTGGAATGCCTTGGAGAGCTAAGTGCTCTTTTACAAGAACTAAATACCACCTGCTACTCTGTAATAGGGGACTGGAATGCTAATCTGAAGGACATGAGTAACTCTCTGTTTGCTAGTCATATGACTAACTTCTGTGGTGAGCATGATCTAATTATCTCTTCTCAGCTCATACTCCCTCATAGTAGTTACACATGTGTCAGTGCAGCATGGGGCTCAACGTCTTGGCTAGATCATACCGTAGCTAGTGCTGATTTCCATGATATGATAACAAATATGGAAATTCAGTATACATATACAGATGAAGATCATATCCCATTGACCTTAACAGCTAGTTTGGAAAGAGCGCCAGAATTAACCCAGTCAAACAATAGTGTAAATCCAAAGCTGCCATGGGGCGGGCTTGACGAGGAGGAGTGTGAGCAATTTTGCACTTTAACACACACTCTCCTTTCTGAGCTTGATCCTGGCAGTGAGGATGCCATTACCTGTGAAGACCCCAATTGTGTTAATGCTAGTCATCGAGAAGAAGTCAGCAAGCTGTACAATAATATTATATCTTGTCTTACTAAGGCTAGTGACATAGTATTTCACAAGCATAACAAAAATTACTCTTTTAACAAACCTGGGTGGAATGACCATGTTTCAGAACTATACCAGGCATCCCGAGATGCTCGTAGTGTATGGCTGGATCATAACAAACCGAGACAGGGACCCATTTTTGACATGTTCACCAGACTAAAGGCTAGATGCAAGTATGCAATCAGATATATACAAAACAATGAAAATGTATTAAGAAGAGAAGCATTGGCCAAAAACTTTGCTAGCAAAGACACATTGGCCTTCTGGAAGGATATTAAAAAAATGCATAATAGCTGCACACCTCTACCCGTTAGTGTAGATGGGATCTCTGGTACTAATAACATAGCCAATCTTTGGAAAACACATTACCAAACTTTGTTTAACTCTGTTGGGCACCAAGGAAATACCATTGCTGCTACAACAGAGTGTAACACAGAAGAAAAATATGACACAATTAAAGTTACAAGTGAAAAAATCAAGGCTGCAATAAGTAGGCTAGATGCTAACAAATCCTGTGGTTTTGATGGTATATATGCTGAACATTTGAAGTACTCCTCCACTCTCCTCTTGGAGAAACTCAGCAGTTGCTTTACCAGCTTTCTAATCCATGGTTTCCTACCAGAATCTATGATGTCCGTTACCTTGATACCAGTAATTAAAGACAAGGCTGGCAAAATTACATCAAAAGACAACTATAGACCTATTGCCCTTGCCAGTATTATAAGTAAGATACTAGAGTTAATCATTTTAGACAGAATCTCAGTGTATATCTCAACTAATAGTAATCAATTTGGTTTTAAAAAGAATCATGGTACGGACCAGTGCATCTACACTCTGAAGGAGCTAGTGGATGGGTACATCAAAATGAACAGCTCTATTTTTGCATGCTTTCTTGATGCTAGTAAGGCATTTGACAGAGTCTGCCACAATATCCTGTTTGATAAATTAGCAACAAGGGGAGTGCCATCCTATATACTGAGAATCTTGAAGTACTGGTACGCCAATCAAACATTTAATGTAAGATGGGGTAACATTATTTCGGATTCCTTTACAGTAACCAATGGAGTGAGACAGGGTAGTATTCTCTCACCTTACTTATTCAATGTATATATGGATGAATTAAGTGATAAATTGAATAAAGAGCAGATTGGATGTTATGGTGGGAATAAAATCATCAACCATCTCATGTATGCTGATGATCTGGTCATTATTGCACCGTCTTCTGCGGGTCTGAGCAAACTTCTTGATATATGTGAATCTTTTGGTAGTAAACATTGTGTTAAATTCAACCCACTGAAAAGTGCTGTTCTTATATTTAGATCAAAATTACTGTATAAAAGTAAACTGCCAAATTTCTCACTCAATAATCAAATTATTCAAGAAGTAAACAAAATAAAATACCTGGGACACATTATCTCAAACGATTGCTCAGATGATGCAGATATCGGCCGTCAGCGCAGACAGCTATATTTACGTGGTAACACCATCTTGAGAAAATTCCACATGTGTAATTGGGAAACTAAAGTCACTTTGTTCCGGACATATTGTTCCTCTATGTACACGGCCCATTTGTGGTGGAAGTATAAGAGAGCCACCATAAATGGTCTGTGTACATCCTATCATAATATACTCAAGATGTTCATTGGTCTCTCTAAATATGAAAGCACTAGTATGGTGTGCACACTGTTGGATGTGCAGTGCTGTCGGGCTGTCATCAGGAGACTGGTGTACAGCTTTTCGCAGCGACTGCAATCCTCCAGTAACACGCTGATTGTAGCTCTTTGGTCTAGTGATCATATCTATGAATCCCGCATTATATCTCACTGGCAGAAGCTGCTGCACACATAGTATGTACTGTTGTTGTTGTTGTTGTTGTTCCCCAAGCTGCCTGGCCGAACAGCCCCAAGGCCCCGAGCAAGGCCAAGGCCATAACTGAGCGCCCCCACAGAACCCTCTCTGCCTACCACAATAAAGCCTGGGTGACCGAAGCCACTCCATGGCGGGGAGCTGAGGAGGGTGCGGAAACGCCCGGGAAACCAAAGTCCCACCCAGGGCCCTGTGCCCCTCAGCAATTATGAAGAGAAAGTTGAGGGGCAAAGGAAAAATGTGACGCTTTGGCTTCCAATCTTGGTAGATTGGGAGGTCAATCCACGGAAAAGACGCCGTCACCTGAGATCTAGGAAATACATAAGTAAAAGGAACAGTCGGAGTAAGCTATGGGTATGGCAGAGATCGCTCAGTTCTCACTCTGATAGACCAGCCCATCACCATATGTACTGTAATGTAATATATAGGTCTAATTGAACTATGAACAATGATCTGTGCAATAGGTGTTAACCAACATTGAGCAATAGCCTTAGTTAGCCTATCTGTGTTATATTGTGACAAAATGTGATATGTGCTCTATTCTGTAAATAGGCCTACTGTATTTTTTATTTTATTGTGTCTTTATTAATATATCTTTGTGTATAATTATTATCTGTGCTCTGACGAGAATTGTATGTGATATGGACCATTAGGTCGTACTGTATTTATACTGTATCTATCTTATGTGTCTGGAATAAAGAATTATTATTATTATTATTATTATTATTATTATACTCCTCAAGCAGCTCATCTCCATCACATCCAGCCCTCTTTTCTCCTTTTTCTTCAAGAGCCCATGTCTCAGCCCCATACATCACTGTTGGCACAACAATTCCTTGATACAGTGCACTTTTTACTTTCACTCCGAGATTTCTCGTCTTCCACATACAGTAGGGTCCCGCATAAAACGTGTTCGCATAAAACGAGTCTCGATTAAAACGACCTAAAATATTAATATTTAATTTTCGATCAGAACGAATGTGATCACATAAAACGAGTCCGCCGCCAAAGTGGGGCAAATACAAGGAGTTTTCATATAGAGCGCCGAAATATCGTACAAAACGTACAAAATATCGTACGCTTTCATATAAAACGCCGAAATATCGTACAAAACGTACGAAATATCGTTCGCTTTGTACGAAAATTTTCGCTTACAGTGAACATTGACGATATTGCGCCACCAAAATGCTGTGTTCACATAAAACGAATTCACATAAAACGCCCTCGTTTATCGACCATAAACTCGTTTTATGTGAGACCCTACTGTACAACGAAAACCTTCCTTCCTTCACACACTCTCTGTTTTACCTCCACTTCCATACCTCCACTCCTGCTTATCGTTCCTCCTAGATATTTAAAACGCTCTACTTGTTCCAATATTTCCCATCAGCCTCATCTAGATTCACCCTATGCTCTCCCCTATTACACACCATTACACGGGGCTGTTCGGCCAGGCAGCTTAGGGAACAACAACAACAACAACACACCATTACTTTACTTTTATTGACGTTCACCTTCAGTTTCCTCCTTCCACAAACCACACCAAACTCTTTGACTACCCGCTGCAGTTTCTCAGCAGAATCCGCCACCAATGCCGTGTCATCAGCGAACAGCAACTGATTCAATAATAATAATAATAATAATAATAATAGTTCTTAAAGCTAGCGCATGCTAAGCTAGCTAAGGATAGCTCAATAAGGCCGATTAGGCGTATTTCCATTGGGGTCCTGTACTACTACCCCATCCCTTTGCTCATGAGGGATGGTAACGACTCAGTGCTTGTGAAAAATCTTTAATGCGCCGAGCGTGGGCGCGAACCCGGGCCTTCTGGGTGGAAGTCCGAGACGCTAGTCACTACACCAAGCGAGCCGCGAGTACCGGTACTTAGTATGTACAGTAATAAGAAGGGTAGAGATGATTTTTTTCTATGTGAGTGGGGGAGACAAAAGGCAGAACTGACTGTAGCGAGTGCCTCTCCCAGAGTTGAAAGAGTGACAGGGCCAAAATCAAGGGACGTTCAAACAAAAATGCCTGGACACACAGAGTTTGAAGCAATTTAGGTTATAGGAAGAGGGAAAGACTGATTATGGGAGAGAGTTCCAGAGCTCATCTGTTGAATAGAAGAAAGACTGAGAATAACGTTTCACTCTTGGTTTGGAGAGTAGGGGTGGGATTGTGTTGCAAGACTGGTGCTACGTGCTCTACGAAGAGGGGGTGGTATACACTGAGAGAGCTCTGAGGAATAATAGAGTGATAATAGATTGGCTGGTGAGTGATAAGACTATTTAATGTGTGCTTAGTTGTGTCAATGGTACCACTAGACGGGAGGAGTACATGTATTGTGCCATTGTACAAAAGGAAGGGAGACCGGCAGGAGTGTTCAAGTTATAGAGGTATTTGTTTATTATCAATTGTTGGAAAGCTGTATGGCAGGGTGTTGATAGAGAGGAAAATAAAGGGTACAGAAGGTGCAATAAGATAAAAACAGTTCGGTTTTAGGAGGGGAAGAGGGTGGGTGGATCAGATTTTTGCAGTAAGACATCTATGCAAGAAGTATTTAGAGAAGCATAAGGAGATATTTTGGGCTCTTATGGATTTAGAAAAAGCGTATGATCGTGTGGATCGAGAAGTAATGTGGAAGGTGTTAAGGTTTTATGAAATTGGAGGAAATTTGTTAAGAGCAGTCAAGTTTTTATGAAGAGAGCAGAGCGTGCGTTAGAGTAGGAATTGAGTTGAGTGAATGGTTTGAGGTAAACGTAGGTCTGCGACAGGGTTGTGTAATGTCACCGTAGTTGTTTGATGGATGGTGAGGTTAGGGAGGCGTAAATAATAACTATGGGTAGAGGATTGGGTTTAGTAGGAAAGAACGGTAGAGATTGGTGAGTTGTTGTTGTTGTTGTTGTTCCCTAAGCTGCCTGGCCGAACAGCCCCAAGGCCCCGAGCACGGCCAAGGCCATAACCGAGCGCCCCCACAGAACCCTCCCTGCCGACCACAATAAAGCCTGAGTGACCGAAGCCACTCCATGGCGGGGAGCTGAGGAGGGTGCGGAAACGCCCGGGAAACCAAAGCCCCACCCAGGGCCCTGTGCCCCTCAGCAATTATGAAGAGAAAGTTGAGGGGCAAGGGAAAAATTTGACACTTTGGCTTCCAATCTTGATAGATTGGGAGGTCAATCCACGGAAGAGACGCCATCACTCGAGATCTAGAAGATATATAAGTAAAAGGAACAGTCAGAGTAAGCTATGGGTATGGCAGAGATCGCTCAGTTCTCACTCTGATAGACCAGCCCATCACCAATGATGGGCTGAGTTGAACCAGTTGCTGTTTGTTGATGACACAGCGTTGGTGTCGGATTCTGAGGAGAAACTGCAGCGAGTAGTCAAAGACTTTGGTGTGGTATGTAGGAAGAGGAAGCTGAGGGAGAACATTAAGAAAAGTAAAGTGGTAATGTGTAATATAGGTGCTCGTAGGGAGGCTATTCCCGCATCTAACGAAGTTTAGGTGTGCTGGTAAAATTGTTCAGATGGTTGAGAGCAAGATCGGAGCTCCATAAATCCTCTTTCGGGTATGGTGTAAAAAACAATTCCTACACAAACACAACAAAGCCAAACCAACAGATTCCTCTATCTACAACACCTTTTCTCTTCTATCTACACTTTGCAAGACGTATGGTCCTAGTGTACTGTCTGATGGCGAAATGTAATTCCAAATGTTAGAGGATAGATTAACCCGGCGAGCGCGCGCAGGGTGTAGTGAACACCACACTTCTGGGCAGTAATAGTAAGCTCCATTCCTGCCCATTATTGTAATTTTACCATAAATATCGTTATTACTTATTCATATGCGCCTATTTTACGTTTAATATGAAGATAGTGGCTCGCTGGTGTAGTGACTAGCGTCTTGGACATCCACCCAGAAGGCCCAGGATCGCGCCCACGCTTGGCGCATTAAAGATTTTTCACAAGCACTGAGTCATTACTGTCCCTCATGAGTACAAAAGAGTACAAAGGAAATCAAGCAACAACAGGTCTAGTGACCCTTCTAGGCTGCTTGTCCTCCAAAACACTGAGGATCAAGTGTCCAAACAGTGGTTTAGAGTGGGTAAGGGAACATTGGAAAGGGAATTACTGCCCTGGAACTAATGTCCGTGGCAGGATTAGGAAGTTAGTAGAGGACAGATGGGTTAGTAACTGAGGGGGGGATAAAATAAAGTTATTCATTTACAAACGCAGTCAGTCGCGGGTTTGATGAGAGATATTTGTCTAGGCGGAGTTTAAATGAATCAACGGTGATGCAGTCTATAACGTTTCGGGGAAGCCCATTCCACAAGTTGACAACTCGATTGAAGAAGAAATTCTTAGATTCGTGCGAGTTAAAAGATTTACCAATAATTTTGCAACCGTTTCCCCGCGTGTAATTAGATTGGTCGATAGTGAAGTACTTACTACAGTTCATATTGTCGATGCCTTTGATGATTTTGAACACTTGAATTAAGTCACCTCTTAATCTGCGCTGGGTTAAAGGAAATAGATTTAATTCTCTAAGACGCTCTTCGTATGGTTTGTTCTTTAGGCTAGGTATCATTTTGGTAACTCTATGTTGAACTCGTTCTAGCTTGTTTATATCTTTTTGGTAATAAGGGCACCAGGATTGAACGCAGTATTCCAGAAGAGGGCGGACTAAGGAATTGTAAAGGGTTAGGATAACTTCTTTGGATTTATGCTCAAACCCTATGCCTATAAACCCAATTATTTTGTTTGCCTTCTTAACAACTTCTGAACATTGTTGACTCGGTTTTAGGTTACTCGATATTGTTACTCCCAGATCGGTTTCTCTGTTTACATTCTTAAGCTGAGTGCCATTCATCGAATAGTTTGCTTTCTCATTTAGGTATCCGACATGTAGTACTTTACATTTATCCGCATTGAAACTCATTTGCCAAATTTGGGCCCAACATGACAATTTATCTAGATTGTGTTGCATATCGTCAACTTGTTCTTTTGAGAGTACGCTATTTGCAATTTTTGTATCGTCAGCAAATTTTGAGATTGTACAGGTGAGACCCTCATCTATGTCGTTGATGTAAATTAGAAAGAGAATTGGTCCTAGTACCGATCCCTGGGGTACCCCGCTACTTACATTGGTCCATTTAGATGCCTTACCGTTTATGACTACCCTTTGCTTTCTGTTGCTGAGCCAATTTTCTATCCATTTCAACACACTGTCTTGTATTCCATGCGCTTTTAGTTTTAGCAGTAAACGTTTGTGGGGAACTTTGTCAAAGGCCTTTTGAAAATCAAGGTATATAATATCTACAGCTTTACTCTCATCGTAGAGGTTGAGGATATCGTGGAAGAAGTCTAAGAGGTTTGTTAAACAGGAACGTTTTTTACGAAAGCCGTGTTGAGTATCTTTAAGTATGTTATTTTCCTCTAAGTGATTTACGAGTCTGTCTCGTATGACCGTTTCTAGCATTTTACATACAACTGAGGTTAAGCTAATTGGACGATAGTTACTGGGTAGGGATTTGCTGCCTTTTTTGAATATCGATGTTACGTTGGCTAGCTTCCACTGATCAGGCATAGTTCCAGACTGCAAGGATTTATTGAATAGTAATGTCAGTGGTTTGGAGAGCTCATCCTTAGCTTCCTTTAGAACTCTAGGCGAGATTGTATCAGGTCCTGGCGTTTTATTTACCTTGAGTTTATCTAAACAATTCAATACTTCTCTCTCTGTAACGGTGATATTGCTTAGAAAATCTGAATTATCAATCTGAATCAGCGATGGTGTAGGGATATCACTGAGGTCTTCTGTTGTAAAAACTGATGCAAAGAAGGTATTGAGGGCATTACTCATTTGTACTTCGTCTTTGGTGTATTCTCCATTTTCATCGACTAACGGTCCAACGGTTGAAGTAACTACTTCTGGTCTATCAGAGTGAGAGCTGAGCGATCTCTGCCATACCCATAGCTTACTCTGACTGTTCCTTTTACTTATATATCTTCTAGATCTCAAGTGACGGCGTCTTTTCCGTGGATTGACCTCCCTACTGCCAACCTAGAAGTTGGCAGATTGGGAGCCAAAGCGTCACATTTTTCCCTTGCCGCTCAACATTTCCTTCATAATTGCTGAGGGGCACAGGGCCTTGGGTGGGGCTTTGGTTTCCCGGGCATTTCCGCACCCTCCTCTGCTCCCTGCTTTGGAGTGGCTTCGGTCACCCGGGCTTTGTTAGTGGTAAGCAGGGAGGGTTTTGTGGGGGTTCTCATTTATGGCCTTGGCCTTGCTCAAGACCTTGAGGCTGTTCGGCCAGACAGCCTGGGGAACAACAACAACAACAACAACTACTTTTTTCTTTCTGATATAACTATAGAATTCTTTCGGGTTTGTTTTACTTTGATTCGCAATATGTAACTCTAAGGTCTTTTTACTTTGCTTAATTTACTTTTTGGCTTTGCGTCGTAGCTCTACAAATTTCAGCCGTTCTTCGTCATTTTGTGAGGATTTTAATCTATCATTAGCAAATTTTTTAGCAAGCAGGCAGTTTGAAATATCTTTATTCCACCATTTGGGCTTATTATTATGGCCTGGACGCCGTATTTTCGATGGTATGCAGTCTTGCACTGCTTTTAGGTAAGTGGTTTCGAATAACTTCCAAGATGTATTTATGTCGTTATTGTTAATTAAAAAGCTCCAGTCAGTTTCTTTAAACATAGCTCTAAGTTTATGGAAGTTTGCTTTCTTGAAATTGGGGACTTTTTCGATGCTACTATTTGGTTCGTTACTAGTAAACTTTAAAGTGAAAGTTATCGTACGATGGTCGCTGTTACTGAATTCATCACCAACATTCAAATTCTCTATCAATTCTTCTTTTGTTGCAAGTACAATGTCAAGAACGTTATTACCACGGGTCGGCGTTCGAACAAATTGATAAAGCGAACTCTCTTGCAAGTTCGTATACAAGTCATGTCCGGAGTGTGAAGTAAGAGTATCGCCCCACTTGGTCACAGGTAAATTAAAGTGCCAAAAATTACGGTATCTTGTGAGTTACTTACATCTGCAATTTGTTCGTAAATTTCTCGGTCAGTTTGCACTGGTTGAGCTGGAGATCTGTATATTAACGCAAGTATTATTTTTGTACCTTTATTATTCTTTATTAGCACAAAAGATGTGTCGACGTTCACAATTTGAGGTTTTGACACGAGGGTCGGGTTAAGACTTTCTTTGATATAAAATAAAACGCCACCTCCATTTTTATTTATTCGGCTGTTCTCAAACATTACATAACCGGGAAGTGAATACTCTGCTAAAAAGTCTCTATCTTCTGTATTGAGCCAAGATTCTGTTATGCCAATCACATCATAATTTTCTGTAAACACTAGTTCCTCTAAATCTGAAAAGTTATTGCGTATGCTATGAGCGTTTGCATAGAAAACCTTTAAAGTTGCAGTTTTAGAACTCACAGAACGTTCTTTCATCGAATTTTTGGTTCTGGTCGGATCTACATTTACATTCATGGCTGTCTTCGGTCCTCGGTCGTTATCCCTGGCGGTTTTGAATTTGGGTCGTGTTGGTGGAGCTTTATCCAAATTCGCGGTTCTTGACGGATTAGTATTTAATTCCTTTGTAGGTTGCCGTACTCGCTGTCTTCGGTCCTCCTTCCTGGTTGTCCTGTGCTGAGTCGATTTCCGCTCCGAAAATCCGTCACCGCATCGTTGAGAAGACGCCCAAAACGTGCTGCTCCCACCTGGTTCAGATGAACTCCATCGTCCGAGCAAGGGGATGGGGGTAGTAGTACAGGACCCCAATGGAAATACGCCTAATCGGCCATATTGGGCTATCCTTAGCTGGCTTAGCATGCGCTAGCTTTAAGAACTATTATTATTATTATTATAGTAACCTGTAACAACAATAAAACAAGTTGTTACAGGTTACTATAATAATAATAAAAATAATAATAATAATAATAATAATAATAATAATAATAATAATAGTAACAACAATAAAACAAGTTGGTGATGGGCTGGTCTATCAGAGTGAGAACTGAGCGATCTCGGCCATACCCATAGCTTACTCTGACTGTTCCTTTTACTTACATACTTTCTAGATCTCAAGTGACGGTGTCTCTTCCGTGGATTAACCTCCCAATCTACCAAGATTGGAAGCCAAAGCGTCACATTTTTCCTTTGCCCCTCAACTTTCTCTTCATAATTGAGGGGCACAGGGCCCTGGGTGGGTCTTTGGTTTCCCGGGCGTTTCCGCACCATCCTCAGCTCCCCGCCATGGAGTGGCTTCGGTCACCCAGGCTTTATTGTGGTCGGCAGGGAGGGTTCTGTGGGGGCACTCGGTTATGGCCTTGCTCGGGGACTTGGGGCTGTTCGGCCAGGCAGCTTGGGGAACAACAGGAACAACAACAACAACAATAAAACAAGTGGGAATATCGCTTGGATGGTCAAAATCGTGAATTATTACCGAGCGGTTCATTCATCAATTGTGAGCCAGCCGGCCTCACATCCTCTTCTCTCGAGGGCTGAAGTAGTACTGAGCTACTCCCTCACGCTCTCCTAGTCTCTACCTTACGTAACACACATGACCACACCATAAAACCGGTTTGGAGAAGTGTGGTAAAAATACAAAAGTAAGCACCCTTACCTCACGGTAGGAATATCCTTGTGTAGATGCAGCACTGAATAGCCTATATCTCCAGGGCTAGGCTAGGCTAAGTGGTTTTGTATGGAGAAATAAGACTTCGCCGGAGATTTTTTTTTTATCGAAAAATGTACAAATTTAGCTTGCTGTCAAAAAAAATATATATATATGCTGGCTCGCTACCGCTCGCCAGGAAAATATTGACACCTGGTTGGGCGTTTACTTAAAACAGTAGGCTGAATGGGGCCCAATGGATACAAGCCATAGAGAGGGGGACAGAAAGAGAGAAAAAAAAAAAGCGAGGTGGGCTCCCTTAAAACTTACCGCTTGAAGTTGGCGATGCAGAGATATGCGAAACTGCACAGGGCGTTCTGAAATATAACACTGATGTCAATATTCCCCCAAAGAAAACACAAAATTGCCTATATTTATATATTAGTAGGCTGGGTATCTTATATATTATACAGTAATGATAACAATAATAATAATATAGACCCTATAATTTAATACTCTATAAATATAGGGAATAATAGAGAAAATATCGGATAATTAACCGGTTCAGTACCGGAGGATACAGTAATAAAAGTCCCCCCAGTCCCAAGCAATGTGGCCAAAATGGCAGGAGAGACCACCTTTCCACCTCAAGAGTTGAGGCAAGACTGGCTCTCCCACCCATCAGTGGGTCTTATAAAGCTGAGAAGTGTTGCCATAACGGGAGCACTGCTCAAACGGCCGTGGTAGGCTACCTGGTACAGGGTTGTACATGCAGTTACAAGGAAAGTACATTACTGAAGGCTATAACCATTGCTGGTACAGTATGTGATAAGGAGAGGGGAAAGTGGGGGGGAAACATGTGGAGGAGTGATAAGAGGTATGGAGGGGGAATTATCTAACTTAATCACATATTGCTTTGTTTTGAGTGCCAGTGGGATGTTTTGAAAGGCATTTTTTATGCCTAAACTCTTAAGAGTCCCAGCGGTAGTTATGATGAATAAAAAATAATATGTTAGGCCTACAGAGACATAGGGCAAGGATCGAAAAGTAGTCTTGGTAAAGCCTATGTTATTTTAAGGACTAGGGTAAAACGGGGTAATTTCGCCGCGGCGCTAATAATTTGCATTCAAACGCAGATATCTCCGAAACTATTGCATGGATTCGGCTGCAGTTTGGCTTTGGTTGTAGAGCAGCTTTGGTTTAGGTTGTGGAGCAAGTTTGGCTTAGGTTGTAGATCTAGTTTGGCTTAGGCTTTGTTGCAGTTTCGCGGGGCCTGGAGCCGGGGCTAGCGGCGCGTCTGACGGTTTGGTCCGGTGTGTGTGGGGGTGTTTGTATGTGTGTTTGTTTGTTTGTATGTTTGCGTGTTACACAGTGTTGGCAGTAGCCGTCAGCTGCTGCCTGGTACTTTGCACTAGCACCCTACACGCCGCACCCACACGAGACACGTCCACACCCGCACTAAATACTTCCACACCCGTAGGCCTAATAAATATGTCCACAACCGCACTAGACACATCCACACCCACACTACATGTCCACAACTCCACACCCGCACTAGAAACAGTGGCGCCTAGGCCTACACGTGTGACACACCTGCATCTCTGCCCGCCCTGTTCAGTTGTGTGTGTGCGTGCAACGTTTTTCTATTGGCATGTTTAGCCCTCCAGCCCCGGCTACGCATTACATAAATATTCCCCGAAACCCGGGTGTTTTGGCCGAAAAACATCTAGGCTAGGCTACCGTATCTTTGTTATTCTGACTGCTTCCGCATTCCCGCGCATCCCCAAGCGTAGCTGTGTTTTATACCTGTAGAATGGTGTTAAGTAGAGCTCTCTAAGTCAACTGGTTCAGTTGTGATGATGATTTCATTGGAGATAACTTTATGGCAACAACAGCCACTTTACACTACTTTTCGATACTTAACAACAACATACAGGCACACACGAACAAGCGACGCTCTCCTTCTTGTGGCCGGAGATGCGGGGCGTCGGTCCAGCCGGCTGCTGTTTACATGCGTCGGACCGACGCCTCGCACACCAAGCTCACAGGCATTCAACCACTGGGCGTTAAAGAGCCCTTCCGGGCAGCTGTTGTATGCTTTTTTATGGGCGTTCAAGAGCCCTTCCGGGAACAGAGGGTTAGTGTCAGTTTGGGTTTGTGAATGTTTTCATTGCTTTTACCTGCGCACTAGTGTTTTGTCTGGCTATTAATCATATAATGTTATCTAGTTTATTAGCTAGATGATGCGTAAAATAAGTCGTGGCGAAATTACCCCGCCTGGTGCGAGAGTAACTTTTTTCAAAAAATCGGCAGCATGACCAAAACATTATATATTTTTTTTTTAGCATCTATAGCAGAAAGGCTGAATGTATAGATAACAAATTAAAAAATTCCATTTGTGGCAGTTTCTATTCGTCAAAATACGCGATTTTTGGCGAAATTACCCCGTCTTACCCTATTATACTTTTCTACTCTATCTATCTATTGCCTGACGCCGAAATCTCTGAAGGGGTGGCCACGATTAACCAAACGCCCCAATGTACCTCTGTCCCCAGTCAGTCGACACCCCTCTTCCCAACCATATACTTTATCACTCCATCCTTCCACATCTCTCTCGGTTTACCTCTCCCTCTCTGTCCTTCCATCTCGCTCTTGTACACCATCTTAGTCATTCTCTCACTTCCCATACGTTCCATATGGCCGAACCATCTCAAGGTGTTCTTTTTCACACTTTCCAGCCCATCTACCTCCACACCACACCTCCCTCCTACTTCCTCATTCGTATGTCTATCCGTCCATGTAACTCTGCACGCACTTCTCATTTCCCCACGTCTCACTCTTGGTCTGAGTTTCTCCACCAACGTTTATGCTTCGCTTCCATAAGTCAGTGTCGGGATTACCACACCATCATGCAAGGACTTCTTCACTTCCATGCTGACCACCCTATTTCTTGTTACTACTTTCAGCGTTCCTACAACCCTCTTCCCCTCTTTCCCGCACTTCTTCTTCCATACTCTCATCCTTACTCAGCACACTGCTCAGATACTTAAATGAGCTGACAATTTCCATAGCCTGACAGTTCAACTTCACCTCACACTCTGTGGCTTCATCCCTTTCGAAGACCATAACCTTGCTCTTCCACGCAATTACCTTCAGATTCCGTTTTTCGAACACTGTTCCAAACATATTTACCAGACCCTGCAACTCCCATTCATTATCACTCATCAGAACTGTATCATCAGCAAACAGCAGTACAGGGAGCGTCCACTCGTTTCCCTCCCTTATCAGTGATACACCAACATCCACTGCTCTACCTTGTATTTCTTTCATGACTCCACCCATATATACAGTAAACAACCATGGGGACATCACACACCCCTGTTTCAACCCAACATTCAGATCAAAGAACTCTCTCTGCTCATTCTCCACACATACTGCTGCATTTGCACCCTCATACATCCTTTTCACTGCTTTCAGCAACTTTCCATCTACTCCGTATAATCTAAGTACTTTCCACATACCTTCTCTATCCACTCTGTCATAGGCCTTCTCCATGTCCATAAAGGCAACATACAGCTTATGTTGCTTCTGCAGATATTTCTCCACAACACATTTCAGGGTAAAAATATGATCTACACATCCTCTTCCCTTTCTAAACCCACCTTGCTCATCACCTATCCATTTCTCCGTTATCACTCTCACTCCCTCAATCACTACCCTACTGTACACCTTCCCAACTACGCTTAGAAAACAATTCCTCGGTAGTTACCACACACTCCTCTTTCCCCTTTACCCTTATATAGGGGGACTATTATGCCTGTCTTCCAGTCATTAGGTGCACTCCCCTTCTCCCATGCTAGTTTGCACATTTTCCATACCCATTCGATCACTATCCCACCACCATACCTCAGCATTTCCCCACACACTCCATCTATTCCTATGCTAGGTCTATAGCCTATATTATATATACAGTATATATTTTTTTAATAACCAAACCTAACCAAAACGGGGCAAGTTCCTCATACAAAATGTGGGACAAAAGTTTTTGGGATGACATCTCCAGTAACCTAGGCTAAAATAAACTGTAGGCCTATTAAACTTTAGGTAAGAGTTGTGTTAGCGGGCATACCATCCGCTTTGTTTACATAGTTGCACACTCGCAGTTACATACATTTCTAATTTGATTTCTTTTGTATATAATTGCTGTTATTTCCCCCTTCTGATATTATTTATTAGTGGCCCCTTCATCATTGACGATGCGCCTTAACTTAGGTAACGGCCAATCTTTGAACTCAAGCTTGTCTTTCAAACTTCCCACCCGGGAGAGAACAAAATACGATTGCCATACATCGTGAGCGAAACGCTCTTAAAAAAACACTCACGGACTCGTCCTTCTGATGTGGGTACCACTACTAGAAAAAACTAGTAAAAAATAATAATAAAAAAAAAAAAAAAATTTGATCTTAGCAATGTGCTTCTCATACGTCTGCTGTTTGTGTATGCTCCGCCTCACTCATTGAAGCGCTAGCTCGCCCTTAATTCTCCCGGGCCCACATTGAACGGACGTGTCTCTTGACGCTCCTGTCCTGCCTTGTTCGTCACCTCCTCTCGTTTCTATTGAGTCTTTGCTCATCTTTACATGTTATGTGCTGAGGACAGGTAGCTTATCGACTTGTGTAGGATGTGAAGTGTTAAATGCAGGCCCTGGAGAATGTTTTTCAGGGTCTATCGCATTCGTGTTAGAAGGGGTCCTCGTTGTGCTAAGGCGAGGCTACTAAGTGCATTTTATATTATCCTAGCTCATTATTAGTTCACTGTGTAGTCATGAGGCTTCTTATAGGGTGAACTGGGGCCGGTTGATGGTCCTCTTTGGGTGTTCAACAAGTATACCTCTTGGGCTAATGCTCGTGGACTGTCTTACTTAGCTGAGGGGTCCTGCACGGAGCTATACTGCTCTTCAACCTACTCTTTGTGATTCTACGTGTTGGTGAGGTCTTCAGTGGTTCGCAGTTTTGTGCTACAGTGACTAATTCATCGCCATCTGCCCCCATCTAGTTGGCCTCATGTAGGTTATTATATATATGGTTAGGGGGTGTTATTATTGATGTATTGATTACTATTCAGGTATAACCATGCCATGTATGTTTCATGTTGTTTATGCCACATAATGAAGGGTTGGCCCTTCTGGCGGGATTTGTAAAGTGAGACTTATTAACAACGTGCCTCTAGTTGTTTCGTGTGGTTTTTCCGCCGCAAAACTTCTAAGAGTTATATTAAAATTCAAAACATCCGCCGTCTGGTACAGGATTGTTATGGATTGTTGTCTGTTTTGTTTACGGCGTATAGTTTGATTCTGGCTGAGCCGGCATGTAACTAAAATGGTGTTTAGGAGGTCCGGCTATATCTTCTCCTTTATCACCGATTAATCTCCGCCGCCATTAACTTAACAGGTACAAACGTTCATTGCTTGGTACATTTGGACGTTTTATCCTAGGGGTGCATCGTGGGGAGCCACGTCCGCCGGGATCTTAACGGCTGAGCCGAGAAACAAACTCACCCATCATCCCTATCATGTTGCTTTCAGGTACAGTATCTGTATTGCTCGCATGAAAGGCGCTGGTCCGCCGGGATTAATAATTAAAATCTACAGTTGCGTTGTCGCCGGATTTAGTTCTTACGTCACAAGATGAGCTAAGGGTCAGTGTTTTACACTTAGGTAAGAAGTTATTATATAAGTAGCACATGGTAGGCTACTCACTACCCTTTTACATTTCTGGGGAATGTAATTAATGTTAAGGGAACTAAGATTGTCTAGTATTATTCAACTCTTCTTTTTCTTGAACGTTGGAGATATATTTATTATATATTAAGCTTGCCGACCTAGCGTGTCCTGATGAGCATTGATTCTTGGATCTGTCTCATCCTCTGGTTCGCATGTAGGACACCTAGGACGGTCGGCTATCTCCCTGGCAGGAGGAAGTTTATAATGGATAGGAGTACTTTCTCCTTTTGTGCTGCTTTGGGTCGTACAATTATAAAGGTCATCGGGCACTCTCGATGTGTTAAGTGTGTCCCTTGTTTAGACCGATCTCGTGGTGGTTGGCTTTCCCAATCATGCCTCGAGTGTTCAGCCCTCCGCAAGGCTTATTTAAAACCATGCAGATAGTCGGTGGAAGACTATTTTACTTCATATTCAGTCAGTGTATGTAACGTACCGTTAGACGGTAGCCCGCAAAATCTTGACTATCGGATGACCATATATTCGAAGATTTGCTTCATGGGGAGTCAGTTACTTCAGCCCCTGAGGGGTTTCTGCTCGTGAGTCTTCCTTCCGCCAACCCAAGCGACCTAGGACCTCAGATCTGCCGGACGCACCTCGGTGGTCTAGCCGGCAGGACAGGTCCCACTCACCTAGACAATAGACCAAAGTCGCCTTCTGTTGAACAAGCGGCTAAGAGGTCTCGCTCTGATTTGACGCCGCACTTTCTGCAGGTGATGACAAATCCAAGAAGAGTCGGTCTAGGACGTCCTCCTCCTCGTCGAAGACGGTGGCGCAGCCTCCACATAAACCGGTCAAAACAGTCTTCGTCAGGCAGGGAGGCACTCAGAGACACATCTAGTCATGTCTCAGGCCAATTCACCGGTTTACCATTCCTCACAACCCGCACGCATGGCCTTGCCGGTATTGGGAAAGAATAAGGGCAGCAGCAGTGTTCTAGCCGGCAGGAGCATGAGCTCTTCTACCCAGCCCGCCTCAGTTCAAGACCCTTCCGAGTATGACGTACCGGATCTGAACTTTCGAGACCTTTCTGAGTTCACGTTTTCAACGACTCACAAACAAGAACACAAGATTCCGCTGCCCGGGTCGAAGAGTCTTGGTTCAAGGCTTTACCGGCCCCCAGCCCCCTGACCCGGTCACCGGGATCTACTTTACACCACCAAGGTGTACACGCCGAAGAAATGGCGTCTGGCCAACGTCCATCTTCACGACATTCGGGAACGCAGGGCTCAGAAATGTCATAGCCCGCGTCCCAGTCAGACCAAGCAAGTGGGGTTTTTGTAGCGAGGGATCCATTATAGGAGTTATTTGATCTCATGAGACAGGTTAAAGATGAGCGACAGGTATCAGTTCCAGTACCAATAGCTCCGGGGGTACGACCCCTAGGGCACGTACTTGTTCAACCTCAGGTTGATATATTTAACTTTACCTCCATCTACTGTCACTCCTGTCCCTTCCACTTTGGGGGGCTATGGCATTCTTGCCGTCCAATCTGCAGTTGTTCTCGGATTTGCTTTCTCCCCCTCTTAATAAATCCATCCCTAGTAAAAAGGGCCTTATGCCACTTTTATATGGGTTGGATGCATCTTGGTCTGTAGTTAAGCCTTTACGCCCCGAGGTTACACAACCCACAGTCACGGGTGAGTCCCCTGTTCTGAAACATTGGATTATCGAGGAAAATTAGGTTAAGCAATGAAGGGCCAAGAACCAATCTAGAGAGGTACTTGATGTTGTCGTTAGGGCCTTTACTACATTTTTAATCCTGACTATTGTGTGTCCATGCTATCTCCTGCCTTGCCTCCCGCTTCTGCCGGAAATATATTTTTCCGACTAGAGTAAGTTAGATGGGTATAACGATTTAATGCTGTTACAGGGCTTGACCCCAGAATAAAAGGCGATAACCTTCAGGGACCCTGCGGGGTCTTCACTAGTTCAGATGCAAAGGGGGGGAGTCAGGGCCGAGGGTTGCAGGGAGACAAGAGGCCCAGCTGTTTACCAGCACAATAACAAACAAAAGCAGTCATCTGCTTCCGCAAGAAGCCCATCATTGGTTTTCAAATGCCGGTTGGCATGGCGGTAGGGATACCTCCATATAAGTTTTTATTTTGGGGGGCCGCTAAACTTTCTTTATGCCAGTTACCTGAACCTTTTTGTCCTATGACACAGGTTCAGATCGATAAAGACTACAAGATGAGGCAGAAAGCCTGGAGACGCGTCCCAATGCTTACTCAGCCGCCAACTTGCGGCCTCTCTGGCCAGGACATCTGAGTCAGTAAAGGACGTCAATACCCAGAAGGCTCTTTCTCTGACTAAGCGCCTTCCTCTCCAAAACTACATTCAGTCTCTCCACGACATCCGGCTGCTCTCTTTGAGGCGGTACGGGTCCGTAAAGACCTGAGGGGGTACTTGGTTAGCAGACGCCCTGCAGAGATAGGTGGAAGACAGATTTGATCAGATGTTTTCTCCAAAAACCTAGCCTCAGGCGATGCCTGGCGCATTGTCGATCGACTTCTGGACTCACAACCTGCCACTAATTCTAAGTTGAAGAGTGGGCAGTAGGTTAAATTCTATAATTAATGCTAAGAGTTCCTTTCGTGGTCACTCCCAGTCATTTCAGTCATTGAAGACTTACACAGCCCCTGAGAGTGGCGGGACGTCTAGTGGACAAGGCCGATCCAAGGGCAGAGGGGGTTGGTTTAGGGGTCAGTCTAAGGGTAAATCCAATAGTGATGGTAGCGAGGCCAATCATCAACCCCTTTCCGAAATTAGAGTCACAACCCTCCTCTTTAATAAATTGAGACACCACAAGGCTCTCTCACTCCCAGTGCCTAAGCAAGGTGAGTTGGAAACAAGAGTAGTACTGCCGGACAACACCAGTCATGCGACTGGCAACTTCCGAGATTGTCATCGGGCGTGGCCCCGGCGGACATGGGCAAGGACAGTCGTCAGCAAAAGCCTCTCCTGACGGTGGTCTCGGCGACCCCGTTTTATGTATCCCCACAGACTCTAATCTGATCTGATTCACAATACAGCATCCCGAACGACTGATTGTGAATATGGATGTTGAGAAAAGAGAGGTCGCTCACCGGCCTCATCTAAACACTGTCCCGTTTTTTGGCACCAGGAACAACCGGGATGTGAACATGGCTGTGACAGAGGACTGGGGATAATAATCTGCTTTTTGGGCCATCTCTTCATCCATTACACCTCCCCGTGGCGTAACGGATAGCGCGTCTGGCTCACAACCAGAAGGTCCCGAGTTCGAGACCCGGGCGGGGAAGAGACATTTGAGCAAGTCTCTTAACGGTGTAGCCTCTGTTCACCTAGCAGTATAAATAGGAACCTGGTGTAAGTGGACGAAGTTGTTACGTCCCATCTGGGGTTGGTGATCGGTTACAAGGTGAGATGGGTATCGTACTGGTCAACCTAAGCCTTCGGGTAAAACTGGTACCGTAGTGAGAATGGTACCGTACAGATTAACCCTAAGTCTTCATTTCCAAATGTCGCCAATTGGCTAAAATACAGACTACACACACATCCACAACCATTCCAACGATACATAAACACTTAACATGCATTTCACGCAATACATTCCCAGTTAAGGAGGCGCGATAATAATGAGCTTAGCTCGCATTGCGTGGATTCCCCTTGACGAACATGTGAGTGATTGAAGGTGGGATCCACCGTCAAAGAGATGGCCCAAAAAGCAGATTATTATCCCCAGTCCTCTGTCACAGCCATGTTCACATCCCGGTTGTTCCTGGTGCCAAAAAATGGGACAGTGTTTAGATGAGGCCGGTGAGCGACCTCTCTTTTCTCAACATCCATATTCACAATCAGTCGTTCGGGATGCTGATTGTGAATCAGATCAGATTGACACTCCCGTCACAGGGCTGGCTGTGTTCCATTGATCTAACAGAAGCCTTTTGGCAGGTCCCAATCAACAAAAGTTTTTAAAATGTATCTAACTTTGCGTAACGGGGATCAAACGTTTGTCTTTCAAAGTATGCCCTTTGGATTAAAATCTAGCACCTCGACTTTTTACAAAATTAGTCCGACAGGCTTTGCTGCCATTACTCAAACAAGGGATCATGGTGTCCTAGTACCTAAACAATTGGTTAATGGTAGCACAATCCAAAATGATCCACCTTCAACATGACGGTTCCGTTAGGACGTCTGAAGGTAAAACAAATTATTTTGGAAGGAAACAGGTACTTTCTGCGGTTACCAGCAGAAACACTGACGAAAATTCCAACCTTAATCCACAACCTCCTGGCGGCTTGGGCGAAGCCAGGGGATTACACTCCTCCTTGACATGGACAGCTCCACCTCCGACGGTCTGGATACATACAGACACGTCAGGTACCCTGGGATGGGGATACCAATCAAACCTAGTCATCAATCATCTTATATCAATGCCAAGGAGTTGCTGGTCCCACTATTCTTTTTACAGGAGCACGGCATGAGCCAGGCAGGAAAGTCCCTAGCCTTCAGAATGGAGTATCTGACTGCAGTGACATGCAGAAGCAAGGGTCAGTGAGATTCGAGTGTTACAAGGGTTGTCGGAAAAGATCTTTCGACTAGCCGCGAGGCTGGAGAATTATATTCATGCAACGTATCTGCCCGGCGTGAAGAACGTCTGGGCAGACGCTCTGTCTAGGTGACAGAGCACTCGAGTAGAAAGGGCTCTCGAGCAAACCATCTTTCAAGAGATCTTTGCCGAACCCTACCAATCCGCAAATGGATTTGTTAGCGTCAGAGGCCAACCACAGGCTGCCTCAACCTCTCACACCTCGGAGTAAGACTCCGGCGGGGAAGGGGGATCCAGACGCATTTCTGGTAGAGTGGAACAAATGGAGAGCTCCATTTAGCTGTTTCCACCTCCAGAAGCATCCTTAATGTGCAAAGTAGTCGACAAACTACGGGGTTATCGAGGCATGGTCTCGGTGATCGCACCACTGTGGCCGGCTCAAGTTTGGTATGATCAATTAAAGACGTGGTGCGAGAACCCGGTGTCGCTCCCGATCTCGTACTTCCACTTCGACCTCAAGACCTCGCTGACTTTTGCCTTATGATTATTCAGAAGGTCAAGCGGCTAGGCCAGTTTGGGGAACCGTGACTCACAAGCTGATTACTCAGTATGCTCTATCAACAGTACCAATCTTATTAGCAGTCATTCACTACCTGGATCGTAGAAACTGACCAACTGCAGTCCTCGGGGGCTCTGATGTTTGTTTAAATTACCTATTGGAAATACAAAAAGTTGTCAGTTGTCACATTAAGGAATCGCCTCACAGCAATTCGGACACCTTTTTTCGAATTAACTGGTTTGTCCCTGCCAGAGGCGAAGGAGAAGGGGTTCATGCGGTCTTGCATCCGGCTTCGCCCTCCTCCTCGTCAACTCGCACCCACCTGGTCTCTCGATCTGGCCCTTGAAATGTTTCACTCCTGTAAATATCGTCATGATCCTCCTTTAGAGTGACGACTTACGAAAGCCATTTTCCTAATGGCATTAGCTACGGGTGACAGGGTGTCTGAGTTGGCGGCGATGAGTTTGGAGCCATCTTGCTTATGATTTTTGAGGCACAATATGAGTGTACATATTGCTCCTGCTACTAATTTCATCTAAACGTATGAACACAGTAATCATATTTTACGGAGTTTGAAGTTCCTGCTCTGAAACGGGGAGATCAGCACCATTTACTTTATCTGGTGCAATCACTCATGTCATTTATGCGGGACTCTCGGCCGGCACAGGCGGGGTCCCTCTGGGTTTTGTGGACAGGTAAACGCCTCCCAAAAAACGCCGCCTAGCCGCGTTATTAGTAGAAGTAATCAGAGAGAGTAATCCGGGCGTTTTGGCTAGGTCACACGATATCCGGTAGTGGGCTGCATCAGGCAGAGTCCTACACATTTACTCAATCGATGACATGGTCATCTAATCATACTTTCTTAACACGTTAAGTGAACCGCATGAAACCTTCTCGTACATGTATAGCATTAACCCTCCAGCCCCGGCTATGTATTATATATATATTCCCCGAAACCCGGGGGTTTTGGCCGAAAAACGTCTACGCCTAGGCTACCGTATCTTTGTTATTTGGCTTGCTTCCGCATTCCCGCGCATCCCCAAGCGTAGATGTGTTTCGTACCTGTAGAATGGCGTTAAGTAGAGCTCTCTAAGTCAACTGGTTCAGTTGTGATGATGATTTCATTGGAGATAACTTTATGGCAAAAACATCCACTTTACACTACTTTTCGATACTTAACAATAACATACAGGCACACATGAACAAGCGACGCACTCCTTCTTGTGGCCGGAGATGCGGGGCGTCGGTCCAGCCGGCTGTTGTTTACATGCGTCGGACGTACGCCTCGCACACCAAGCTTACAGGGTTTGAGCTCATGAGTGCCTCAGAGCCCTTCCGGGTAGCTCGGGTGTGTTTTTTATGGGTGTTTAAGAGCCCTTCCGGGTCTGAAGGGTTAAGGCAGAGAGTCTCGTTTTAAGCTATTTTTGTAAAGGAAAAAGGGGGGGGGGGGAGTATCCTAGCGAAGGACTCTGACCTGCCTCTTAGGTGATACAAGATATGACGAGAATGAAAGGTCATGTGATAACCCATACCTTAGACTCAAACAAGTCTAGTCAGGAAAACAATTTTATGTTTACTTTATGGATGCAATAGAGTTCACTATATATACTCATTAATCTTAAGGATTAAGATTAAAAGAGAGAGTACAAATATTTTGTAATATAGTACCTGAGGCCATAAATATATAGGCCAACTTGTTATCAGCATTGACAACTGATTTATTTTATTTTTTGTATTATAGGCTATTTGTATAGTTTATGTGTTTCACCAACTGTTCTATCAAACGTAAAGGTGACAACACCACAGGCTACCTTTAAGGAACGCCGCCTGCACAATACTTTATTTTTTTTATAAAACTGATTTTTTTAGTAAGTGTACTCTTGGACCTCCGTAATTTATTAAGTGTTTTTTTATGTTAATGATGAATGTCCCCCTCCAGTCTTGAGATATCAGGTGCATCGTCAATGATGAAGGGGCCACTAATAAATTATAGGTTTGAGTCCCGAAGGGAAGAAGGAAAACCTAATATTTAATAGTGGCCCTGGAATCATTGACAATTCTGGCCCTCCCTTCCATCCCCTTCCCATTCATCTGCTTATTTTGAAAGTCTTGATATGTCAGATTAAGGGCGAGCTAGCGCTTCGATGAGTGAGGCGGAGCATACACAAACAGCAGACGTATGAGAAGGACAATGCTAAGATCAAAGTTTATTTTTTACTAGTAGTTTTTTCTAGTAGTGGTACCCACATCATAAGGACGATTCCGTGAGTGTTTTTTTAAGAGCGTATCGCTCACGATGTATGGCAATCGTATTTTGTTCTCTCCCGGGCGGGAAGTTTGAAAGACAAGCTTGAGTTCAAAGATTGGCCGTTACCTACGTTAAGGCTCATCGTCAATGATTCCGGGGCCACTACTAAATATTAGGTTTTCCTTCTTCCCTTCGGGACTCAAACCTATAATATATGATGATGACAATAATTCATGGGGGATGAGGGTGGCTTTCCATTATTGTAGAATTTGTAACCCACGGCCATCGGCCGGTAACAAACCAATTTACCCATCACCTAGCCGTGGGATATAATAAACTCAACCCATGATTCTGTAGTTTAAATTTTAAAAAATTAAAACCGGTTTGCGTTTGCTGATTTGCATTTGGGAACCAGAAATTTCACGAGATTTGCTGATTTGTGTTTTTGGAAGTTGTAAATAAATAAACAAATTTTCTTTTTACTTACCCAGCATCCGGTGGGGAAGCATCCGGTGGGGAAGCATCCGGTGGGGAAGCATCCGGAAATGTTAAGAACCTCCTCCTCATTCTCGTCAACTGTAAATAATAATATGATATTCAGTAAAACTATATATATATATATATATATATATATATATATATATATATATATATATATATATATATATATATATATATATATATATATATACACAGTATATATATATATATATATATATATATATATATATTATATATCGTATATACGGTATATATATATATATATATATATATATATATATATATATATATATATGCACCCAACCCTCTGCTATCGCGGGTAATTGGTGCCCTAACTCTACCGTTATAGCGAGATTCGCCATAGCAGAACTGAAGGACTTATGGGAATAATTATAATTGGTGCAGAGGTCTATAATTTTGACCTATTTTTGCCCTATTTCTTGCTATTTTCACATTTTGTTTACCATATATACCGGTACTTATAATACATATTATGAGGAGATTACTTACCACACATAATATATTTGAAATCAGTCATATATAGCCTAGCCTAATTCATCGGCATAATTTCGGCGCTTTCGTCTGACACAGCATCGATAGCCTAGACCGGCGTTTGCTCTCTGTCTGTTAAAATGGTGGGCATTTATTTCCTTTATTATTACCACCAGGCCAACTATCCCTATCACTGAATGCATTTGAGAATACTTAAATAAATATTATGAGGAGATTACGTACCACACATAATATATTTGAAATCAATCATATATATCATAACCCATCGGCATAATTTTGGCGCTTTCATCTAACACAGCGTCGGCGTCGGTAGCCTAGACCGGCGTTTGCTCTGTTTTGATGGCCCTGGGAATTTAATTCCTTCATCATTACCATCAGACCCACTATCCCTATCACTGAATGCACACCAAATGCCATAATAAACGCGCAAAATAAGAGGTTCGGGCAGAAAAAAGCTTGTAAACATGTAGTTTTCCAACACAATGGTTGCCAGCTTGTCCACCGACCATGTTCTGTGACGTCATCGGGCGCCGTGTTTGAACATTCTCGTCGGTACGGAGCCGCGATAGCACCCTTTTGGGACGCGATAAGGAAATTTTAGGCAACTAGAGGGCTCAGATTTGTATGGGAACTGCGTAAGTATCCCATGCAACAATGCCGATGGTTAAAAACCCTCAAAGTCCAACCGCATGCGCGCAGATAGGCGGCCATTTTGCCGCCAACGCAAGTTCGCCACCAAAATGACACTTTCGCCATGGCGAAATTGGCTAATTGCGCAAGTGTTAGCGAAAGTGCCCAGCTCTGATAAAGAGTATTAGCGAAGTGATGCGTACAAGTAGACTGGGATGGTATGGACATGTGGAGAATGGATGAACAAAATTGGGTGAAAAAATGCAGGTCTGTGATTGTGGAGGGAGCTGCACCAAGGGGTGGACCGAGGAAGACCTGGGATCGGACTATACGTGCCGATCTCAAATCCAAAAACTTGACAAGTGAAGCAGCCCTTAACAGGGTTGCCTGGAACGCCGCCATTAGGACAAGAGACTGAAAATGCACGTTTGTGTGGAACACAATGTTATGTATGTATCATAGGCCAAAAAAAAAACATTTAAAACACCCCAGTGGCACTAAAAAAAAAAGCAATTTGTGTTTAGGCGAGATAATTTCCCTCCATTATTTCTACCACTCCTACACATGTGTCCCCCCCCACCCCCCCTCTTTTTCCCCCCTCCTCAATTGTCAGATATTTTCTCTTTTATTCCCGATATTTATCGAGTATTTTCGTGGGAGGACGGGTGGGAGAGAGAGAGGAGGGTGGAGGAGTGGAACTCTGACCCTCCAAGCCAGTCTGAAAGCTCTTCTGGTCTCTCAGTGCTATGCGAGACACGAGAGAAAGAGGGTGTCTCTCTCTCGCCGGTCTGGGCCAGATTACGACCGCGGGGCTAAAATATAAATTTTTTACCAGCCAATTGCTGTTACCACTTGTTTTATTGCTTTCCCATGTTTATATGTTCATATCAAAAGTAAAATAGGCGCATATGGATAAGTATTAACCTAAGAAGTGTGCAGGGGGGGGGGGGGGGGAATTACACCATAGCCCTGTGCGGACCTATTTCACTGTTTCCTGTCACTAAAATCGTTATCTTACCATAAATATCATTAATACTTATCCATATGCGCCTATTTTACGTTTAATATGAAGCTATTAACCTGTTACAACAATAAAACAAGTGGAAACAGTATTTGGCTGGTCAAAATTGCGAAATGAGAGCGAGAGTTACATTCATTTAGCGGAAAAGATAAACAAAGCCAATAGAATTGTAGGGCTGATAAGGAGGACATTTGTGTCACTTGACGAAGAAATATTTAGGAATCTCTATACAGCGCTGGTTAGGCCGCACCTGGAATATGCGAACCAGGTGTGGGCTCCATATATGGTAAAGGATATAGAAGCAGTGGAGAAAGTGCAGAGGAGAGCTAGCAAGCTAGTACTAACGTTGAAGAACGCGGGCTATGAGCAGAGGTTGAGGACACTGGCATATAGGAGAAAGAGAGGGGATATGATAGAGACTTTTAAGATAGTGTCAGGAAAGTATGATGAGGATGTGTGTGAAGGTATCTTCTTGATGCGGGAGGGAACAAGAACGAGAGGACACTCTAAGAAAATTTACAAAGAAAGAAATAGGCATGAAAAGGCAAAGAACTCATTTTGTGATAAGAGTGGTAAATGAGTGGAACGCACTGCCCCAGTATGTAGTCGATTCCGAATCAATAAGGAAGTTTGAAAGTAATCTTGATAAAGCATGGGGAAGACAAGATTTGAAGTTTGATTATAAAGCAAAAATACAGAGTAGTAAAAATGTTGCGTCTGCTACCGCCGCCGCCAACACCGTGAACGACCGCAGCAATGCAAGTACTGGCACTGAGCTGGATACACAGGCCTAGTTTGCCTTTTTCCAGAGGATCTACTGTAAGAAACTGTAAGAATTCATCAAGTGCGAGCCAGCCTGGCCAACATCCACCCCTTACGATGCCTGGAGCGACACTGACGTCTCTTTCCTTATCTCTTTCTCTTTCTCACGCTTGGTAACACATATGACCACGCCCTGCTAGCAACTCGCTATTGTTAGCATGAAAATATACCTAAGAATAAGGGAATAACAGAGAAAATAGGTGATAATTGAAAGGGGGGGGGGGGGGAAAAGGAGGGGATGTGGAGGAGTGATATTTGGCATGGCCAAGGGGCAAAAAATAAATAAAAATAAAAAATAAATCAATTGCTACTTGGGTGGTTTAAATGGGTTTTTTTTTTAGGCCTAGGATCATAAGAGTCTACCCACAGTGGAACGGTAAAACTCTTAAGAGTCTACCAGCACTTGATGGGTTGATTATATATACATGGTAAATTAACAATTTTAGTGAGGAATGCATCCGAATACCTTCGCACCGCGGGCACTTTCAAATACCGGTGACCGGTCAACTCAACCAGTAGACCATTTCAACCAGTAGCTCTCAACCAGTGCCAAATCAACCAATACGGTTAGGTTAGTACTATATTTTGGCATTGGTTTGGTTGGTCTGGGTTAATTTGGCACTGGTTGAAATGGTCTACTGGTTGAGATGACATGGAACCTCAAATACCATACCAACGCAGCTGCCGAGTTAAAAGTTTTTTTTTTAGGCCTTGGATCTTAAGAATCTTCCACCACCAAAACCTCTTAAGAGTCTCCTCGCCCGTTCCCAGGTTAAATCCTCCCTCCCACCTCAAATACATTTAGTCACCCTCCTCTACATTCCCCCTACCTCCCTCCAACCTCCTACATGCACAAGATATATGGCTGTGTCTCACCAGTATCTCGAGAGATGTCTAAGAGGGTGGACCTATCAAACTCAAACACATAGAACACGTTAGTTGACAGAAAACGGAAAATATTAAAATGTTTAAATCTAGGGAATTTAGTCAAATACAAAAGGCAAATAAAAGTAAATACTGTACATCAAATCAGAGTACACTCGCAACCTAAAATATATTAAGAGAGACAGGAGACCCAGTGTTGTTTAGTGACGATTTTACTTTCTGTTTGTAAAGGGATTCTAAAATCCTTAAATCTGCATTATTGCTATGGTCTAATATACTAAAGCTATTAGAGTCCACGCTTGTACCACAGTCAAAAGATGTCGTTGCTTGCCATATCCCTTCTCTTCACTATAAATAATATATATATCACTTACAGCTAAATATATGATTATTTATGTCGATCAGACGAAACTAGAGGACCGAGTAGCCTAAATTGGTATATTTATTATAATTAACAATAACAATCTGAAAACATTTCTATCTTAACGGTACCTTCATCCTGACGTTCTGGGTCAACATGATCTCCACGACCTGAAATGGGGAAGATACTATTAGAAAACAGTGAGTTACCTTATGACTAATTAATGTTCAATTTATGGTTAAGTAGTTATATTTATTGACAAGGTTAGGTAGATTTAATAGAGTAGGATGTTATACACTAGGCTATAATCACCTTGCGCACTGCTGTATATGGTAAACCCGGGTACGGCGAGAACACTCTTAACCTCAGAAGTGCGCATGGGGGTAATTAGACACCTCTGCCTGTGCGCATGTATTTGAGCTGTTTCCATCACTAAAATATAAATTTTACCATAAATAGCATTAATACTTATCCATATGCGCCTATCATAGGTTGATTATAAAGGTATTAACCTGTTACAACAATAAAACAAGTGAAAACAGCGTTTGGATGGTCAAAATCGGCGATACAGGCCGGGAGTTACATAATGTATGGCTGAGGCAAGCTCCTCTCCCGCCACTTTTCCCCAAGGCTGGAGAGACACTGTCGATCGATACTCTCTCTCTCTCTCTTGCACTCGCTTGCTAACAGTGATGACAATGCCCTGCTTGCAACTCGCTAATGTTAGCACAAAAATATACCACAGAATAAGGGAATAACAGGGAAAATAGGTGATAACTGAAGGAGGGGAGGTAGAGGAGTGATATTTTGCATGGCCCAGGGGCAAAAAAAAAAAAAAAAAAAAAAATTATGTTTAAAGTTGATTTTTTTTTTCTCTGACTCTTAAGAGTCTTCCCGCAGTTCCCGGGTTAAGAGGTTTTGGTGGGCAAGGGCGAGGACCCTCTTAAGAGGTAAGGCCTAAAAAAAACTTCCCACCTCCGACCCTCAGAGCAGCGAGCGGCTCACTAAGGTAGACGGTATCTCGCGTGGGTGTCTCACAACAGTGTTGCCGAGCGAGCGAGAGCTAATAATTAGCGGTTTTCCCGCATGTTTATGGCAACGCTGCGGATGAACCCCGCCACCTACGAAGCTCGTTCTGGTCTCATTTTGAAGCTATTTTCACCTAGTTTATGGCAGAATATAGTTCATTTAATGCAGATGCTTGAGTAATCATTCAGGAGTGCCTGAATATGCCCTAAATAGTGCAAATATAGCCGCAGCCAAGGTGTTAGGTGAGATAATTCCCCTCCATACCTCGTATCACTACTCCACATCTGTCAAAATCCCCTCCTTCCCCCCTTTCTCGCCCCCCCTTCAATTATCACCTATTTTCCCTGTTATTCCGTTATTCATTGGTATATTTTCGTGAAAACATCTCCAAACCGATCCTAGGCTGTGGTCTTGTGTGTGTCTATGCATGGGAAAGAGAGAGAGAGACAGGCCTCAGTCACTCCAGGATTGGAGAGAGGAGGGTGTGGGCCTCCCCTGTCTCTCACCTCATGAATGAACGCTTGGCAATAATTCGCGATTTTCACCATCCTAACACTATTCCCACTTGTTTTATTGTTGCTACATGTTACTATCTTCATATTACCGGTAAACGTAAAATAGGCGCATATGAATAAGTAATAACGATATTTGTCATAAAATGACGATTATAGGCGGGAATGGAGCTTAATATTGTCGCCCAGAAGTGTGGTGTTCACTACACCCTGCACGCGCCGGGTTAAATCTTAAAATGCGAGAATTGTGGACTCTAAAATATGTCATGAGGGTAAAATAGGCGCATATGAATAAGTAATAACGATATTTATCATAAAATGACGATTATAGGCGGGAATGGAGCTTAATATTGCCGCCCAGAAGTGTGGTGTTCACTACACCCTGCACGCGCCGGGTTAAATCTTAAAATGCGAGAATTGTGGACTCTATAATATGTCATGAGGGTTTGCCCCCCCCCCCCCCCGGGGGCCTAAACATATTATTGTATCCAATGGCATTCAAAATAGACGGGAACAAAATTGCAAGCATCCAACGCCGCCGTCATGTTCTCATATGTCGATCGCCGTGGTTAAGTTCGCATAGATTTTGACGGCAATTTATATATATCAGCAATATATATGATGATGACAATATATCATGGAGGGGTGAGGTGGGGCCCTCAACATATTATTGTATCCAAAGTCAGTCAAAATAGACGGGAACATGATGGCAAGCGTCCGACGCCACTCCGCGTAGTTTTAAACAAGGCTGGCGGTAAGCCCAAATTCTACATTCTACCCAGAAAGGATAGGCCTAGCTTGGGCCTATAGGGTACTTTTTATTTTATTGTTCATATACTTAGCCTTGGCCTAGTAGAAAATAACATGGGTGTGGCTGTCAGTCAGGCTGTGGTCTTCTCTTGCGGATGGTACGACCGCTAACACAACTCTTAACCGTTTATTAAATTTATTTGTCTAAAAAACTGTAGGCCTATAGAAAGCCTTAAAATATAGATATAGGCCTAATTATAAAATTTTAGACCCTCTCCATTACCAAAAATAACGCAGGAAATGCTCTCTTAGATACCTTAAATTACAAAAAAATCCAGGGGGGGGGGGGAGGGCATGCCACCGGACCCCCCTCGACCTCGCGTCTGCGGCGCTCGGCGTTGAATCGTGTGCAAAGTCTACTGAGTTCAGGAAAAAAAAACCATCACATTCACATTTTAGTGCTTTGACACCCTGCCTACGTGACCTAAAATGTATATTGTCCCTTTTGGTTTTACTTTGTGTTGTGCTCTTTCACTTTACTAATTTATTTTCTAAACAGCTTCTGTCTTCTTTCTTCGGACAATATGCATTTATATTAGTTCTCCAGTTATTCAAGATGGCCGCCATTTTTCCTTCCACCCTTATTTAACCCACAAAGTCTAAGGAAAAATAATATAATTTGCAGCGGTAAAAGACTACTATTCGGTGACTACTACTGTAAGAGAAAGCTATAGAAAACACTTAAAAGAATTATAATCCCTTACGTGACCTAAAATGCATTTTGTCTGTAATAGGCTAGCCTATTTGTTTGTAGGTTTTTTATTAACATAGCCTAACGGTCAATATTTACAATTTTTTTATTTTTTTTATGTTATTTTTATGGTTTAGCCTATAAGCTTTCAATAATGTTATTTTTATGGTTTAGCCTATAAGCTTTCAATAATAAAATTATTTCATGGAAATGAGTAGCCTATAAAATCTATTATCCAAGAATCTAAAACCCGGCCCCCGATAGTGGGAAGGGCTATGAATAGGGAAATTGAGGGGTAAAAAGCGTATAGGCCTAAAGCGAATATAAGACATTTAACCTAACAACCTTACCTAACCTGCCTGGTATTATGGGTGGGGGGCTGCTGCCCCCACACCCCCGCTGATTGGAAGAAGAAGGGTAAAACTGCTAACAGTAGAAATTCAGTTGGGGTGGAGTGAGTAATAGCCTAGCCTATGTTATAAAAATCTAATCTACTTTGAGAAGACATTAGCCTAACCTAACAACCTTACCTAACCTATCCTAGTATTAGGCTATAGGTGGGGGCTGCTGCCCCCACACCCCCGCTGTTTGGCATCTTTGACTTAGATTTTTGGTGTAGGCCTATTTGTAGGCCTATGTGAAGCGGGTATTTTTTCAGGACAAATTGGATTTTCGGTCACGTATGGGATATAATGTTCTAAATGTGTACTATAGCTTTGTCATCGAGTATTAGTCACCGCAATATATGTCTTTACCGCTGCATATTAAATTATATTTCCTTAGACTTTGTGGGTTAAATAAGGGTGGAAGGAAAAATGACAGCCATCTTGGATCAGCTGAGAACTAATATTTTTCACTTTTTTACTGTACTTTTAGTATTTTGTCATATTCTATATCAATGCTAATCCTGCGGGGGTCTGGCGGGCAGTGGGGCGGCAGCCCCCAGGTTAGGTTAGGTTGTTAGGTTAGGGTAATGACAAAATATGGTTTTAGGGGGCATGTTTTAATATTGCAAAATAATGGGTAAAAATTTATTTGCAGAAGGAAAATCACCTTCAAACACACTAATCAATGAAGGAACTGATGAGAAAAAGGATTATAGGCCTAGGCTAATAAAAAAAAACATAGGGCCTAGGCCTACGGCTACGTGACCGAAAATCCAATTTGACCTTTTTTCAATGTGTCGATAAAGAAAATCCTCCATGTGGACTAGGCTATATAGCCTAGCCTATGGAGAAAAATATGGCCAATCTATTGGTGCCTCTTTTACAAAAACCTAGGCCTACGGCTACGTGACCGAAAATCCAATTTGACCTTTTTTCAATGTGTCGATAACGAAAATCCTCCATGTGGACTAGGCTATATAGCCTAGCCTATGGAGAAAAATATGGCCAATCTATTGGTGCCTCTTTTCTCACCTGGTAGGGCCGCCAATCGGTAGCGCAAGGAATAGGCAGCCCAGGAGATAGCATAACACGCCAGTCAGATGCAACATTTGAATGTACTGGAGATGCTTGACAATGGGGTGACTGGTAGTGTGTGTCGGACCAATAATATGATGGGGTAGTTTGTCAGGCCAGTCAGGGGTTGAGATGTTGCTAAAAAATGGGAAAGGGGATTTTATGGGTTGAAGAGTGAGTTGTGGAGGTGTTGGTCAATTTACATTTGAATTGAGCAAGGGAGGGGGAATTAACTATTTCAGCTGGTAGGGAGTTCCACTGATGGATTATACGACAGGAGAAAAACCTTTTTCCTTAGGCCTAATAAATTGTTTCTCATAACCCTGCAGTAGGCCTAGTGACATCATGTGTTTAGCCTACTTACCGTCACCAGTGCAGACAAAGCAGTCCACGACTGCCCTGGTTAGCCAGGATATGAATTGGCCCATGTTCACGTCGACGTCGTCTCACGCTGGTTTGTCCAGCTAAGTCACAAGTCACAACTCAGATGGTTGATGACTCAGGAGTGAGGTCTTCTTCTTCTTCTATCTGATCTGATCAGATGTGGTTCGGGAAGTAATGCCTTAACAACGGCAATTCCCTGAGAGGTTCTTGTAATTTTCCTTTTGTGACGTGCTCTGTTATATAATAATATTGTATTTCTTTTCTTTTTATTTTTATATGTTGCATTATAATCTATAATCTATAGAACCTCTCCGACCCGCCGTTGCTCGTAGATGAAAACACCTTTGTTACGGTGCCCCCTATGTGCTTCTCTTTCTTGACATGTTTTCACTGTTTGGTCTTCTTTGTTGGTCTTCTTGTGAGTTGTCTTCTAACATGGGAATTTCTGTGCTCCTCTATGTCTTCTTACTTGATTGCTTTCCAGTTTGGTCTTCTCTTTCCTCTAAATAGGCCTATCATTATTTAGTTCTCTTCTTTTACTCCACATTGCAAGAACCGTTTTCTTCTTATTTTCCACCGATGAGTCACTCAGTAATAGTATGCTTGCAATGTTTTCTTGTTTTGTTAGTGTGTTATCACTGAAAGTGTCCAGCTGATTCTATATATTTATTATATATAGTGGCCCCTTCATCATTGACGATGCACCTTAACCTCTGAAGTGCGCATGGGGGTAATTGGAAACGTCCCCCTGTGCTGACGTATTTGAGGTGTTTCCGTCACTAAAATATTCATTGTGCCATTAATAGCATTAATAATTATCCATATGCGCCTATTATGGGTTGATTATAAAGGTATTAACCTGAAACAACAATAAAACGAGTGAAAACAGCATTTGGATGGTCAAAATCGGAGATATAGCCCGCGAGTTGTATAATGTATGGGTGAGGCAATCTGCTTTCCCGCCAATTTCCCCCAAGGCCACTGAGACACAGTCGATCGATACTCTCTCTCTCTCTCTTGCACTCGCTTGCCATCAGTGATGACAACACCCTGCTTGCAACTCGCTAATGTTAGCACGAAAATATACCTCAGAATAAGGGAATAACAGGGAAAATAGGTGATAACTGAAGGAGAGGAGGAAAGTGGGGAAGGAGGGGAGGTAGAGGACTGAGATTTTGCATGGCCCAGGGGCCAAAAAAAAATAAAAAAATAAAAAAATAATTTTTTTTTTTTTTTTTTTTTCGATGTCAAAAGTTGATTTTTTTTTTCACTCACTCATAAGAGTCTCCCCGCAGTGCGCCGGGGGAACTCTTATGAGTCTCCCCGCAGCTCCCGGGTTAACATGATGCAGAGACATAGTAGTTTCATATTTTTGCCATCAAGTATCGATAAATTTACTACTATAGGGGTTCATATTATCGCCAGGTGAAAAGAAACAAAGTAGGCTATAGTTAATTTCTAGGCAATGTTCCGATACATTATCATGTACTGTACATATTAAGGGGGAAGTAGTCGTTTTTTCTGGACCCCCTTCTCCCTCATATTTAGCATAGGCCTACTAGTTTTGATATTTTAAGACGTTCGTTCCGCTAGTTTGGCTATTTTGAGAACCTACGTTTTTCTACCATCAAACACATGTAGGCTACAACTTTAGCTTGAAGGGGCGACCAGGTGTGTGTGTGTGTGTGTGTGTTAAGCTCGAAAGGAAGGTGTATTAATGCAAGGTATAGGTGGGCAATTCATAGCCATATAATTATTCTCGATTTATTTTTTCCATTTAAAAGTGACTATTTGATTTGTGTGTTTGGTTCTGGTAGTGTGGTTACCATTAAACCAATTTATTCACCTTTAAGCCAGTGTCACACGAGCGCTTTTTCCCGGCAAATTTCTACGAGCAAGTTATTTCTCGTGATATTTTGAGGCCTTGTCACATAGGAATCGGAAACTAGACGGAAGGTAGATTATACAATAATCTGTCTTTTTCCAGATGATGGTAAATTGCTATTTTGCCATCCTGATTACTCGGCTAAACGAAGATTTTGTAGCGAATTATGTTACTAATGATGGAAACTTGGCAATAATATGATGCAGAGACATAGCATTATCATATTTGTCCAGTAAGAATCGATGCATTAGATGCTACGGGATTCAATTTACCATCAAGTGAAATATAACCGCTTATAGGTGGCTGAAATTCTGATATAATTAGGGTATTTTTAAAGCTGCCAGACAACAATTGCTCGTAAATATTGACGGAAATATAGCTCGTGTGACACCGCCTTAACCCTTTCAGTATACAATTATGCATTTCATACCTTCATTCTGGCTGTCCTTAAGCGATTTTATGCAATTTAGAAACATTCTTTAGGATTTTAACCAGTTCAGTACCGGTGCCATCCTTTTACTGTAGCCTACCTTTATTCTGGTTACTATTAGAAGATTTAATTCGGTTTAAAAAGGGCCTCAAGCAATTGACCACTTGTGAGTTTCAGGCTATAAGGAAGTTGGAGCCGTGGACATCGATATTGAACAGAAAAGCAATAATAATGTATGTTTCTGATGGAACAAATTGTATGTTGAATTGGGTTTTATGTATTTACTGTATATATGTAGCCTACTACTACCGTATTTTTGCTGTTAAATCTGTTAAATATCGTTGTATACAGCTCCAACTTCCTTATAGATCGAAACTCGCAAGTCGGCAATAAACAGGTTTCGAACTATCCCCTTTTAACCCCTGTTAAGGGGCGGTTACACATGCACGAATCCTTAAGTTCTTAAACTGCACAAAATCTTCTAAATATAGCTAGAATATAATTGAAAAGACATCTGCGGTACAGAAGGGGTTAAGGGGATAAAACTACTGTAACTCAATTATGCCTCTGACTCGCATAGATCCTTCTCAAGCTGAATAAGATCGTATAGTGATAGTAAAAATAAACTGTTAAATAGCGTCATAATCCTTAAGGGGTTAAGAATGATCTCCCTGTCAGTGCGTAGAAATTGTCTTGGATAATTGTAGCCTATTCAGCTTTAGGAATCAGTAGACAATTTCTTCGGTATTCTCTCAGTAAATATTACATTATGGTTAAGGTTAGTCAAGTGTATTCAACTTAGGAAAGGTCTCACATAGTGTATAGATGTACCTTCAGCGGTGGACACGAATGAATCACCTCCATATCCCGAGGTAATTTGTTAGTTTCTCTAGCATGCTTTTAGGGGAGGGTTGCTATACCATGTTCCAAATAGGTAGGCCAGAAATCGTGAACCCTAACCTCTGCAACTAAAAAAGGGCTAGAGCAAATGGACTGTAAATTTCCACACCTATTCCCGGGCTGACTCTTCCCAAACGGTAGAAATATTAGCTGGATAACTCTAGTTGTTTGTGAGTTATAGAAGTTAATGTTCAAAAGTTTTGGGTTAGGCCTATAGCCAAACCGCGGTACCGGTAAGTGAAATGTGGTAATGATTCAACTTGGAGTTTTATGAGATTCGTCACTATGGTGTGTGTGTGTGTTTCCTCCAGCTGAAGGTAAATTATCATGTCCCCATTTTGCTTACTGCACTATTACGAAGATACTGTAGCGAAATATGTTGCTATTTGTGACAATTTGGCATTAATGTGACTCAGAGGACTATGGCTTCTCTGTTTCTTTTCAACTGACGGTAAATTGCAATGTTCCCCTTAAGATTGCTCAGTTATTTTGAAGATTTTGTAGTGAAATATTGTGCTAATTATATAACCTTGGTGTTATAGTATGATACAGAGATTTAGTAGTTTCATATATTTCCATGGAGTATTGATAAATTAGCTGCCAAGGGATTCAATTTATCGTCAAGTAAAAAGAAACAGAGTTTATTGCTTTTATATTTCCCATTAGGTATGATGAAATACTTGGTAAGGGATTCAGTGTACGGTTGCCCACATAAGTTCTGTTCCTCTCCGTGATCTTATACCTAGAAATATAATGCGCATGATTGAATTACGAGTGTAGTTTCTTATGCAGTGGTTAACTCATCTGATTAAGTTGTCAATAGATAATTAAAAGAAACCACACTCGCGTTTCATTCATACTATTTTACTTTCATACATATAAGATCACGGAGAGGAACAAAACTTATGTGGGTAACTGTACCTTCAGCTTCACCAACTAACGGGGAATAGGATAATAGCTGTATTGTCCATTATAGGAATAGGTTTTGAGGAGTAGGGGTGAGGATGGGTAGGTGAGGTTAACCCATTCAGTACCAGGGACGTAATTTACATCATATTCTGGTAATTTCATTCAGCTTAAGAAGGTCTCAAACTATCTTAACCAACCCTTTTAACCACCACAGATCCTTCCTAAGCTGCTTGATATCGTCTAAATTATAGCTAGAATAAAATATAACACGTCGCTGGTACTCAAAGGGTTAAGGGGGGAATGGGTAGGCGGTGGAGTAGGGGGGAGGATGAGTGGAGCGAAGGAAGTAGAGGGGAGGGGTAATAATATAATAATACTTTATTTCAGACTCACACAGTACAGAGGGGACCATCTGGGGTCCATATATACCTTACAGTAACATAAATATATATAAGCTACTGTACATAGGCTACATAAAATAAAAAGAAATTAAATAATACCCAGCTTGCTATCATGTAGTTCACAGCACTGCCTCAACCAAAAACAGTGGTCATCAAACTACTGTGTTACCAAAACCACTGTCCTAATTGTGTACAGTACCATGCCTCACATCATTTAGCTTCCGGTACAGTATGTTGCTACAGTACAGTATAGGAATATCGGTACTGTACTGCACTATGAGGTTCAGTACCGGTATGCTAATTCTGTAGAGTAGCAGACCTGAAATAATTTCTTAAGGTTACATATAGAGCAACTTCCTCCAGTGTGCCTGGATCCTGGAGGTGTACACTATGCTTGGAGTTTGTAGCATTTTAATGATCAGAAGTGTTAAGGCGCTGAATGAATTTATATGTTAGCTTTCTAATGAGTGATTGGTAACAGTGTAAGTTCATATAGGCACATAGCGTACTTGTACTCTCATATTTTGAGAGCCCAGAAACATTTTCATGATATTGTGATATGAGATACTTAGTCTATTCACTGTCATTTTCTTATAGTTCCACCATAGTTGTGCTGTATACATTGGTGAGCAGTAGGAGTTGAACAATGTTATTTTTGTATCCCATGTGCACATATGAAATTGTCTTAATATTGAATTTCCCTGCATGTAAAGTTGCCTTCGCTGACGACCCATATCCTCATCATCTGAGCGATCACTTGAAATATAGTGTCCTAGATACTTTACTTTACTTACTTCTTCTATAATTTCTTCATACAAATGGAATTTAGGTAGCTTTGATTTCAATAGAAGGTTAGATTTAAATATTATGATTTTGCTCTTTATAGGATTAAATTTGACTGAATGTTCGATTCCAATTTTTCACATACTCTTAATAATTTATCCAGTCCTGCTCCAGAGGGCGCGATTAAGGCTAGGTCATCAGCATACATGAGATGATTTACAATGGTGCTGCCAATACAGCACCCAGTGCGAGTCTTGTTCAGCTCCAGACTAAGATCATCCATGTAGACGTTGAAAAGATACGGAGACAATATCCCCCCCTGCCTAACACCATTGGTTACGGCGAAAGAGCCTGACAGGATGTTGCCCCATCTTACACACATTTTTTGATTAGCATACCAGAAAATAAGTATCCTAACAATATAGCTAGGCACTCCCCTGTTAACTAATTTTTCAAATAAGGTTTTGTGACACACCCTATCAAAAGCCTTACTTGCATCAAGAAAACAAGAGAAAATTGAGCTATTTAGTTTGTTGTATGTATCAATCACTTCTTTCAGCACATATATGCATTGGTCTGTGCCGTGATTTTTCTTAAGGGTAGAGGAGGGAACGTGGAGGTGGGGGGAAGAGCCGAAAAGGGTAGGATAGATAGGTGGTGGTGGAGGCGGGGAGGAAGGGTGGTGATGGATGGTGGTGGTGGGAGTAGAGAGAGAGGGGGGAGGATTGGTAGGTCACAGGTGATGGAGGTGAGGGTAAAGGAGAGGATGGGTAGTTGTTGGTGCTGGTAGGGGTAAGGGGAGGGAGGGGGGGGGGGGATAGGTGGGCGGTGGAGTGTGGGTATGGGTTTTTGAGGTGGGGAGGATGCATGGGTAGCCTATACCGTGTTCCAAATATGTAGCCCATAAATCGTGAATCCTCACCTCTAGCCTATAATTCAAAAGAGGCTTGAGGAGCAAATAGGCTGTCAATTTCCACACCTATTCCCTGTTTGGAGAGAGAGAAAGAGGGGAGAGCGATGGGTGAAGGCATAAATACTAAATAGATACAACAAAAAGTACGTCAAAGATTATTTTCTTTTCTTTTTTCATAATCTTTGTTTACCACTCAGTGAAAACCCCAAACACTTTGGGGAACGTTGTTGCTGAAGGCCATGCATCATATAATTTCATATTATACAATGTTCAGAATTTATAGTAGCCTACATCAGGACTATACAAGTTTTAACATTTATTCATTTAAGTCTACCCTAGCCTACTCAATTTTCTCTACTCCGTTTTCTATGAGTACTGTACAACTATTCTATTTGATATGCGACGTACACAAACTCTAGAGAAGTGGTGAGATTGTGTGTTTCTTTTACATTTTAAGGCTGAGTCATAGGGATCATGTTAATATCCACTTGCGAGTTTAAGGCTATAAGGAAGTTGTTGTTGTTGTTGTTCCCCAAGCTGCCTGGCCGAACAGCCCCAAGGCACCGAGCAAGGCCAAGGCCATAACTGAGCGCCCCCACAGAACCCTCCCTGCCGACCACAATAAAGTCTTTGTGACCGAAGCCACTCCATGGCGGGGAGCTGAGGAGGGTACGGAAACGCCCGGGAAACCAAAGCCCCACCCAGGGCCCTGTGCCCCTCAGCAATTATGAAGAGAAAGCTGAGGGGCAAAGGGAAAATGTGACGCTTTGGCTTCCAATCTTGGTAGATTGGGAGGTCAATCCATGGAAGAGACGCCGTCACTTGAGATCTAGAAAATATATAAGTACTGTAAAAGGAACAGTCAGAGTAAGCTATGGGTATGGCAGAGATCGCTCAGTTCTCACTCTGATAGACCAGCCCATCACCACCAGGCTATAAGGAAGTTGGTTTAAGTGGTTTTTGATGTTCATGATGAATGTCCCCCTCCAGTCTTGATCTCAGGCGCATCGTCAATGATGAAGGGGCCACTAATAAATTATAGGTTTGAGTCCCGAAGGGAAGAAGGAAAACCTAATATTTAGTAGTGGCCCCGGAATCATTGACGATTTTGGCCCTCCCTCCCATTCATCTGCTTATTTTGAGAGTCTTGATATGTCAGATTAAGGGCGAACTAGCGCTTCGATGAGTGAGGCGGAGCATACACAAACAGCAGACGTATGAGAAGCACAATGCTAATTCTAAGATCAAAGTTTATTTTATTATTTTATTATTTTTTACTAGTTTTTTTCTAGTAGTGGTATACCCACATCATAAGGACGAGTCTGTGAGTGTTTTTTTAAGAGCGTTTCGCTCACGATGTATGGCAATCGTATTTTGTTCTCTCCCGGGCGGGAAGTTTGAAAGACAAGCTTGAGTTTAAAGATTGGCTGTTAGCCTGTTACCTACGGTAAGGCGCATCGTCAATTATTCCGGGGCCACTACTAAATATTAGGTTTTCCTTCTTCCCTTCGGGACTCAAACCTATATTGTAGAGATTGTTGCATTATTTTAGCGATATTCTGTATATTTGAGCCATTTTAAAGCGATATGGTAGATATTGTGGCATTATTTTAGCATTATTCTGTAGATATGATCCATTTTAAAGTGATATTGTAGAGATTGTGGCATTAGTTTAGCGATATTCTGTAGATTTGAGCCATTTTAAGGCGATATAATAGAGATTGTGGCCATTATTTTAGCGATATTCTGTAGATGCCCATTTTCGCCGGGGCCATGCCCGGTGACAATCCCGGAAACTGCCAGTCACATGACTGCTATTGTCCAGCAGAACTACCCTCGGATCCGTCTCGCCTTGCCTTGGCACTGGGAGTGAAAGAGTTGCGTGGAGTCTCATTTTTTTGGATTGGAGGGTTAATGACTGACTTAGGATTGGGGGGATGAGAGGCAGCTTGATATCATTGCTAACGGGTTTACCCCATGACTGCCCCCTGAACCATTTCCCTCTACCCTTGGGCTGACCGCATCCTCGAGACGTTCCGCTGCTTCCAGGGGTTGTGTGAGTCTTTGGTGACTGAAATGACTGTGACTGACCACGAAATTAACTCTTATTAGATTTAGTCTTAAATGATGGCTTGGAAGCAGTGGCATTCTGAAAGTCTAACAGGAAGTTAACGGTGCGCCAGGTGTCCTCAGAGGCAAGGGTTTTAGTGAAGACATTCGATAAATTCAATCTCCTACCAATCTCTACAGGGAGTCTCCGTACCAGGTAAACCCTCAGATCTTGACGAACCCGCACCACCTCAAAGAGAGCCGTGCGGATATTGCCAAGGGACTGAATGGAATTCTGGAGTAAGAGAGAGTAAGAGGCGCCTAGTAAGAGAGAGAGTCTTATGGGTGCCACCATGACCGACTCAGTCGTCCTGGCCAGAGAGGCCACAAGCTGGCGGCTGAGCAGGTTTTGGGACGCTAACCTCCAGGCCTTCTGCCTCATTTTATAATTTTTATCTATCTGTAGGCTTACCTGGGTGGGGGAACAAAAGGGTTCAGACAACTGACAAATAGATAACTTAGGGGCCCCCAAAAAATCAAGTATATAATGTTGTGGGGTCCCTTCCGCCTTGCCTACCGGCATAGAGAACCAATGATCATCCTCTTGCGGGAGCTGATGACTGATCTTATTAATAATAGTACTGGCAAACAGCTGGGCCTCCTGCCCCCATGCCGCCCGCGGCCCACGGACCCGACTCCCCGCCACTAATATGAACTACGGACGTACCTGCGTCGTCCCTAAACGGTACTGATTTTAACTCTGGGGTCATTCCCTGCAAATGTTTAATATCATTCAACCCATCTGATTTAGCCCAATCTGAAAATAATTTCCCAGAGGAAACGGGAGGCAGGGCAGGGGACGGCATGTAGACAAAATAATCAGGATGATAAATGGTGGGGATAGCTTTAACAATGACATCTAACACAGGTGTCTCACCTGTAACCGTGGGCTGTGCGACCTCGGGGCGAATGGCTGTAAGAACAGACCAGGACATATCAAGTCTGTATAAAAGGGGCATAGGGCCCTTCTTAAAGGGAAGTGAACGATCAAGGGGAGGTGGAATAAGATCTGAGAACAACTTCAGATTGGAAGGTAAAATTGCTGCGGCTCCGGAAGTGGTAGCCGCTGGAGTGACTGTGGGAGGAGGAAAATTAACATCAACTTGAGTCTGAACAGGCGCCTGGCCTCGAGGTCGCACCGCCGGGGCGACAGGTGCCGTTACTTTAACCTGTCGCTCGTCCTTCACTTGTCTCATAAATGCAAACCACTCCTGCAACACACAAAACACAAAAACACAAAAACCCCACTTTCCTGGTCTGACTGGGAAGCAGACTGAGACACATCTGAGCCCTGCGTTCCGGAATTCTGAGAAGCTCATGGTCGCTGGCCAGGCGGCAACTCCTCGGTGTCTACTCCTTGTTGGCGTATGGTGAATCCCGGTGACCGGGCTGGGGTGACTGGTAAAGCCTCCAACCAAGATTCGCCAACCTGGGCAGCAGTATCACGTCTTTCTGTCTGTGTGAAGGGAACGCTGGGCTGAGATATATCTCCCAGGTTTAGGTCCAGGACATCATAGTCCATGGGTTTCTGAAACGAGTCAAGTTAGTCAGAGGAGCAGTCATCCTCCTGACGGCTGGACACAACACTACTGCCACGCTCCGATCCTAATACCAGAATAGCTTTGGGTTCAGGCTGCAGTCGGTGCGGGATTGTGAACCGGTGTGAATGGCCGGAGACATTGCTTGCTGTGTCTCTAATGGCCTCCTGTTGCGACGAAGAAGAGGTATGTTCCGGCTTGGATGGTGGTAGCTGAGCTGCCTTCTTCGAGGAGGAGGATCTTTTGGAGTGCTTCCTTCTGTCTTTCCTATCATCGCCCGATGAGAGTGCAGCGGAAAAATCAGAGCGGCGTCTCTTTGACTCTTTTTGAACTAGAGGCGAAGAAGACCTGGGAGCGCTGCTACGGGAGAGCGGGACCGATCTCGCCTAGAAGATGACGAAGGCACTTCCGGCGGATTTTTGGTGGTCCGGGGTAGCTTGGTTTGGCGGGAGGGAGCATCGCGAGTATCTGCCGAAGCCGGCGAAGTAACTGTTTGCTTTACATTAAAACTACCGGAAACATAGGCGGAAGGCTCTGATTTAAGGAAATCATCTAACAAATGGTCATCCAACTGCAAAGATTTATGAGCAACTGTCTTACAGTATGTTACAAATACTGACTTAATGTTGAGTAGAATTGTCTTACACTGTCCATCAGAATGAGTGAGATAACCATTTGCATGACTTGGATAACCAAGGGCCATGAGACCTGTCCAAACAAGGCACACATTTAACGCACAAAAGATGACCAATGACCGCTAAAATTTTTGGGGCGCAAAACGCAAAGCTACTCTTATCCATGGCTCCCTCCCGCCGGGGAGATGCAGATCCTCCTAGGTGTTCAGACTGCGAACCTGAGGGTGAGAAAGTTTCAAGAATCAATGCTCATAAGGACACGCTAGGCTGGAAAAACTAAAATATAAAATATCTCCAACAATAATGAGGAAAAAGACTTGAATAACACTATACAATCTTATTTCCCCTTACGTTATCTACATTCCCAAAAAATGTAATTGAGTAGTGATCGAGTAGCCTCCCATGTGCTACTGGTGTATATAACTTCTTACCTAAGTGACCAACACTGACCTAATCCCATCTTATGAAAGAACCTGAACCGGCGACCAACGCTACTTGAATCTATTGTCTTTAACTCGCAGCGGACCAACGCCCCGATATAAGCCACACATATTACTGAGATGCTAAAGATAGGAATGGGTGAGTTCGTTTCTCGGCTCAGCCGTTTATTCCCGGCGGACGTGGCTCCCCACTGTTTAACCACTAAGAGAACGTTCTGATAGTACCAAGCAATGAACGTTTCTCTGTTAACCTTCTCAGACAGGATATATTAACTTACGGGTTGGCAGACCGCCCGGTATTTCCCCCCACAATAGTCTTTCTCACACTGAGGGACCGTTAGGAGTCGGAGGAATATTGAGTTGCCATCAATCGACAGATTATGATCTAACTTACGTAACTTACTGAGCTCAAAATGACGCAGAAGCGTCATATAACTTATTATTGAGCTTTTTCACTAAGTTCATATGACGCGGTAGCGATATTTGATAGTTTGGGGCGGAACCGTCATATGACGCAGTAGCGTCATATGTGATGGAAAGAGTTAAGTTTGTGAGGCGGAAAAGTTTTAAGTGAGGCGGGTAGCCGTACTCTCCCAAAAGACATGTGTAATAAAATGTCGGTCAACCGAAATTAAACTAACGCCAGTAAGCAAAACAGACAAAATCCAACCTATCCAGTGCCAAACAAGAATAATCTGAATGTAAACATAGCTCTAGATGTTTCCGGAAGTTTCCCGGCGGGGAAACCGCGTGAAGCAACTAGAGGCACGTTGACTAAGTCTCACTTTAACAAATCCCGCCGGAAGGGCCATACCTCCCAGAATAAATAACCCAACTTGCACATATTATGGCATAGTTATACATTAATAACCACAATCAATAAATAACACTTCCTAGCCATAAGAATACAACCTACATGAGGCCAACTAGATGGGGGCAGGTGTTGATGATATCAATAATAATAGAACAAACCTGCACTCCAGCGAAGACCAAACTCAACATGTAGCGATCAAGAAGCGTTGGCTGAATAGCGTCATGGCTTCGTGCTAGATCCCTCAGCTAAGTGAGAAAATCTAAAACGCACTAGCCCTCATGGTGTAGAGCATACTGTTGAACACCCAAAATGGACCGAACAACAGGCCCTGGTTCACTAAAAGAAGCCTCATGTCTAACAAGCGAACTAAATATGGGCTAGGATAATGAACCAAGCACGTGGGAGCCTCGCCTTAACACAACGAGGACTCCATCTAACACACTCGCCTTTACTAAGTACCCGGAAAACAGTCTCCTAGGGCCAGAGAAAGGACGTACACAGCCTACTCCTAGTCTATAAGCTACCCTGACCTCAGCACTTATAGCATGTACATGAGCAAAAGACTCACAATGTCCGAGGGCAGGAGAAGAATGAAGGAGGGCTGGCACACCCACGAGGCACGTCCGCCACGTCTGGGCCCAGGAGAAGTAAGAATGAGAGACCGCTTCGAGGACCGATGCGAAGCGTGCGGGAGACAGCAGACGCATGAGAAGCGCATTGCTAGATCACGTTTAATTTACACATATTATTTAATTCAATAATCAATAAAATATCCTAGCCATAGTAAATTACCTCTATAACGAGGCTTAGGGCAAGTAGCACGAAGACACATGACGATCTTACCCTCCAGCGACGACACAGCAACCAGCTACCAATGATTCGCCCCGAGCCAAAGGGGGAAGAAAACCAGAATCCCCACTCTGGAAAGTACCACACTACGTGTGGCAACTCTTAGACCAGAGCGTCTGCACGATGGGAACAACACACGCTACTCTATCAGAAGGATAACCAGTAGCGGTGCCCCGCATATAATTAGCCTCTTAAATAGCTAAAAAGCAAAGCTAAATGCTGAAAAACAAAAGTTATAAACAAAGGCGCCCGAACCCAAAGGGGACCGCATGGAGGCTTATCACGGTACCCTATTTCAACACACTCCTGTGATCGTGCCAATGTGGATACCCATCCTAACTAGTCTAAACCTATTCTAGAACATCTCAGATAGATACAAATGAGCAAAAGACTCACTAAGAGACGAAATAATGCAGAATGAAGGAAGGACAGTAAAATACCGAGAAACATACATACATAGGCCTACATACATAAAATTTTAAGACTGAGTGTTCCACATATACGTGCAGTTTCAGTCTCTTGTCCTAATGGCGGCGTTCCAGGCAACCCTGTTATTAAGGGTTGCTTCACTTGTCAAGTTCTTGGATTTGAGATCGGCACGAATAGTCCGATCCCAGGTCTTCCTCCGTCCACCCCTTGGTGCAGAGCTCCCTCCACAATCACAGACCTAAATTTTTTCACCCAATTTTGTTCATCCATTCTCTCCACATGTCCATACCATCCCCGTCTACTTGTACGCATCACCTCGCTAATACTCTTTATACCTAAACATCTCCTCAGCTCAACATTTGTTATTCTATCCTGTAGCCTGGCCCCACACATCCATCTCACCATTCTCATCTCATTACGTTCCATTCTGCTGACATCCTCTACTTTAACGGCCCATGTTTCTGAGGCATACATCATTGCACTTCTAACACATGAGGCATACACCTTTCCCTTCAAGGGGAGAAGATTTCTTTTCATGGTCAGGATTGGCAGCAGTTATCTGAACTTCCCCCAGCCACATCTAATTCTAGCAACAGTGGCAGCCTCTGCCCCACCACCGGCAGAGATGGTATCTCCTAGGTAACAAAACTTGTTCACCAGCTCGAATGACTCATTTCCAAAATTCACGGCCACAGGATCATCACTTAACACAAGCTCACCTGTGCACACTGCGCACTCAAATTTCTCTATTTCTGACTTATCCTTCGGCAGGGGTCCCTTTATTCTACTACAGCGCTTACTCCCATGGTGTACCCAACATCGACAGATGCTACATTGAATTGAATTAACACCCACACCCTTTCCACACACTGCACATGGGTATGCACCGCTCTTTTCCACATTGCCTCGTCTCAATCTACAATGCATAACCTTGGTTTTGTTAATTGTAATGCCCTCGAAAATATCCCACAACCCCAATAATGTACTACCCGAGTTGACGTCTGGTATAGTGTAAAATAGTCGTTGATGGGAAGTCTAATAAACTCATCACGTGAATCACCACGAGACTATCACCTGGTTTTTACAAAGAGGACTATACTACAGCTATGACGACAGCTATTACTCCTAGCGTCGGGGGGGCTTGCCAGAGTTGGAGGGGGGCACCTGTATTGCCTGGGGGGCCACCTTGGCGTCTTTCCTTCTTCTTAGTCGACGGACAACACTTGTCATAATGCCCCAGAAGACAACAGATGCGGCACTGAACCTTGTGAGCAGGGCACTTAGCTGTCCGAGCCCAGTGACCGTGGCGCCCACAGTTGTTACAGGTGCTGCCAGCAGCGGGACACTTGTCAGGCCTGTGTCGGCGAGCGCAACTCTGGCAGGCATCAGCTGTATTCGATGGAGGCTTGGGGGGTTGGGTCCTGTCACTGCCCTGTTTCTTGTTTTTCTTGTATGAAGAGACAGCCCTTACTTGTTCATGGGGCGCACTAATGGCCGTGGCCGCAGATTTGGCAGCCTCATACGAGCGGCACGTAGTGACGACATCCTGTATTATTGACTTGGAGTCCAGGGTGATGAGTTTCTGGACTAACTCCTTGTCCCTGAGGCCCATGAGGATGATAGTCTTGAGTTGTGTCTCCACACAGATGGGTGAGTTACCAGGGCACACATCCACTTCTTCTGTGAGACGTTTGAGGCAGACGTAGAACTCTGCAAAATTTTCCCCTTCATGCTGTCTGCAGCTCAACAATTCACGACGCCGGAGTGCCTCATTCCTTAGACTCTTGATATGAAGCTGCAGGGCATCCTACACCTCTTCAACAGTCTTGTCTGTGGAGGGAGCGATCTGGAGGGTGTGTTCTAAGACACGCTGCGTCTCGAGAGTCAGGCACATGCGTAGTTGTATCATCTGTTTGGCCGCAGGCAGGTTGGACAGGTCCACCATGACAGCATAGTCGTCCTAGCATCTCCTCCACTCCCGGAACATCTGGAACATAGCGTCAGGCTTCAATGGTGGTGGTGTCTGGGCCGTAGCCTTCTGTGGTGGAGGATTGTGTGAGGGATGTGGAGAAGAATGTGGCTGCTGTTCGCCAAGGTGACTAGCAGGTGTGGAGGAGTCGGGAGGGGTCCTGGTGGGAGCCAACAGCTGAAATAAGCTCTGGAACTCCTGTCTCCTTATAGCCTCTCGTCGGGTTTCCTCCTCTTGTCTCCTTTGCTCATCATGCCTGCGAGACTCCTCCAGGACACGATCTCGTCGGGCCTCCTCCTCTTGTCTCCTCTGCTCATCATACCTGCGAGACTCCTCCAGGTATTTGAAAAATTGCAGGAAATCAGCTGAAGAAGGGGCTGAAGGTGTGGTTGGGGACTGAGGGTACTGATAATAAGGTGTGCATTCCTCCCCATCATAAGGCAAGTTTGTTCCTGCCCCTTCGTCCTGTACATCGCCAGAGTCTGACATCTTGTGTGGGTGACAGACAGACAGGGAGATAACAAACACACAGTTATTAGCCTCTCACATATACAAGTGGGGTATCAAAATGACTGGCCAAAACAGCAGAATGTTTATAATACACACCAGCTGTATCCTCACCAATGTATAAAACCCAATTACAATTAGCACTGAAGGGAATGCTTGGGTGATGAAATACAATTTTGCCAGTTGTGTGCGTGCCCAGTGTGTGTGCGTGCGTATGTACCGAGCGGTGGAGCGGTGGTGGGCGGTGACGCGCAGCCTCCCTCACCTCAGTGTCTTGCTGGCAGTCAGAGGGGGAGTATCTCACGCCCCGCTCTCTCATGGCTCGGACTTGTGCGGGCATTATGCTTATGCCACACACAATACATATAAAATAAAGCACACAATATAGCACTGGTACTGCACTGGGAACGTCGGCTTCGCACTGTTGAGCACTATAACACTGTAATCCAAGCGGTGAGATGGTGGCTGGGATGCAGGGTGTGTGGACAATGGCGGCTGGCGGCGTCTGGCGAAATCCACATAAACTTCTCTTAATACACACTGCGCCACGTTATGTGTGTGCCAGCTAACTCCATAGATGCACAACAGGCCTATCTTGGGTTGGGGAGTAAGTAGACACGCTGTAGATATATAGGTTCTTATTGAGAAGGATATGGGATACAGGCACGAAGCAGAACCTACAAGGTGATAGCTCTGTCTCGTAGTACACAAACATGTATTGGCCCTCTGGTGAGAGGAGCCCCAGGCTTGAGTTGCCAGAGTGGCTATATGACATAACTAATATGACTGCCTGGATGCTAACATGAATCTTACTCATAGAGAGATATTACATATGCATAAGTGACTGTACTAGATATGAAAGTGATACTGTACAAGGTAAATCATATACATACAATCATCATCAGGGGGGCTGGCTCTACCGTTAGGGTCGCCGTTAGTCTTGGCGAAGGTCTGGCCCGGGTGGTTGTATTCGACGGTTATAAATCAGGACCTACTACCAAGGACATGACACACAATCGACGATCAAAAGGAGTCTTTGGTCAAAAGGTGATGTTCACTCCAACCATGCCCCTTCGGTCAAAAAAGGAAAACTTCTTGTCAAACTCGGACAATAAGCAAAACTTCATTGACTTATTGTGTGAAACATTCAAGGCAAATGGAATTGACTGTGTCAATGCGCCAGCAGATGCAGATGTCATGATTGCGAAGAAGGGAATTGAGCATGCAAGGGAAACCGTGACATATGTGATAGGTGAGGACACAGACTTGTTGGTGCTGTTGTGTCATTATGCGGAACGAGGGATGAATGATTTGTACTTCAAGTCGAGCAAGGAAGGTGGGAAATGTTGGCATATTAACTCAGTAGCAGAAGCTCTCGGTGAAAGCATCTGTCGTGTCCTGCCAGTTGTCCATGCACTCTGTGGATGTGACACAACCTCACGACTGTATGGTATTGGTAAAGGGGCTGCCTTGAGGAAAGTGAGGGAAGACAACGGTTTCTTGAAATGTATAGAAGCATTCTGTTGCCAAAGTGGAAGTAAAGACGCGATATCATCAGCTGGTGAAAAGGCCTTGGTTTATTTGTACGGGGGAAAAGGAAATGACACCCTTGACGGACTGCGAAAGACAAAGTTTTGCAACAAGGTGGCAAAAAGTTCAACTACCGTTGAAGTTCACAGCCTTCCCCCAACAACCGATGCAACCAAATACCACTCGTTCCGAGTTTATTGTCAGGTCCAGGAATGGATGGGGAACTGTGTGGACCCCGAGAAATGGGGCTGGTGTCTGCGGAAGGGACAGCTTGAACCGAAGACGATGGATTCGCCAGCGGCTCCTGATTCACTACTGAAATTGGTCAGATGTCAGTGTAAGGGCAACTGTGACACTCAATGCTGTAGTTGCAAACGGAATGAGTGTGAATGTTCCAGTGCATGTGGTCAATGTAAAGGACTCTGTCAAAATAGCAACTTTGATGCAAGCACCGATGATCCAAGTGAATACGAACTCCTATCATGAATTACATAATTGGCTCTGAATGACGTCATACTACGTCATGGTTTTTTTTTTTTTTTTTTTATAAAAAAGAGGGACAACAGGTCAAAAAACCCATACAAGCACAAAGTGCCTGTGTCACCCCTTGTGAAAGAGACAGTTCAGCCTGTCTGTAAGGTTTTTCGGCTGTAAATTAACCACTTTCCAGGTGTCCAAAAGTTGGAGACTTTTTATATGTTCATCAGAGGGACCTAATAAACAAGTTAAAGCCAAAAAACGTTGTTTGTAATACATTTATAGGGTCTAGGAGCAACCAGAAAAAAGTTATCTGTAAATTGAAGCTTTGGACGGCGGCCATCTTGAATTTATGCAAATTAACCACTTTCCCAGTGTCCAAAAGTTGGAGACTTTTTATATGTTCATCAGAGGGACCTAATAAACAAGTTAAAGCCAAAAAACCTTCTATTGCAATTTGTTCTAAGTCCAGCCCTACTTTGACTGGTCTAAGTGGTTGGTTGGTGGGGGAAGAGGTTTTGGCTGGAGAGGGGTTGATGTTGGATGATGGTTTGAAGGGTTGCGGTCATGGGTAGTGATAAGGGGGGGTTAAAGGTGAAATGAGCAGGTCGAGTCGGGGTTGTTGTTGTGGAAGAGGTTGGTGCTGGGGAGGGGTTGGATTGTGTAGAGAGTTGTGATTGTGAGTGGAGTTGTGGGAAGGGTGAGTAAGGCTGGAGGTTGAGAGTGTATGATGATCTGGAGGGTTGGAGTGTGGGGATTTGATAGGGAGATGGTGGGGGGGGGTCTGGGCAGGCAGGGTTGTGGTTTGAGAGGGGCTGAATTTGGACTGGTTTTATTGTCGGGAGAGACGTGGATGGGATTTCGAGGAGTGGTTGAGGTTGAGAGGTTGATTATGTTGTTTAGGGTGAGAGAGAGAGAGTAGTATTTTGGGGGTTAGTTAAGGTGGAAAAAGTTTTGTGGTTGGATTTGGATGGGCGTGGTATTTTGTCGAGCGGGATCTTTGGGGGTGGAATTAGGGGCGGATGGGGTAACGGTGGATAGGGGGGTAATCGTATGCAGATTGGTCATAGTGAGCTTATCCGAATTAACAGGCCTAAATCAATACCATAACTGGCATAGGGTTATCAGGAGACATGCAGGAAAGCTACCTCGTATCTCTCTCTCCATGACGAGTCTAGATATATGTACCCCCATGCACAGTTGTCCCATTTTCCTTTCTTTTGTAGTAACTAAGTATATAGATATGTACCCCCGTGCTCAGTTGCCTCTTGTCTTGTTCTTCTAGTAACTAAGTATATATATAATATTAACCGGAATTTGCCCGATCGATATTGCTACGACACAGAGGCACTGCCCATGTCGAATCATATTCCATGCATTCCAACCAAGTCCCATTCACCTTAATTTGACGACGACTAATACCGTCATTCATGCATGTATTTCAATCCTTAAGTTAATTATCTTTTATCCGCCATTGTGTTCCTCTCTTTCATTTACTTTTCCACAATTATTATACGTCTTCCAATCACCTCCTCCTTATCCACAATCCACACTACTCTGTTCTACTTCGTGATCCCATGGCCAGTCGAAACCTTTTGGGTCACCCTGTCACTTTCTCCTTCACGCGCCGCTGCACACACCACACTACCTTTTATCGTAGGGCACTCCCACCCCTATGTCCCGCGCATTAAGGGTCACTATTAAGTCACGAGCGGCGCGGCGACCTAGCCTCAAACCACCCCATTTACAATTCACAACCCTCCCCCTGTAAAGACGCCATAAGAACGTTATAACATACCGACTCAGTTTGTTCACTAACCTCAACAAATGGAAGGTAAGGACCTATCCTTGTACCCCCCTTAACTATCCTCTAACTCCCTAGCCCCCCTCACAACCTGAACCAGAGCAATAGCCGGCGCGAGGCTAGGACGACCCTCTCTCGTCCCCCCTTAAAAATGTAAATTTCCCACTGACTTGCACTTTCACAAAACCACTATTCTTAACACCCACGAGTGATCCTCGTACATGAAAACTAGATGTAGTGATCAACTCTAACTAGGAAGATACCTCCTGACAACCTGAACTCATATCTCAACCCCATTAACGTAAGAACTCTCGATTCAGGGAGCGGCATGCCCCCCCTGACCCCACGGGGACCCCACCGACCCCCGCGGAGAATTACCATGACCCGCGCAAGCCAGTAAATTCTTGCCAGACAACAGGTGAGTTTCCAACAGGTTATGACCTACAAATCTAGATACCTATCCAAATACCATCCTATCCCGTCCTTACCCACAACCAAAACCTTCCTTATCCCATCCTAGATTCCGAATAGCATGTCAGCTAGACCAGAGAAGGATACTTAGGTGACTTGATGAATAATACCTCCCAGCCTAGGCACGTAGGGTGCCAGCAAAGTAGTACTTAAAAACCTTCACCAAATCCGCCTAACCAACTCTACTACTACCTCATACTAGAGTTAAGATATCCACGATAATAAATCAGATGACAAGTTACTTACCGCCACATTAAAGACCCCCCTCCCTAACCCCCTAAGTTCACCAGAATAAATATAACTACTTCATAGCACTGACATCCAATATTTCTAGAATATTCCTGAGGCTTCCTTGACATATAAGACACAGAGACAACAGTCGGCAGTTGAATATTAGAGCCCAAAGCAACGGCTGGCCACACTGCGTTGGCGTCTAGTACTCCCCCCCCCCCCCCTCAAGATTCACGATAATTCGGCGTTCCGTAATCTGTGCAACTCGGTGAGGAAGTGAATTAACCCTTTACGAATGTTTTATTGCGATCGGGACTACCGGCAGTAATATTATATTGGTAGACAACAAATTCACAATTTATTGATTGTTTCATTAACTTCTGATAGTGCACTATCCGCTACTTGAATTACGAACGATCATAACTCATAACTGATCTAAGGCAGAAAGATCTTGTTATGTTAGAAGGGATTATGCGAGAAACTCTTGAGTGAGGACTCTGCAAGAATAACTCCTTGGCAACAATTGACTGTAGGCCCCATCAGCATTTGTTGACAAAAAGGTGCAAAACCGCCCGCGCTCCTTGAACCTCTTATAAGGACCAGAGATAGTTAAGCAGTCGCTTTTCTCGACTGTCTTACGTTAATCCGATACATTGTTAGTCCGGTTGATCTTGAGACAGCGTTATTTAAGGTCCCCAGCAAGGGTAACATATCGGAGCTTCATCACCGGTTACGCAAGCAACCTATCTGTAAAACCTTCTCTACACTACCGGACAGCTTGGACGGCCCCAGAGCTACTGTTAACCCCCAACATCACTAACGCAAGATAACCAGGAAACCTCTATCACAGTGTTACTTCGCAAAGTACCTGTGTTACGGTGCTATTAACTCAACCATCCAGTGTATTCGATTATGTCTCAATTTTCTCTGATGTTAGGAAATGAGTGATTATTATGCTAGTATGTATTAATATATATCAGTGAAATTTAGCTTAGGCGAACTGACTCCTGTAATTATTCTTGCCATCAGGTTTAACCTCGCCAAAGAAATAAGTCCGAATCAATTGGACTACGGCTCGAGCGAAAGCAATTCTGAAATAAGTTATTGTGATTCTCCACCAGAAACCTGATTCGCCCTCACTGATATTTTCGGTCTGAAGTATCACCTAGACAAGTGAACATCCTAGACCAGTGCAACTAGCTACAGTTATCCTTTTACGTTAATTCTTGGGCAATAACCACATTACTTATACTTTCATCCTTGATTAAGAGTCAAGTATTTCATTAGTGAAATACCACAGGAATGAAATACTGGGTGCGAAGGGAATTTTTCTGTCCTGAAAACTCCCCAGGCCCACTTAGGGTCAACCTTTCCTGGTGCCTGGCGCGGGGCTCGAACCTCTGAAGGGAGTTTAACCCTCCTAAAAACACACAGGTTTTGAAATGCCTTGGGTGCAGGGTTCGAACCCTGGTTAGTGACCATGGCCCCCATAGGTCAACCAGGCCTGCGCGCTAACCCACTGTACTACCACGGACGTACTGTTATGCCCAGTCCAAATTGGAACGCGAGAGATTCTTTGTACAATGAGCAGCTCTCTAACTGGATAGGTATACCTTAAACTTTAAATAAAGAGACAACACGGCAGGATAGTAAGCACACAGGTAACAAGTTAACATGGGTTTTATTCAGTGTAACACCTGGTTCATGGAGGAGCAAGACATATATTTTATACCTGTAACCTGGAGATCATCAACAATAATAAGAATAATTAAGACATACAATACTCAGGTTATCAAGTAAGCAATAGGAGTCGGACAATCGGTCCGGACTCAAGGTAATAATAATACTCCTAGGATACAATTATAAGGTATCCAAAAATGGTGGAGGTACACCTCCTACCCAAATAGATCTCAGAGAGGATCTCAACAGAAGACAAGAGTGCAGTAATGGCAAATGCCGTCTGGATCATGCAATGATGTCCCCGGCACATAGTGACGTTAACTGACTCTAAAGCAATAATGGCCAAGTGGTCATCAACAATGAAGTGGGCTCGGAAAGGCTCACAAATGATATTAATACTATAGGTGTGCTAGATCTCACCTGGCAAAGATTAATCCTTAACTCTAATTGTGTACTAGCAAGGTGCTGAAGGCTGAGGCAACAATCGTCGGGAGCTGAGATAGAGTGAAATCTATTCGAGTTATGAACCTGACAGAATGTTAAATGAATTAGGCTAGAAGTTATACAAAGGAACTAGATTACGTGTAAATATGTGTTTGTGTTTGATGCTATGGGTCTTATATAGGCACGTCCCCTCTGTCGGGCTATGGGAGACCAATAACCCGGGAAGGTGCGTATATAAGGATCCCCTGATAGGTATGTATAATGTGTCCCGGCAAGTGGGCTAATTAACGTCAATTTAAGTAGGGAGAAGAAAGACCTCTTGCAAGACGTAATGTTAATGAGAACCCCTGAAGATAACTTCTACCACAACCCTGAGTCAACTCTATACCCATAAACTATACAAAAGCACTTAAAGGAGAGCTGTAGTGAAGAGGAGGGCCCATAGATCGAGGGAGGATCCAGTAGTCCGGAGGGCGGCTGGGCGTGATGACTCCGGAAGTTGGTCCAGGGGGCGGCGGCTGGGCGTGATGACTCCAGCTACTGGTCCAGGGTGAGTCACAAGATGATTCCCTAGACCTTGGCGCCTACCACGGGACAACCGGGTTCCTCTTGCACTCCCACAGTGCAGTGATCCCCAAAGGATATGCTGGAGTTCTGCTACAAGGTTTGGGGGGTTAGGGTGACTAGCATAATGATCTACCTAGAGTTGCAAGCAGTCTAGATATTGACATTATAGGTAGTCTAAGGGGGGGTCAGGGTAAGTGTCTTCCTTCCTTGCTAGTTCGTGGAACTATCAGAACCATGTAGTAAAAAGAGAATCCAGAAAGGGGAGCCCAAAGTGGGTTGCCCAAAATTAGTCCTCTTCCTGATGGGGGGAACCCGATCTGGTAGATCTAAAGTTACTACACTATCCTCATAATCCCTTGAACAAAACAAGGTAGGAATCCTTTGGTACTTGGTTTGTGCACCGCATCGAAGGCCAGAAAGGGGGAGCCCAAAGTGGGTTGCCCAAGCTAGTCCTCTTCCTGATGGGGGGAACCCGACCTGGTAGATCTTCGATCACAGCACACAACTGACAAGTTGAACACCAGCTATTTCTGGCTGTTCTTACCCTGAACTAAAGAATACCAGATGGCAAGCTTAGTTACTGATGTCCAGGCTGGGTGAGTATAAGGCAATACTTCTTGCCCCTACTTAAGGCGCCCGGCTTGAGAGGATCAAGGGCGTTTGGCGCGTGGTGGTTATGTCCTTGTAGCTCTGGGGGTGGCGCGCCTGGACTCTGGCTGTACCTTGTAGCTAGATGCCCCCGGGCAGATTCTGTTATAAGATGGGGGGATCACTTCCTGGTGGGGGAGGAAGTGGATGAGAAATGGCATGTGCAGGATGATTCATATAAGAAAAGGTTTTAGAACTGCTGCATGGGTTGAACTGCTGGTTTAGTGGCAGCTAGAGATGCGGTCTTATCATCCTGAGACCGCATCTCACGTACAATAGTATAGTAACCTTAGTCCTCTTTGTAAGAACCAGGTATGATAGTCTCGTGGTGATTCACGTGATGAGTTTATTAGACTTCCCATCAACGACTATTTTACACTATACCAGACGTCAACTCGGGTAGTAGTAGTACATTATTGGGGTTGCGGGATATTTTCGAGGGCATTACATTAATATTGACTTTTAAACACTTGCTCGCCATGCTCTCTCTCCATTCTCTGAATTTGGCCTCAGCATCTTGCACACTGTCAGCTATTAGGACTAAATCGTCTGCATAAAACAGTTCTAACGGGAGTCCGCCTCTAAAAACTCTAGACAGTGCCTCCAAGACCATAAAGAGGAGGGGGCTTAACACTGAACCCTGATGGACTCCAACATGGACTGCGAACTCATCACTCAGTACACCCTTCACCCTCACCGCACTTCGCGAATCCTCATACATCTTCATTATCACACGCACCAGCCACTCTTCCACAACAAGTTTCCTCATAGCCCACTGCACAACATCTCTAGGCACCCTATCAAAGGCCTTCTCCAGGTCTACAAACACAAAGTAAAGATCCTTGCCTTTTAGGAAGTATCTTTCCTGTATCTGCCTGACTATGACGATAGCATCGGTTGTACCCCGTCCTGGCATAAAACCAAACTGCATATCATCAATGGAGATGCTTTGCCTGATCAAACCCTCAAAGACTCTCTCACAGACCTTCATGATTTGGTCAAGCATTTTCAGGCCCCTATAAAACGGAAAGACACCCCAGTAGTGGAGGAGGAAGCCACAGAGAAAGAAGGGGAGAATGAAATGAAGAAACCAAAGAAAATGACAAGAAGAAACAACAAGGAAAACGAAAAGAAACGAAAGACAAAAGGGGAAACCAAAGCAAAACACACAAGCCCACCTAGACGAACAACGCCAGGACTACATGTAGGAATCGTTTTTTACACCATACCCGAAAGAGGATTTATGGAGCTCCGATCTTACTCTCAACCATCTGAATAATTTTACCAGCACACCTAAACTTTGTTAGATGCGGGAATAGCCTCCCGAAAATATCAAGCCCTGTTGAGGGCTTGAACCATCGACCCTTGGGTTGCGAGGCAGACACCTCACCAGTTAGACCAATAGAGATATCCCACTTGGCCTGGTCGGCTCAGGGTATTTCCGCATCCGATCTGTTTTAGGATAGCCTACTTTCACTGACTTTACATACCCACACCTGTATAGCGACCTCCAGGGACGCCCGAGTCACCACAGTGATGACAGGATGTCCGACAACCCCGGGGAAGACGATTCACCCCATGGCGATCACTTCCTCACCCAGAAGAAAAATAATCTTCAGCCAGAAATTTTGAATGAAGAACTTATAATTACTTTCGTATATATCTAGGCTATGTGCCATGTTTTTGTAGTAATAGAAACACCCATAATAAAACAATGTATGTGAATCTTAAATAAGATGTATCATTATAATGTTAAGAACGTCATACGACAGATCTATGTTTCCCAAATATTGTGATCAACTAACTAAACGTTTTGAGACTTTGTCACTTAATCAAATACTTTCAGATCACCTAGCTAAAACTCTTCTATTTATTTTATTCCATACACATATGTAGGCTACATGCCTTATCATCATCAAGCTATTCTATTTATAAACAAACCACATTTCCTTCTTTCATCACTTTTATATTCATGACTACCAGTCGAACATATCATCACCCTAAACCTTCCCATAGAAACCAACAAACAAAAGAAGACTAAGAAGAATGAAGAGGAACCAAGAAGAAAGAAGAATGACCAAGAAGAAAGAAGAATAACCAAGAAGCAATAAGATAAAAAAAGAACAGACACAAAACATACTGAACATAAAGTAAACAAAATAAAAAATAAGACAAAAGGGAGGCGCCGTTGTAAATGCCTAGCTTCCCGCCCAACAAATTAACTGAACGAAATTTTAGTAAATTACAAGAAAACTATTGCAAACTTACAACATTCGTTTTAATGTGGTATGCTTAAATTTTAGCAAATCATCACAGAGATAAATATAAGTAAATGGCTTTATAATATTATGTGTGGTAACTCTGGCGGTCACGTGACGCGGCTCCTTAAGAAATTCAAGTTGTCAACAGAACAGTTGAGTTGCTTCGTGACGGTAGGTGTGTGGGTTATTGTCGTTGTAAAGGAGTTTAGTTTATATACATAATACAGTATATAGTTGATTAGTTATATCCATAGTTTATATCCATTGAAGTGGTCTGAAGATAATTAAGGAGAACAACGACTCTTAGAGAAGATAAAGATGACCCAAACAGCGTCAGTGAGGGTGTGTCCACTCTATTGGAAGAAGTTGACCCCCAGTAAACCTGACTCTGACAGTCTGTTTATTGATATTAAAGTAGGTAACAAAACGTTGCCCTTTCTTATTGATACGGGATCGGATCTAGCTAGAATATGTACGGTAGATATTGTAGATTATGGTTTGGAAGGCTACTTTAATCAATTTTCCACTGGTTCTTCAGGAGGATTTCTCACAAAAAAGGAAAACATTATGAAGAATATACCTCTGGAACTGCCATCTTCCCCTGAACCAACTATAATTCAGTGTGATGTTATAGTAGAATCTTATGTGAAGTTGAATATAATTGGAATGGCGATAATGGATTCATGCTATTGTCAATTAGATACATCTCAAATACTCCCAAGATTAATTATCAATTCTCCCTGTACTAAGACATACACGTGCCAGTTTTGTGTTTATATAAAGAAAGTAAATGTGGGTGGTAAACAAACCTGTATGTTCTTTGACACTGGAAGTCGGAAAAATTTTATCACTAAACGAGTGGCAAAACAACTAGGCCTAAATTTAAAAATAGAAAAACTTCCACCACATCTCAGGTATAAAATTCACACACCACTATGTCGGGTTAAATATGAATATATAACTCATGTAGTGAAAAATGTCCACCTCACTACAGTCGATGATGACATAAGCTACTTTGGCGATTATTATGTATCTAAAAAATGGGATTTAGTTGGCATGGAGTCAATGAAAGATAGAGTTCTCACTTTCAAACCTTTCTTGCTAGATGTGTATATACGTAAATGCAAGACAGTTTTCAACAAAGTCCTTCTCTCTTGTTCAGAGATATGTGACCTGGTAACCGAAGCTAGGCCTAAGCTACGTCAAAATATGTCTTCCATTTTTGACCCCTTTCTGTTGAAAAACAGACACATCAGTTAGCCTACTTGGTCAATATTAGGAAGACGGACCACAGCAGCAGCTAGGCTACTTTCAAGTTTGTTTTAGTTTTGGAATTTGGATTGGTTAGGTTAGGTGTTAGATTTATAAGTTTTACTCAGATGTTTTTCTGGAAGAGGCCTAGGCCTGTGGCTCCAGTTCAGTAGCCTAGTCACTAATTTGGGTCAATATAAAGGAGCCGGACGGCGGACCGAATTATGGAACTCTCGTCGACCGGAATTCTCGTCGAAGCGCGAACCTAGAACTCTCGTCGACGATGGAACACTCGTCGACAAAATTTACTTACTTCACTTACAAAAAAAATCGTTGTAAAGAAACAATAAAGTTTAAAAATATATATTTATATATAAACTATAAGGTTAATATACAGGAGACGCAACAACGTGTTTTTCAGGTATTTTTTTTGGAATTTTGATTTTGTTTTTGGTGTTTTAGTCGAATCTAGTGATGAAATTGAATGGGAATTAAGCATTTACCCATTATCCATCAATCTAAAGACACGCCCCCCGATAGTGGGGAGGGCTATGAAGATCAGGGAAATTGAGGGGTAAAAAGCGTATAGAACACGATAATACACATTTGTAACCCAAATTTGGCTCGGGTTTGTTCAATTTCCAGACCCATAAAACCTGATTTTTTGAAAACCCGAGCCAAGTTTTGACGAAACTTGGCTCGGATTTAACAAATGTAAAAATGAAAAAACACAGTAACCTTGGTAAAAAATTGGCTCGGGTTTTGTCAATTTCCAGACCCATAAAACCTGACTTTTTGAAAACCCGAGCCAAGTTTTGACGAAACTTGGCTCGGATTTAACTAATTTAAAAATGAAAATAACACAGTAACCTTATTAACATGTTGGCTCGGGTTTTGTAAATTTCCATACCCATATAACCCAACATTTCGAAAACACGACCCAAGGCTTGGATTTTACTAATGTTCATGTTAAAATTACACAGTAACCCTAATAAAATCTTTGTTTGGGTTTTCATAAGGTTAACATTACCCTAACCTAACGAAGTAAGAATGGGGTTAACATTAGCCTAACCTAACAACCTTACCTAACCTCAGGGTGTCAAACGACGCTGTTTTCTTGAGTGATAACGCAAATGAACTTTTTGTATAGCCTAATGATAACAGAAACTTCGCCAACCCTGTTTTTATTTTATTTTTTAAGAAACAAAAAAGGTAGCCTAAATTGACATAATTTTGGTCTCCAAATTTTCCATCTTGATTGCTTTTAGATTGCATGAAATACTGTTTTAGACACCTAAATTCTAAAAAAAATCACGGGGGGGGGGGGGGGGGCATGCCCCCTAGAGCTCGCGCCTTCGCCGCTCCGTCGCGCTATAATGATAACAAAATAATATACCATAATGATAACACAATTCATATTTTGTGGATTGACACCCTGCCTAACCTAACCTAGTAAGAATGGGGTTAACCTTACCTAACCTAACCTAGTAAGAATGGGGTTAACATTAGCCTAACCTAACAACCTTACCTAACCTAACCTAGTAAGAATGGGGTTAACATTAGCCTAACCTAACAACCTTACCTAACCTAACCTAGTAAGAATGGGGTTAACATTAGCCTAACCTAACAACCTTACCTAACCTAACCTAGTAAGAATGGGGTTAACATTAGCCTAACCTAACAACCTTACCTAACCTAACCTAGTAAGAATGGGGTTAACATTAACCTAACCTAACAACCTTACCTAACCTAACCTAGTAAGAATGGGGTTAACATTAGCCTAACCTAACCTAGTAAGAATGGGGTTAACATTAGCCTAACCTAGTAAGAATGGGGTTAACATTAGCCTAACCTAACAACCTTACCTAACCTAACCTAGTACGAATGGGGTTAACATTAGCCTAACCTAACAACCTTACCTAACCTAACCTAGTAAGAATGGGGTTAACATTAGCCTAACCTAACAACCTTACCTAACCTAACCTAGTATTATTGGTGGGGGCTGCCACCCCCGCTGGTTGGGTACTGGCTGAAAAACTTGTTGTTTTACAGTAGGCCTATGTATTTTATGTTATTTTTGTTCTCCCTTATAATACATTTCAGCTCTTAACCCGTACAGCCCCAGCGACGCGCCTGACGCGTCGGCGATGTATGTAACGCTCAGCCCCAGAGACGCGCCTGGCGCGTCACCCTAATTGCGCCGACCGTAACCTCAGGTGTAGCCACTCAAGGGGGCTCAGATTTGTATGGGAACTGTGTACGTATCCCACGCAACCGTGCCGATGGTTGAAAACTCTCAAAGTCCACGTGCGTGCGCGCGAGCGCGCAATAACCTGTTTTTTTGGGATAATTGCCTTCAATTTTTTACTCTTGTAAAATCCGTTTTCGGGGGCTCTGTAGGACCATTTTTTAAGCTTTTTGAGCGGTTTTTCGTGGTTTTTCCTTCATTCCTAACCCATTCGCTATTGTTTCTGGAATAAAACCATTTTTTTTGAAAACCGGCCGGGTTCTGGTGCGCAAACATTACAAAACTAGCCGGGGCTCCACGGGTTAATGACATATATAGCAATGATGTATAGCCTATGCTCTACCGGACCTATTAGGCCTAAAAAGATCGATGGGCTAACTGTCGGTCCAAAACATCAGTATGGTAACCAACTAGCCCTTGCATGCCAGTTTAATCTTATGCGAAAAAATCTTTTACTTTATGTTACTTTGCGATGACCCATTAAGATTCCCTAGCTAGCTGTGGTCCGGCTCCTTTATGTTGTCCCAACCAACCAACTAACCTTAATGAACAGAGGAGGTACTGGGCTGCCTGGCTGGCCGCTGGAGGCTCGATCACCACTCATCTTGGTCAACAGCTGGTGGATTTTTGTTTCGAATTTGTCCATGTAAAACAAGTGTATGTGCATTTCAAAACCAGCTGTCCTCGTCAGCTGTATTTGGAACACTGGTTATTGCACTTTGGACAGTTTACACTTATTGGAAGGCGAAAAGGTCTTAAGCAGCCTCAGTGTTTTTAAAGACGGTGGAAAAAGCTTTGATCGGCTCACACCCTCTACACAAGCTGGCCAGAGTCAAACTGACAGCTTATATCCTGGGCCACCTGTTTTCCAAATCATGGCATCACCTGATTGGTCGATAGACATCACGTGTCGGTGAACTCGAGTACTCTTGGCATGAATTAGGTAGGGTGATTACTTTGGCTACGACGCCACCAGTATAGTTCATTGCATTCGCCACCAGATGTCTCAGTTGTTGACTGACAGTCACGAAAAAGAAGTCTCCCAGATGAAGACGAAAAAGAAGAAGTGTAAACAAACCCTTAAAACGTAAATATCCATATAATATGTATTATGTTAGTTTCCCGGGAATGACACCTACATCAACAATTTGGAGAAAAATCGCTTAATCACATGCTATTGAGCTTAATTTTTTACCAATATTGTAGCGCCTCCTGTATATTGACCAACTATAATTAGAAGTTATGGTGAAGCTAAGACAAGTGGTTGTGTAGGTAAGTGGTTCGTTGTGTAGTGGTAACTGATTCGATAGAAGGATTGCGAGTGAATGCCAATTTGAACGAATGCCTTTACAAAAGCACCTCCCTTTTATTGTTTATAGTTGTATTCGTCTGGATTGTTTTGTTTTTATTTGATTTCTTCTTAGTTTCCACTAAGGTATAAAGGTATAATACATATATATCAATATATAATAATGGTATTATATATAGAAGTTTAGGTGAAGCTTTAAGAAAAAGGAATGCAAGCAAATGACATAGCCCAGTCACCCTGATGGTCTACATCAGTTGTTAGAGTACTTTGAGACCACCTGGATTACTCCAAGCCATGGGGCCGGGGGTTGGACTCCAGAGTCCAGACCAATGGTCTGTATTCGGACAGACAGTACGAACTAACAATGATGTGGAGGGGTGGCACAATAACCTCAAGTTGTGTGAAAGAGCCGAGGCGAGCTGCAATGTGTATGAACTAATTGAGGTTCTGCACAAGGAATGCCCATTTGTTAAAGTGCAGCATCAACTTGTGGCCCAAGAGAAGATGGAGAGGCACCAGAAGGCAAGCCATTCCGTTTCAAGCCAGTGCCAGGGTCTCAAACCGGAGCAATTTTGTGTGAATAGTTGAACGAATATGAGAAGGAATACAAGCAAATTAACATGAAATAGCACTGTGTTGGCAATTTTATCACTTCCAAAGACATAATTTGAACTATACACCACAATTTCTTCTTTACATATACACTAATAACGACTAAAAATAAACGATTCGTCTTTCGTTTGATTTTTTTGTATGTATGAAAAATACGACTAAATGTGTAATAATACAAATAGCCTATGGTACATATCTTGTATATTTTTTTATAATTTATGAATTATAGGCCTGTCTCAAAAAAAATTATATATATACAGTATATATATAGGCTATATACAGTATGTATATATATACTGTATATATATATATATATATAGGCCTATTTATATATATTTATATATTATATATAAAACAATGACAATAGAGGGGACAGTTGAAAAGGATGTCTCCCCGAAAAAAACACCACTTAATTGGAACGCTCGTCGCCGTCGACGAGAATTCCGGTCGACGAGAGTTCCAGGTACCGGCGGACCACAGCAATTTTCAAGGATTTATTTTTTTGGATTTGTTATAATAATATGGTTTAGGCTATAGGCTAGGCCTAAGCTTGGAAAATATAACCGAAACTACCACTAATTTTCCCATGATTTTTCTTTTTGATTTTAGGTAGTTTTCATCATTATACAGTAGTTGAAATTAGGCTAGTTAGGCTACAATCCCCGGAAAATGTTATTTCTCCCATTAGGCTATCCAACGATCTTAAGACACTCAGATGTGTGCTGGTGTAGGAATCGTTCTTTACACCATACCCGAAAGAGGATTTATGGAGCTCCGATCTTACTCTCAACCATCTGAAAATTTTACCAACACACCTAAACTTCGTTAAATGCGGAAATAGCCTCACAAAAATATGCCAGGGCCTGGGATTGAACCTGGGCTATGAGGCGAACACCTTACCAGTGTCACCAAGAAAGATATCTCACTTGGCAAGGTCGGCTCAAGTTATTTCCGCATCAGAGGTCTGTTTAGGCTAACCTATTTTCACTGACTTTACACTACTTCACCTTCCGGGAAGCGAAAGCTCCGAACAGAGAGGAACAAGCTTGAGCCGAGTCGACCGAGAGTCCGTCAGAGAGATGAATGGGAATGGTGAGTCGACTTCACTGAGCGGTGCACCACACGCACCTACTAACTGCCCAGTTGGCAACTCGCTTGGGCGGCTGGCAACTCCACAACCCTACCCAAGCGTGTCTCACATACACTCCCTGTTCTCTCCTGTCCTCTTACTTGCCCTGTAGGAATCAGTTTTTACACCATACCCGAAAGAGGATTTATGGAGCTCCGATCTTACTCTCAACCAGTGAACCATCTGAACAATTTTACCAACACACCTAACTTCGTTAAATGCGGAAATAGCCTCATGAAAATATGCCAGGGCCTGGGATTGAACTTGGGACCCCTGGGCTATGAGGCGAACACCTTACCAGTGTCACCAAGAAAGATATCTCACTGGCAAGGTCGGCTCAAGTTATTTCCGCATCCGAGGTCTGTTTAGGCTAACCTATTTTCACTGACTTTACACTGGAGGCCCTTATTAAACTAAATAAAATTGTCTAATAGTAGCTAGAATTACAAAAAGACGTCGCCGGTACAGAAGGGGTTAATGCCAGTACATAATTATGTGCAATAGTTTTAAAATCAAATAAGCGGAAGGCCAACTTGTTAATAATTACGGTAATAACTTTAATTTATAGCACTCTCGTCTAAACTACATATAGTAGAACCTCGCTCTTTCGGAATTCTCAGACTTTCGGACTAGCATTTCAATTCGGACTCGTGGTTCAGCCTTTCGGATTTGTCTGAAAGGTTGAGAAAATACCTCCATCCTTTTTGGACTACATTTAACTTCGGACTCATGCTTCAGCCTTTCGGATTTGTCTGAAAGGCTGAGAAAAATTATATCGCATTCGGACCAAAGAGCCGAGTTTCGGACTTGTCTGGTTAGGTGAATGTGTATTCGGACTTATAAACTTCGGACTCATGCTTCAGCCTTTCGGATTTGTCTGAAAGGCTGAGAAAAATTATTTTGCATTCTGACCGAAGAGCCGAGTTTCTGACATATAAACTTCAGGCTTTCGGATTTGTCTGAAAGGTTGAAGTGTGAGTTTGGACTCGGCCCTTTCAGACTTTTGACACTTTCGGACAGGGGTCTCCCCCAATTAGTCCGAAAGAGCGAGGTTCTACTGTAGTACTGTATTTATACACAATAATTAACCCCTTCTGTACCAGCGACATTTTAAAATGTTATTCTAGCTATAGTTAGAGGTTTTTGTGCAGATTAAGAAGGATCTGTGGTAGTAAAAAGGGTTAAGTAACTTAAGTGGGATAGTTCAAAGCCTTTAAATTACTGGAGGCCCTTTTTAAGCTTATTAAAGTTGTCTAATCGTAGCAAGAATGGTGTTAACAAGACGTTGCCGGTACAGAAGGGGTTAACTGTACTATAAATCGGGGACTGTAATAGGCTATAAAGGATCAGCCTGGCGGGGATGACATTAGCATAATAGCCTACAGTATATACCGGGTATATTAATTTGTTGGGATATCTGACTTTTCACTATGTTTGTGTGAATTTTTGTTTGTGTTGAGAGACCCCGCATTCCCAAACTCTCCCCTATACAGTACAGTACCTGTATTGTTAGAATGGAGGGGCCATATCTCCAAAATTAATATTTCATAGTTTCAATCTCATAATACTTGTGGGGCATTAACTGCAATCTTATCTATCCCTCCCCTCCCTTCCTCTCCTCCCATTCCCTGACCTGATTTAACTAGCCCTAACCTATTACCTAACCTAACCAACTAACCTATAATATTATTAGGCCAGAAATTTTGACCACAAGCTTCTATAACTCAAAAAGGTCTTACCCAACCTTAACCCCTTCTGTACCGGCGACGTATTTTGTATTTGATTTCAGCTACATTTAGACGGTTTTATGTAGTTTAGGAAGAATATATGGTAGCTAAAAGGATTAATTTTGATAGTCTGTAGCTTTCTTATGGGTAGACATCCTTCATAAGCTGAATAAAATAGTCTAATAATTGTCAGAATACGCTGAAAAGAATGTCACCGGTAATGAAGGGGCTAGCCATTTCTGTCTGTCCCTTTTATTGTATCGTAGCCTACTACTTTTCTTTCTAGGTGCTGGCGAGATCGCCCGATTGTGTGGCACTGCAAGAGGAGCTGCGTATGATGGGGGCATTGGCCCGGGGGTGCAAGCCCCCGGGCTGATGTTCTCCCCCGCTGCCCTCTTAGAGACAGATCTCATCTCACCCTGGCCTCTTGGGTTGCCCGAGCATCTGGAGCAGCTTCGGTTTACCGGACTCTGGACTGTTTGGCCAGACAGCCTGGGGAACTACAACAACAACTCAAGAATGTCTAGAGTAATCAAGTTACCATTTGAGAGTAGTAGGCTGAATTCAGACATTTATTAGTTTGAGGTTGCCTATACACATACATACATACATACATTACATTTATAATAGTCAAATGTTCAAGCTTTCGGTATTTGGGTTTACTGTACTGTATTTTGTAAATTTTTCAGTTTACTGTCATGTGTTCAAAAGTCTTATATGGTGTTTTTATCTTTCAGTTGGCGATGGTGATGTCGTCACCGTCAAACCTTCTCAACCATCAACCACCTTCACCACTACCAACAACAACCACGCACAGGCCGTAGCTCGATTGGTAGAGCGCTCGCCTGCTGACCGTGAGGTTGACGGTTGGAGTCTCTGGCCAGCCAGTGAGTTATTGGCAGACGCCAGTGCTGTTGGTGAACGGCGCAGTCTAGCAATCTGTGGCAACTGTTCACTGAAGTCCCTGATTCATTATCAGGGCACCCACCCTAGCCCAGCTATTCAGCAGGGAGTGTATTGTGGTAAAAACTGCATCATTATCATCATCAGTTAGTAAATTGATTGGTTATTTTGTTTGTGGTGTGCTGGATCTGTCAGAGTTCCTCTACTTCCCATAGCCGTTTTTTACTTTACCTTTTTCATCATTCTTATTTCTAACTTTTTCATCATTCTTATTTTTAACTTTTCCTGAGAGTGGTGAAGGCAGTGGGGCCATAATGGTGTGCCCCATGGTTTCCTAGTGTCTTAATCTCACAGCCCACTGGCACAAGTCGGCCTTTCTCTCTGGCGTAGGGATGCAGCGACCCCACCGCCTGCCACTTCGGTGGTGAAGTCAGCCTCTGTAGCAGTTACGGTGATTTCTTGTTACTGGCTTATTGTAGCACGGTTAAGGATGGTGTGGTGCGATTTCGCCAGGTGCAAATGCTTCAGGGGAACTTCATAGAGTTCTGCCGAGACACTGTTAGTACTATACCAACATCAGCCACAGTGATAACATGATGGGGTGTTGTTGTGGCAAGACTTTGTTGTACTGTGCTGCAGTAAAGACTGTAGCCACCATGTTATGATTGCTGTGCACTGTGTGCAGTACTGTGATTGTACCATGGAAGCCACATTCACTGTGGACGGTTGCGGTCTTTAAACCCGTATGTATGTATTTATAATGTAAAACTTGCAAAATAAACAAACTAAAACTGGGACAACACAAGATAAATGCAAAAGAACTGATCCAAATCGCTATATGGAAACAACGCTTAATAAAATATGTAATAGTTTGTGAGTTGCTATACTGTACTAATAGCAACACACCCATTTGAATTGGTATTGAACCCAAACAACACAGTACAGTACCGTACAGTGTTACAGGTCTCGATACAATTGGTTTACGTTCCTGAAAACCCGATCTTAAATATAAAAATTGTATAGCAAACCCTAAAATTAATGGGGTAAATGGGGATGCGTTCTCGGACCAGCCAAAACCCAAACACCTAAACAAATTTAATAATATCGTAAATTAGGTCATCGGATAGTGAGGGACACCTGTATAGTACAGTACAGTTGTTGTTGTTGTTGCTGTTCCCCAAGCTGCCTGGCCGAACAGCCCCAAGCAAGGCCAAGGCCATAACCGAGCGCCCCCACAGAACCCTCCCCGCCGACCACAATAAAGCCTGGGTTACCGAAGCCACTCCATGACGGGGAGCTGAGGAGGGCGCGGAAACGCCCGGGAAACCAAACCCCACCCAGGGCCCTGTATCCCTCAGCAATTATGAAGAGAAAGTTGAGGGGCAAAGGAAAAATGTGACGCTTTGGCTTCCAATCTTGGTAGATTGGGAGGTCAATCCACGGAAGAGACGCCGTCACTTGAGATCTAGAAAATATATAAGTAAAAGGAAAAGTCAGAGTAAGCTATGGGTATGGCAGAGATCGCTCAGTTCTCACTGAAAGACCAGCCCATCACCACATGACTAGAACCCAATCCTCTCAGCAACAGCCAGGAAAGGCCCTAGAAAGCCACCTTTGGCGGGGGGATAGCTCCCCTATTTCAACCCCATTCGGGATTGGGCACCCGCCCAGTACAGTACAGTTCAGTAATAGTGAATTGTAGCTGAACACCGCCCAGGAATGCTATCTTTGCTTGTGCTACAATGCTCTTTCCACAACATGGAAGTATCACTTCTTCCTCTGACAAAGCTAAACTCTTCGCTCAAACTTTTGCTAGAAACTCCACCTTGGATGATTCCGGTGCTATTCCTCCCTCTCCGCCCTCCTCTCTCTTACTTATGCCTAATATCCTAATCTCTTCTAAAGAAGTACTTTCTACCCTCTCTGGGCTTAACACTAATAAGGCGTACGGTCCGGACGGTGTTCCTCCTGTTGTTCTCAAAAACTGTGCTTCCGTGCTGACTCCCTGCCTAGGCAAACTCTTCGTCTCTGTCTATCCTCTAACATCTTCCCTTCATGCTGGAAGTTTGCTCACATTCAACCTGTCCCAAAGAAGGGTGACCGCTCTCAACCCTCCAACTATCGTCCAATTGCTCTTATCTCTTGTCTTTCTAAAGTTTTTGAAACTATTCTTGCTTCCAAATTTCTTAAGCATTTCTCTTCTCATAATCTGCTCTCAGATCGCCAGTATGGCTTCCTTAAGGGTCGCTCTACTGGTGATATTCTTTCATATCTTACTAACTCTTGGTCATCCTCCTTTCGGGACTTCGGTGAGACTTTTCTATTGCACTAGACATATCGAAAGCCTTCGATAGAGTCTGGCATAAATCTTTAATTTCTAAACTACCCTCCTTCGGTTTCTACCCCTCCATCTGTGCCTTTGTCTCTAATTTCCTTTCCGGCCGTTCCATAGCTGCGGTTGTGGACGGCCATTGTTCACTTCCTCACCCTATAAACTCCGGTGTTCCTCAGGGCTCTGTCCTATCTCCTATTCTCTTTCTAATTTTTATAAATGATCTCCTTAACTGTACCTTAATTCCCATCCATTCATACGCAGACGACTCAACCTTACACTACTCCATTAGTTTTTCAGAACGCCCCAGCCAGCAATCCCTCAACGACAAACGTAATGAAGCCATAGAACTCTTAAATTCTGATCTAAATACTATTTCCAATTGGGGCAGAGAAAACCTTGTTAACTTTAATGCTTCCAAAACCCAATTTCTCCATCTATCTACCCGTCAGGATCTACCAGCGGACTATCCCTTATTCTTCAACAATACAAAAATCAACCTTTCATCTTCTCTCAATATTCTTGGTGTCTCTTTTTCTTCTGCTCTCATTTGGAAGGACCATATTACCAGTCTTGCTAAGGCAGCCTCCCAGAAGCTGGGTGTGCTCAACCGCCTTAGGGGGTTCTTTTCCCCTGCACAGCTTCTTGCTCTGTACAGGGGCATAGTGCGCCCTTGTATTGAGTATTGTTCACATGTGTGGGGAGGTTCCTCTCACACCACTCTCCTAGACAAAGTTGAAAGGAAGGCCTTTCGTATCATTAACTCCCGTCCACTCACCAACTCTCTGCAATCTCTCTCTCTGCCGCAATGTTGCATCTCTCTCGCTATTCTATCGCTACTATAATAATCAGTGTTCCTCAGAGCTATCCCAGTGCATACCACCTCCTTTACGTAGGGCACGTGGTACCCGTCTTGCAACTCAATCCCACCCCTACTCTGTGCAACTCTCCAACCCAAGAGTGAAACGTTACTCTCAAACTTTCTTCTACTCAACATCTGAGCTCTGGAACTCTCTCCCAGAATCAGTCTTTCCCTCTTCCTATGACTTAAATTGCTTCAAACTCTGTGTGTCCAGGCATTTTGGCTCGAACGTCCCTTGATTTTGGCCCTGTCACTCTTTCAACTATGGGGGAGGCACTCGCTATAGGCAGTTATGCCTTTTGCCTCCCTCAATCACATAGAAAAAAAAAAAAACAGTACTGTACTTCAGTTCTTTCCTATAAAATGAACATACAGTACAGTATCACCAAAGTTGCATTTCCATTAATGTTGTGATCTTGCATAAATAATTGCCTTTACAATTGTCATCACTGGCATTTTTTTATATACTCCATTGAAATTAACTTTTCAGCAAATCTTCACCCCCTAAAGCCAGTATCACATGGAAACTTTTCCCTTAACCCGAAAACGGCGAGGGGGGGGGTATTGAACTAGCTCCCCATGGGCGAGCATATTGGCTCCATTCAGGCCTATAATCATCATTTTACGATAAATATCGTTATTACTTATTCATATGAACCTATTTTACCTTCACTATGAAGATAGTAACCTGTAACAACAATAAAACAAGTGAAAATATAATTTTTCTGGTCAAAATCGCGAATATAGATGAACCAGCCCATTCATGAATTATGGAGAAAATTGAGGCAACCCCTCCCTCCACGAGGCCTCAAGCCACACTGAGTCTACTCATACACACTCTCGCTTATGTAACCCACTCGCTAGGCACGTAAGCACATCCTCCACACATTTTGCTAATGTTAGCACAAAAATATACCAACTAATTAGGGAATAACAGGGAAAATAGGTGATAATTGAAGGGGGAGGGGATGTGGAGGAGTGATATGAGGTATAGGGAAAAAAAAAATTGTTTAGTGCTACTGGGGCTGTTTAACCCTCCAGCCCCGGCTATGTATTATATATATTTTGGCCGAAAAACTTCTACGCCTAGGCTACCGCATCTTTGTTATTTGGCTTGCTTCCGCATTCCCGTGCATCCCCAAGCGTAGATGTGTTTCGTATCTGTAGAATGGCGTTAAGTAGAGCTCTCTAAGTCAACTGGTTCAGTTGTGATGGGCTGGTCTATCAGAGTGAGAACTGAGCGATCTCTGCCATTCCCATAGCTTACTCAGACTGTTCCTTTTACTTATATATTTTCTAGATCTCAAGTGACGGTGTCTCTTGCGTGGATTGACCTCCTAATCTACCAAGATTGGAAGCCAAAGCGTCACATCTTTCCTTTGCCCCTCAACTTTCTCTTCATAATTGCTGAGGGGCACAGGGCCCTGGGTGGGGCTTTGGTTTCCCGGGCGTTTCCGCACCCTCCTCAACTCCCCGCCATGGAGTGGCTTCGGTCACCCAAGCTTTATTGTGGTCGGCAGGGAGGGTTCTGTGGGGGCACTAGGTTATGGCCTTGCTCGGGGCCTTGGGGCTGTTCGGCCAGGCAGCTTGGGGAAAAACAACAACAACAACAACAACAACTGGTTCAGTTGTGATGATGATTTTGTTGGAGATAACTTTATGGCAAAAACAGCCACTTTACACTACTTTTCGATACTTAACAATAACATACAGGCACACACGAACAAGCGACGCACTCCTTCTTGTGGCCGGAGATGCGGGGCGTCGGTCCAGCCGGCTGTTGTTTACATGCGTCGAACGTACGCCTCGCACACCAAGCTTACAGGCTTTGAGCTCATGGGTGTTTAAGAGCCCTTCCGGGTAGCTCGGGTGTGTTTTTATGGGTGTTTAAGAGCCCTTCCGGGTCTGAAGGGTTAAATGTTTTTTTTAGGCCTCCCTCTTAACCCGGGAACTGCCGGAAGACTCTTAAGAGTTCCCCCGGCGGACTGCGGGAAGACTCTTAACCCGTTGAGCCCCGGCTAGTTATAATATTTTGTTCACCCCAGTCCCAAGCCATTTTCACTTATTTTTTTTGTTTGCTAAAATGGAAGACAAGGATGAGAAATGAAAAAAACAAAAAAAACAAATCACCTCTGACATTTTTTTTTTGGGGGGGGGGGGGGGGAGCTTCAAAAAACATTGTTGAGCCAAAATGGAAGAGAATGGTGAGAAATGAACACACAAATAAAAAAAAAATCATTTCGGTCATTTGGGGGGGGGGGGGGGGTTTCAATAGTTCGTCTCCCCCGCATGACCACCCGCCCGGGAGCACTAGGGTAAAAACTGAGTATGGCATTGTACGGCATACATCCTAAGGAGTATCTCACATAAATCTCAAGCCTCTAGCTCCCATACGACCGGAGTAATGAAGGTTCAAAGTGGCGGTAAACTAGGGGTGTAAACTATCCCCACTAAGCCCACCACCACCAGCCGCGCGGCTGTCTCGGCCCGCTCACACCTACTGGCCCGGCTCCCCCACACACTACGGTACCTCCCCCTCCTATTCTCCCGCCATTTCCTACCTTACGAGCCACGTAAGTGTTTTTTATATGTCGGACGCACGTGATGCGTCGCTGGGAGTTGGTGATCAAAGACTGCCGACGCAACACGTGCGACGCTGGGTCTCAACGGGTTAAGAGTCAGAAAAAAAATCAACTTTAACCCTTCCTCCCCGGGTGTCATTTTAATATGACACCACGGCAGATGGGCAGGTACCCGGGTGTCATTTTAATAGACAGTAAGCTTGAAAGCCTATTCTGCTTGGTCTGAACGCCGTGCGTACGCATGTAAACAAAGCCGATCGTTGCGTCACCGCACCTCCAAAAACAAGAAGGAGAAGACTCGTTTGTTATTGTATGTCTGTATGTCGTTGTTTCAGTAGTGAAAAGATCGTCGTATTGCTAACATTGCCTGAAAATGCTCTCCACTAAAATCGTCATCACAACTGAACCAGTTGACTTAGAGAGCTCTACTCAATGCCAGTCTACAGATTGGAAACCGCACTACATTTATAGATGCGTGGGAAATTTCTAGCAGTTAAAATTAACCAAAATACGGTAGCCTAGGCCTAGACGTTTTTCGGCCAGATCGCCCGGGTACGCCGCACTGTCATTAGGAGAGCTAGCCCGGGCCAGGAGGGTTAAACATCGAAAAAAAAAAAAAAAATTGCCCCTGGGCCATGCAAAATATCACTCCTCTACCTCCCCTCCTTCAGTTATCACCTATTTTCCCTGTTATTCCCTTATTCTGAGGTATATTTTCGTGCTAACATTAGCGAGTTGCAAGCAGGGCATTGACATCACTGTTAGCAAGAGAGAGAGAGAGAGTATCGATCGACTGTGTCTCAGTGGCCTTGGGGGAAAGCAGGTTGCCTCACCCATACATTATATAACTCGCGGCCTGTATCTCCGATTTTGACCATCCAAACGCTGTTTTCACTCGTTTTATTGTTGTTTCAGGTTAATACCTTTATAATCAACCCATAATAGGCGCGTATGGATAAGTATTAATGCTATATATGGTAAAATGAATATTTTAGTGATGGAAACAGCTCAAATACGTCAGCACAGGCAGAGGTGTCTAATTACCTCCATGCGCACTTCTTAGGTTAACCCTCCAGCCCCGGGGGCTATAGCTCGCGACTGTGCTGTGGTACCGGGTGTTTTGCCGATCTTTGGGGGTATGTTAACTCCTCTGTAATTCAATGAATATGGCATGTAATGTTATGAATAAAAAAGAATAATGTTCCACAAACCTTCCTCTGTCGAATGGCGTTGAGTAGAGGTCTCTAGCCCATCTGGTTGCATAATGGTGAGCGCGGGAAGACGAGTGCTTTTCGGCAGAAAATTCTTCCCGCATTCGGACGCGTCGCCCCGGCCATGGCTACGACGCACCGAAAAAATTTATCTCCCTTAGACGATTTTAGTGTTTGATATTGAGAATGTGATGTTTATTTGATATTTTTATAGTTATTTTGAGGCCAATTATATAAAGTATGTTTATTAGGGTATCACTGTCACTGATATTGCTAATTTTCACTCGATACCGTACATTTTATTAGTAATTGAGGTAGGTTATTGTTATATTAGGCACTGATTATTCGTTATTACAGGTTTATTATACTTTGGCCATCAAGTATTGTGTCTTGTGTCACTTTCACTTTGATAAATATGCTTTAGAGAGTGTCACTGTCACTGATAATGCTCATTTTCACTCGATACCGTACATTTTATTAGTAATTGAGGTAGGTTATTGTTGTATTAGGCACTGATTATTCGTTATCACAGGTGTTTATTATACTTTGGCCATCAATTATTAGGTCTTGTGTCACTTTCACTTTGACAAATATGCTTTAGAGAGTGTCACTGTCACTGATAATGCTCATTTTCACTCGATACCGTACATTTTATTAGTAATTGAGGTAGGTTATTGTTGTATTAGGCACTGATTATTCGTTATCACAGGTGTTTATTATACTTTGGCCATCAAATATTAGGTCTTGTGTCACTTTCACTTAGTTATATGATTTGTAAATGTTTTATATACAATTTATTGTGTCTTTTTTCACTGATTTATATATTTCTATAGGTTCTAATCATATGAATGTCACTTGGTATATTACATATGTGTCACTTTCACATATTATTATGGTGTAATTGTATTTGTATCAATTTTCTCATAATACATGACTTTTGTATAACATTTTAAATTGGTTTTCTTCCACTTTTTGCCTATATATATAGTGTACATATTGTCATTTTATTTGGCACTTTCAGTATGATTATTAGAACTCCAGCTTGGAGTGGTAATCAAAGAAGCACTCTAAAGCACAGAGTGCCACCTTGCACTCCACACACTCCATGGTTGACTTTTTACCTGACCTCGGCCTCACCCTGCTGTTGTAGCAGACATGGCACCGCTTCTGCTGCGTTCTTCCTGATTCATTCTGAGGCAGGGAACCAAGCCTGTGCCTAATCAAGTATTGAGCACACTGCAAGCGGTCAATAACGGCGGGCCCAGGATGTGCCACTGCCCTCTGTGGCGTAGCATACTTCTCCAGGAGCTCCGTCAACACCTGCTTTTGGAACCTCCGCAGGCTATTGAACTTCATGGGTGTGTTCACATTCCGAAGCTTGTATATGTTGTAGGCATTCAGAACTGACATGTCCACCATATGCAGAAAGAACTTTTTGTACCATCTGCACGAGGTACGCAGGCAGTCAATGAAGCCTATCTGCATGTCGGACTTGTCCACCAGCCTCATGTTGATGTTGTAGTCCAGGACAGCATCGGGCTTGGTCACCCTGGCTTGGATGCGGCGATCCACCTTGCCAGTCTCCACCATTTCCCCCTTGTGGATGGTGGTCAGGAGGTTGGCCTTCCGCTGGTCGTGCCAGTGGATAGCCAGAATGGGCCCCGACTTCTTCTTGAACACATCACCTTTTTTGGTCTTTGGAGGGAAAGGTGGCATGCCCTTCCTTTTCCCTCGTACTGTGCCTACAGTCCCCGTCTTGCGCTCATGCAGGTACTGTGAGAGAGTGGGGGACGTGTAATAATTGTCCGTATAGAGGACGTGATTCTTATGAAAGTAGCGGTCCATCATGGCTTGCACCACTGCTCCGCCAAAGCCAATGAGGGGGTCCACAAGCAAGTCCCCTTCCTTCCCGCTGTAGACCAGGAAGTCCAGGACATAGCCAGTTTGGCAGTCGCACAGCACAAAGAATTTTATGCCAAAGCGATGTCTTTTTGAGGGGATGTACTGCCGGAAGCTGAGTTTTCCCCGGAACAGCACAAGAGACTCGTCAATGACGACCTTGCGGAAGGGCTTGAAGTAGGAGGTGAAGCGTTCTCGCATCATCTCGTACAACGTCCTAATCTTCCACAGCTTGTCTGGGAGGTGGACGTCAAGGTTGGTGACAAGATGGAGCGCTGCGAGGATATCAAGGTACCGGTCGCGAGACATATATTTCCCGAAGGCAGGGGTGGATATGAGATCATTGGTGATCCAATAGTCAGGCGGTTAACCTATGCTTCTTGACATGAGGCATTAGCATGGTGAGTGCCAGGAACACCATGAACTCTTTATGAGTCACTGGGGTCCACTGCCTCATGTGGCCCTTGGTCACCTTGCCCAAAAAGTGGACCTGGTATTGGTGCTGCTTATTTGTCTCTTTGACATCATAGCCTACCACCTCCTCATCAAAGAAGGCCTCAAATAGTTCGTGTGGTGGAGCATTGGGGCCTGCAGGAAAATTGGGGGTAATGCCTGAACCCTCCAGTACCTCATCAAAAGCTGGCACATCAGGGTTGTATCCATCCTCATCAACTACGTCTTGCCACTGAAAAACGTAGAATGGGTCTTGTCTACGCTGACGAGGAGCTCCAGCTGGTGGCCCAGCACGGCCATGCCCGCGCCCTAGGGCGGCGAGGGTGTCGGGCAGCACGACGCCGGGCCAAGCGGATGGGTCTAGGGCTGTCGATGTCCATATAGTCATCGTCAGAGTGGTCATCTTGCCCTGACGGTGGACCTCTGTAATCATGGCCAGAGTCTTCAGAGAGGTGCCCTTCATCATCAGTGGCCCCCACATAATCTGGCGGGGAACGAGTGATGCGTGGGCGGCGTGCGGGTGGGGAAGGAGTGGCAGGTGAGGCTGTGTCCCCCTGAGGTCCTGGGCTCCTTGGCCTGCGATGAGTGACAGAAAGCAATGCTTCACTGTCACTAGGCCCAGGTATTGGTGATGCGAGCTCAAAGACTTCTTCAGGAAGACATGTTGAAGGCGGGAGGACCGTGGGGAAAGTTGCGGGGGCCGGGGCGGTCTATATATAACTCCAATAACTATGGTCTCACTACCTTCGTTAACCTCTACCCAAACACTTTCATTATAATTATTTAGTCTAATACCTGATTTAATACAGCTTTTTAATGTACTCCTGACAAACACTGCTATACCCCTGCCCCTCCTACTTGTTTGGTCATATTTAAACAAACTATATCCTGGAATATCAAATTCTGCTAAAAAATGCCTAGAGTCTGTATTAATCCATGTTTCAGTTAGCGCTATTATGTCTATATTTTCTGTGCCAACGAGTGCTCTAAGTTCGTTCATTTTGTTATACATAAACTCCTACAATTTGTATAATATACCCTCAACCTTGGAGGCCAAATTCAGAAAGTGGAGAGAGGGCATGGCGAGCAAGGGTTTAAGAGTCAATATTAACAAAACCAAGGTTATGCATTGTAGTTTGAGACGAGGCAATGTGGAAAAGAGCGGTGCATACCCATGTGCAGTGTGTGGAAAGGGAGTGGGCGTTAAGTCAATTCAATGTAGCATCTGTCGATGTTGGGTACACCATGGGAGTAAGCGCTGTAGTAGAATAAAGGGGCCCCTGCCGAAGGATAAGTCAGAAATAGAGAAATTTGAGTGCGTAGTGTGCAAAGGCGAGCTTGTGTTAAGTGATGATCCTGTGGCTGTGAATTTTGGAAATGAGTCTGGAGCTGGTGAACAAGTTTTGTTACCTAGGAGATACCATCTCTGCCGGTGGTGGGGCCGAGGCTGCCACTGTTGCTAGAATTAGATGTGGCTGGGGGAAGTTCAGAGAATTGATGCCAATCCTGACCATGAAAAGAATGCCTCTCCCCCTGAAGGGAAAGGTGTATGCCTCATGTGTTAGAAGTGCAATGACGTATGCCTCAGAAACATGGGCCGTTAAAGTAGAGGATATCAACAGAATGGAGCGTAATGATGAGAATGGTGAGATGGATGTGTGGGGCCAGGCTACAGGATAGAATAACAAATGTTGAGCTGAGGAGACGTTTAGGTATAAAGAGTATTAGCGAGGTGATGCGTACAAGTAGACTGGGATGGTATGGACATGTGGAGAGAATGGATGAACAAAATTGGGTGAAAAAATGCAGGTCTGTGATTGTGGAGGGAGCTGCACCAAGGGGTGGACCGAGGAAGACCTGGGATCGGACTATACGCGCCGATCTCAAATCCAAGAACTTGACAAGTGAAGCAGCCCTTAACAGGGTTGCCTGGAACGCCGCCATTAGGACAAGAGACTGAAACTGCACTTATGTGTGGAACACTCAGTCTTAAAATGTTATGTATGTATGTATGTATAGAGTGCCTCCAAAGGGATCTAGATACCTTACATGAATGGTCAGTAAATTGGCAGATGAAGTTTAACATTGACAAATGCAAGATATTAAAGATAGGGAAGATGCAAACAAATGTTAAACAAACTAGCTAATTTAGAATTAGAAAATTCAGACTGCGAGAAAGATCTAGGTGTGTTTGTTAGCAATGATTTGAAGCCTAGAAAACAGTGTATAAGCGTTCGTAATAAGGCAAACAGGATTCTCGGGTTCATCTCTAGGAGTGTGAGTAACAGAACTGCTGATGTTATCTTAAAACTTTACTTGTCATTAGTGAGACCCCATATGGATTATGCTGTCCAATTTTGGTGTCCTTATTACAGAATGGACATAGATTCATTGGAGAGAGTACAGCGTAGAATGACAAAAATGATCCATAATATTAGAAATCTTTCGTATGAAGAAAGGTTGAAGAAATTAGGTTTACATTCGTTAGAGAGATGCAGAGTTAGAGGGGATATGATAGAGGTGTTCAAGTGGGTTAATAATAATAATAATAATAATAATATTTATTCAGTCAGCAATTTACAGAGTTGGTACCACATAGTTTGTTACAAATATGACATGTACCAGCCTTGCATAATTCCAACTAAGGATAGCCCAATAAGGCCGTTAGGCGTATTTCCATTGGGGTCCTTGTGGGATTAGGTTAGCTGGGGAAAAGGGGAGGATAAAGAAATAGATACTTTAGAAAAAGTATTTCTAGGGGGTTATTTTAAGATACCTTACATCCTATAGTAAATATCAGTAATCTGTAATCAGTAATCATTTCAGTTTGGTTTGTCTATCTCTTATGTCGTATTTAGTAGTAGACATAAGCTTGGTGCTCCCTTCTCGCAGCTGTCCGGTTCAGGTGTTCCTTCAGGCTACGTCTGAAGGAATACAGTGTTCTCTTTTCACGGACTGACTGGGGTAGGTCGTTCCAGTCTTTGATGGCAGTGAAGAAGAATGTTTGCTTACCCTGTCCTTGGATTCTCGGGACCTTAAAATTAAACATCATGTTTCTTGTATTATGTCCACTCCTCTCATTTGCTTTAACAAAATCATTCTTTAGATACTCTGGAGCTCTTGTCATAGAAAATTTTGAAGGCATTAGTTATCCTGATTTGTTTGGCCCTGTCAGAAACATTGAGCATACCTAGTGACTGAAGTTGTTCCTGGCCAACATGTGATCTGGGTCCTAGGTTCAGCATGAACCTAACCATTTTATTTTGAGTGACCTGAAGTTTGTGCTGTGCTGATTTAGATGATGCAGAGTACCAGGATGACACAGAATAGTCAAAATGACATTGAACAAGCGCTTGGCAGAGGGTCTTTTTGGTCGCCGCGGGCAAGCATCCCACCTGTCTATACAGGTATTTTATACGTGCTCTACACTTACTCAGGATAGATTCCAAAATTGTTTCACCTGACAAACTCGCGTCCAGTTTCAGTCCGAGATATTTAACTTGTGACACTGTTGTTATAGGAATATCATTACAGTTGACCGAGAAGCCCACAATGTCTTTCAGTTTGCGTTTTGTTCCACATAAGATGGCTTCCGTCTTGCCCAGGTGAAGAGATAGTCTATTGTCCACTAGCCATTCACTACATGATGCTAGTTCTTTGGAAAGTGAAGCGGCAATACTTATTGGGTCTTTACCTGAAACCAGAAGCACGCTGTCGTCTGCATACAGTAATAATTTACATGAGACGCTCAGTTCCATGTCGTTCACATAACAGAGAAAGAGTAAGGGACCAAGGATGCTTCCCTGCGGGACCCCACAGTTAATTGGCATAGGATCAGATATATTATCATCAATTTTGACTCTTTGGGTTCTACCACTAAGATAAGATTTAAACCAGTTCTCAGACCCTATGCCCATAGCTTGTAGTTTATTACATAGGATATCATGGTCTACTGTGTCAAACGCTTTTTGTAGATCAAGAAGAACCATACCGGTGTAGTTACCTTTAGACATTTCTTTACGAATGTGATCCGTTAAGTGGATGAGACAGGAGTCTGTCGAGTACATGCATCTGAAACCTGATTGAAACTTATAGAATAGATCATTTTGTTTGAGGTAGTGTTCAATTTGGGTGTATACCGCTCTTTCAAGGATTTTAGATACAATACATAATATGCTAACTGGTCTGTAGTTGCCAACTTCTAGTTTATTTCCTTTCTTGAATAGAGGGGTTACAATAGCTTCCTTCAGTTCAGCAGGTACTGTGTTGGTGTTAATTGACAAGTTGATGATGTGGGTTAGGGGGCCTGCTATACCAATGGCTCCATCTCGTAGAAATTTGGCAGGAATTTCGTCTGGTCCTGTGCTCTTATGTACATTTAGGTTAGACAGCTCGTCAAAAGTGTATTTTGGTGTAACATTTTGCAATCTAAATGTGTTCGGGTGTATGTCTTTATCTCTGTAGAAATTACGAAAGGTGGCCGTTGTTGTTGTGTATTTATTGAGAGGTTGAGGTAGGTTCTGTGCAAGTGTGTTTGCTATGGAAGTGAAGAAGGAGTTGAAGTAGGTTGAAATTTGTCGTTTATCGTGGCAAACCTGATCATTAATGGTGAGAGCAATATTAGTGTTAGACGAATCCCTTGTCTTGTTGCTGTAGCCTGTTGTTTTTAGGTGCCTCCATAGTTTCTTTGGGTTATTCTGATATTCCTCTGCCTTATTGTGAAAATAATTATTTTTCGCTGATTTCATTTTCCTACTTAGTTTATTCCTGGCCCTGTTGAACTCATGTTTCAGACCTTGATCCTGTCTATGTTTCGCTAGCCTTTTTAACAGATTGTCTCTGTGTTCCAGATGGTGTAGTATGTCATTGTTGATCCATGGGTCTGACCTTGCTTTAATTCGTATGTCTTTCAGAGGAGCTATTTCGTCTAGGATGTTTGTGATGATGGTTCTGAAGCCAACCCATGCGTCATTAACGTTTGTACTTCCAAACACTGGAGACCAGTCTGTATTCCATAAAATGTCCAGAAATGTTTCCTTATTGTAGTTTCTGAGTGACCTTGTTTTGATAATCTTGTGATTCTCTAGGGTAATTTTTGTGGTTTTCCGTGTGCAATATGTGACGAAGTGATCACTTATCCCAGTCTGTATAACCCCTGATTGGGATATTTTGTCCTCTCTGTTACAGTTTATGTGGTCTAATATTGTGGCAGTGTTCTCAGAGATACGTGTGGGGGTTGTGATGAGTTGTTTGTGATTGTGCATTGTCAGTATATGCCTATATTCTCGTACAAGCCTATCATTTCGTTGTTTGTAACACAGGTTAAAATCCCCTAGTATGATGGATTCATTCCGAGGGTCTAGCGATGACAAAGTTCGTTCAAATTTGGTCAAGAATTGTGTGTCGGCTGGTGGCCTATAGCATACCCCAATTGTGATGGGTCTTGTCCTCGGCAGGTGTAGGTCGATCCACAGAGCTTCGTGATTTTCTACATGGAGGTCGGTCCTAGTTGTGTGTGTGAGGTTGTTTTTTACATACAGACATACTCCTCCCCCATGCCTATTGCGATCATTCCTAACCATGTTGAAACCTTGAATGTTTATTTCACCATCGTTTATACTTGAATCCAGCCAGGTTTCTGTGATTGCAATTATTGAAGCTTTGGCCTTATTAGCTAAGAAGTTTATTTCTGACAATTTATGGTACATTGATCTGGCGTTAATGTGGATAAGATGGAGCCCTTTGTTGGTGAACACTCTGTATTCATCTTTGATTTTGAATGTGTCCTGGCTGGATTCTGAGTTGTTAATACTTGGATCATTTACATTAATATTCGGTAATGAATGCAAGGCATACTTATTGCAAAGGAATTCCCGTTCTTCACTGTTGGTCTTCTTAGAGATGCACTTCATGTGAGCTACCTGTTTACACTTTACACAGTTTTGGATCTTCTGACGTCGTGTTATGAGTGATTCACAAATAAAACAAATAGATTCGCGATGTTGTACAGCTGAGTTCCTACATTTAACACATTCAACTTTGTTTCTACTGTTAACGTAAGTACATCGGTTATGAACAATTTCATTACAACTGTTGCATTGTAAAACTGAACTCCTATTGTTGAAACCAATATTACAGACTATACATAGTTTTTTCTTACTGTTTATCATACGACTGGAGGTGTGGTTTGGTCCGTGACGATCAGCTGTTTGTGCGGGAGAGAGTAGGGGATACTCGCGGTCGGGCTGTGGTTGTTTGCTGTTGTTTGTTGTTGTTGTTTTCATTGTCCGTTGATGCTGCTTCCCTGTAGATGTATTTGCGAGTGCTACCTGTTTTTATTGTTGTTCTTGTTGCATGTTGTGCTACTTGGTTAGTAGGATTAACAAAGGGGACATGACAAAATTAATGTACTAAAGCTCAGTGATAGCGAAAGAACTCGTACCAATGGTTTCAAATTAGATAAATTTAGTTTCAGAAAAGATATAGGCAAATATTGGTTTGGTAACAGAGTTGTAGATGGGTGGAATGGACTACCAAGTGCTATAGTGGGATCTAAAACGGTAGGGAGCTTTAAGATAAAATTGGATAAGCATATGGACGAGAAGGGTTGGGTGTGAAGGGGGATCAGCCGGGTTGGGCCAATCAGCGCTCTGCAGACCCCCATAATCCTGCGTTAATCTCTAACCGTTTTGGTAAGATGATCCTCAGGGTATTAGAGTGTTGAGCCTATAATTGGGCTTTGTAATTGAACTGGGGTTGTGTGGGACAGGGATCTGCCTTGCTTAGGCCAATCGGCTTTCTGCAGACTCCCTTTTTCTTATGTTCTTATGTTCTTATAAGTGTTAAGTTTTAATAATGATATCAATCAACAATACTGTTATGATTAATAGATAATACAACTGATAAACAGAAATAATAGATATATAAATTATACAAAAAGGTATATTAATATACTGTATATACTGTACTGTATATATTATATATATATATATATGTGTGTTCCATTATCGTATATAAATTTACCTGTCCTCGCTGCCCTGTGAGGTATGTGGGGTGCTCTTCCAGAGCATTCCGCTCAAGGATATGGGAACACATGGGGAAAAGTATTCGTACAGGCCGTCCTCTCACTAAAATGCAATTTTCGGCAATTAGAAATCATGCAAGGAGAGCAGATCACCGCTTTAGTGAGGATGATTTTGGAATAGTGGCTAGGTTTAGGAATAAACAAGAGGCATTTATAGGAGAAAAGTATTTTATAGGTACTATAAAACCCAAACTTAATACTCAAATAGACAGGTAAAAAAAAACGGAGGCATCGCGTATTTGTCTTCTATAAATATCGCTTCACTCATACTTATCCATTTATTTTCAATTACACAACTATTTACTGCTTCACCGAAAATAATATAAATTAAAACAAACCATATTTTAAAAATGTTAATTTTCAAAATGTAGATAAATGACTAACATATTCTATTCTTAATTATTCTCGTACATTTGATTTAAAGTTTCAATCTTTACAAACAATTTCAGTCACTGATTCGTATCCTATGTGTGCATCTATTTGATATATTATTGTTCATTAAGATTAAGACAGCGCGCAACTTTTTAACATTTTCTCTTAAGATTTAATTAATATTTACGTGTTGGTAACTCCTTAACGATTTCCTTGCCTCTAGATTTTGTCAAACCCTCATTCTGTGCTATCCTTAGGAGTAAGACGGAGATACGTAGGGTAAGTTTAATTACATTAATATGCAATGTTTCCCGATGTGTAAGACGGATTTATTGGTGGTAGTTGTATTGGGAGGTTTGACGACCTCCCTTATAACCAAATAAGGAAAACCTCTTATTTGTTAGCAGTCTCGGAGTATCCAACGTAGGGCTTATGATCTCAGCCGCTACCACAGCGGGCCGATTTATCGGTACTCACGCGAAGTAACCAAATAATCTCTAGAGTTGCACCTCAATTCACTACTAGGCACGTTGTACACACTCCGAGACGACTAGGAAAGAAGAGAAAGCGAAGGAGAGAAAGAATTGTTATAGTTACCCATTTAATCTAGCTGCTCTCCTCTGAGCCATGCTCCATGTTCTATGAGCCTGCGCCAGGACCTGCCAAAGTATCGAGGTATCAAGTAATCAGTTTAGATTGGATGGGCAGGGGATCGGCATGAGGGCGGGATACTCCAAGACTGCTACCAAATAAGAGGTTTTCCTTATTTGGTTATAAGGGAGGTCGTCAAACCTCCCAAGTTAGTAGCAGTCTCTACGTTTCCAACGTAGGGCTTGAATCCCAAATTGGAGGCGGCCGTTCAATAAACCTTAAACCCCAAGCCGTAGCACAAGTAGAGGACCAAGAAAAGACACAAATAAACAAATCAGTTTATTAGAAAAAGAGCGTAACAGTACGGTGCATATTAAGGAAGTACATGTTACAAGTATCAGTCTAGGGTCTTAAAAGTGCCGCAGCAGGGTAAGGAATAGGTCATGTCGACCTGAGAATGGCACACCAATCTGGGAAGAATGAAGGCAATTGCACATGAAGACAAGAATCTGAAGGCAAGGCACAGTAGGTGGATGATCTCCAAGGACACTTTAATTACAAAAACCGGGTATGAGGCATAGACTTACCAAACAAGTAACCCCTAGACAGTAGAGTCTATATGTAAAGAAGTAAGAGAGATATCCTTAAAACTAAACAGGGATGCCATACATGTAAAATTAAAGAGAGAAAGGCATTGTACAAGCATACAAAATTACCCCCCCCCCCAGTGTAGGGAAAGGAAGAAAATACAGTATGGGATGAGAAGAGACACAGGATGGAGATGAATTACGTGACACATTGGCCTAACGCAACACAAGGCACACCTGGCCTGGCAGTGGACATGGACAGGTACGATGAGACAAAAGTGCTGTGGGAGGACCATAACCCTGTGTCGGCTATGTCCGAAAGTGAAGAATTGTTTAAAAACCTCACAGTCACTGCATAAGAGCGGACATCATGAGCGGAGCCCTTCGTAAGGGGATTACTAGCAGTAATGACACGGCGTAAATGAAGTCCCACAGCACGTTTGCCTAACCGTGGCCCTGTCTTAGGGGCCAACCAGAGCGACGTCGGCACAGCGGCACGCACATACGTATGCAAAGCTCTTACCGGGCATAGCGGATGATGCGTGCTCCCACATTTTAAAGCCGGTACAGTAAACGGCTTAAAAATGTGCGCCTCACGTTCATTCTTGGCCACAAAATGAACGGAAGGGGCCAAAGTGACTGACCCCAAGGAAGCGAAAAACTCATGCAATTCGGGGCCCTCGACATGGCAGCCAACTCCGAGACCCTCTCTCCTGTAGCCAACGCTAAAAGAAACAATGTTTTATCAAGCAGATGAACAGGTGTTGGGTTAGTGGTGTAGATGGGTGAGGTAAGGAGCCTTCGCCAGAGACCATTGAGGCGGTATCTGGCGCGGGGGCGGTCGGAGCCTAAAGCAGGCTTTCATGAAAAAAGACAGCTCCTTGTGAGGGAGCACCAGCCCCGTCAAGGTCTCAAAAGGCTCCCTAATAGCGGACAGGTGGTTCCTAATGGTGTTGTACATGTATGTGCGTGTCGCAAACAAGTGATTAAGGTAATGGAAGACTAACGCAACCGACGGAACTGTTTGTTCGGTGTCATTGATCCATTTAGTGAAAGTAGTCCAATGAGACTCATAAGTTTTCCAAGTAGCCTTAGTCCAGTGCTGATTAAGCATATCAGTCAAGCAACGTCCATATTTCGGCAACCACCCTGCCTCACAAACATCCATGATGCGAATGCCAACGAGGTCCCTAGGTCTCCAATCTGTCCCAAGTGGAAGTCTGAGACAGACAGGGGAACGGGACTCAGGCACCATCGCTTCAGCTGAGCGTACCAGGCTTGGGCCGGCCAGAGGGGCGCGATTAACCAAACCTTGCCACGGTACTCTCTCAGCCTGTGTAGGACTTTGCACATAAGCAGTGCGTCGGGCGGTGGAAAAGCGTAAATCGACTGCCACCTGCTCCAGTCTTCGCTGAAGGCATCCAGCCCCCCCCCCGCCTGAGTACAAGTCCAGCGGGTGAGGTAGTCCGGCAGCTTGTTCGTCCCTGAGGAGGCGAACAAGTCCACCTGCGGATGACCCCAGGAGGCTGCGAGGTCGTCGAAAACGCTTTGTCTTAATGACCATTCTACCTTGGTGCTCTGTCCTCTCGACAAAGCATCCGCCCAAAGATTGGCCGTCCCGGGCAGATAAGTCGCATGCAGGGTGATGCTGTAATGATCGGCCAGGTAAAACAATTTCTCTGCCAGGTCTTGGAGCACAACAGACCTGGAGGAGCCCTGCTTGTGGATACAATGAACTGCGGACATGTTGTCCATCCTGAAGGCCACCGACTTGCTCGTGAGGGCCAGTCCGTGATCCCGCAGGAAGAACAACGGTACCAACAGTTCCAGGGCATTGATGTGCAAGTGTGAGAGCCCCGACCACCTGCCGTGGTTTTGATGTCCCATGTCTGATTGATAGCCCCACCCCACCTCGCTCGACGCATCTGTGTCTACCCAGATGGTCGGCGGAGGAGCAGTCCAGGGCACAGCCGCAGAGAGCGTGCCCCGAGCGACCCAGTGTGTCAGTCTCGGATGTATTGAGCGCGGTACCGTCCACAAACGGTAAGGGGGCGAGATAGGGAAGTGCCTGTTGCCCAGCTGAATGAGGCGTTTTAGTCGGAGCCGGCCCAAGGGCATGGTCAGAGACGCCCAATTCAAAGACCCTAGTAGGGAGTCCCAGATTTTTTGTGTTATCGAGATCGAGTGCAACACGACAAAGAGCTTCCTTCGAAGTTTCGCCGCATTCACTCGACTCTGGGAAACGGTGGCGCTTAGGAGATCCCAGTACAAGCCCACCCACGTCACTTCTCTTGACGGTGAGAGGCAGGACTTGGGAATGTTTAGTTTGAACCCCAGGTTTGTGATATGTCTGACTACAGTGAGCGTGTCTTGTACACAGTGTGTGAGAGAGTCTGCGGAGATGAGCCAATCGTCCAGGTAAAACAGGATCTGAATCCCTTGTAAGAGCAAGCGGGTCAGAGCCTGCTTTACCAGTTTGGTGAAGACCCGCGGTGCTATGTTGAGGCCGAATGGTAGTCTGGTGAATTGGAACACCCGTTGATCCGACTGCAGTGCTAGGCAACCCTGGAACCGAGGAGCCATTGGCACATGCCAATAAGCATCCTTCAGATCCAGGGTGACCACCCAAGACAAGGGCTTGAGTGCCAGGCGTACCTGGTTGATGGTGAGCATGCGGAAACGGGTGTTCACAATGTGAGAGCTGAGGACTGAGATATCTACCACCGGCCTCATAGCAGCGCAGTCCTTCTTTGGGACCAGAAATACCTTTTGTGTAGAAGATATTTCCTTGATAACGCCTTCCTCGTGCATGGACTTGGGCCACTTCCTGAGACACTGGTCACTGTCGGGGAGGGCACCTGAGAGGAGGCCTGGACCTCCACCTCCAAGTCAGACCCTTCTTGACCACCCGACGCGCCCACGACCGGCGGGGCCATTGCCGGTAGTGGGGGCGGAAGAAGCCGGTGCGGGTGCCTTGTGTCAGGCCCATCACTGCTTCGACGAGCTGGTCGGGCGAGGGAAGAGGGGACTGGCCAGGAGGAACTACACGTTTTTTGGCGCGGAGCCCCTCTTGGACTTATCGTAGTGGGATGAGCCACCACGTCCTCCCCCCGACGTTCCCCCGCCTCGCCGAAACGATGGACGGGCCTCGCGCTCCGGCCTATCCCCCTCCAGTCTGTGTCTGGCAGCGGAGGAACTGGGGCCCTGCGCCTGCCAGCGCCGCATCCCCTCTTGACGGGGACCGACGTCCACGGAAGGCGGGTACACCACGCCCCCTGGGAGCCAGTCCCCTGGCCACACCTCTAGCCTGGCGCCCTCTGCCGGCGACAGACCTGCCCCCGTGTCTGCGGGTGGAGGAGGATGAAGTGGGCTTCGCCACCACCTTCCGTTGCGCAGAGTAGGCGTCACTCTGCGCCAGTAAGAAAGCCCCTTGCCAAGCCTCCTCAGGGAACAGACCCGGGGTCAGAAGGTCAGTCAGTAGGAGGCGGTTGCGGACATCGGCAGGGGCCTTCTTACAGAAAGCCACCTGAAGTTGTTGACGGCAACGAGTGGCTTCATGGAGGGAGTGGCGGATGTCCTGAAGAGGGTTGAGGGCAAGCTGCAGGGCGATCCGTCGGACATGCTCAAAACCTTGGCGATGATCAGCCGATTCCAGCGACTCAATAAGGCGGAGGTGAACCCGCGCCAGTTCCAACTGACCAAGAAGAGTTGAAAGTTGGCGTGCCGCTCGCTGACGGAACTTAAAGTCCCGGTCCAGTGGTGCCTTCTCCGGTGCCGTGAAAAAGAAACGCGGAAGGGGGCCCACCGACAGTTTGGGAGCATTGAGCCACTCCCACACAGGCAGAGGGAAGCCCGAGGAGGTAAGGAGCATGCCCGACAGAAAAGATGATTCCATGGAAGGGATGGCCGGCAAGGTCTCAGCCATGGACTGACCAAACTCCACCGCTTCACGGATCCACTCACCCCAGGGACCCGGATAGACGTGCGGTAGTTCTAGCATCAGGACCCCGTCCCGATCTTGCACATTCCTGAGGTACGGCATCCCTGAGATGGCAGAGAGGGAGTGGACATCCGCAGACAGGTCTTGGCGGGAGTAGTCAGCCCAGGGCTTTGTGGCAGTGTAAGGCAATACAGATGGACGATACGAAAAATACCGCATGTCCTGCCGGTTAGGGTACACCCTTACATCGACCTCAGGGACCAGACCCTGTGGAGTAATGGCCCGGAAGATGTTTTTCTCATTCACCTGGATAGCCCAGCCCTCCGGCACAGCCCGCTCCCCGGCCGGCAGGTGGACCGCTCCCTCAGGGTTGGAGGCGATCACAGCTCTCCAAGCAAAAACAGAATCCCCATACAGGGATGGCATCTTGACTTTGGGGATCTTAAACTTGGAGAGAGGCGGCACGGAGAGGGGGTGAGAGAACAACCCCAAACCCTGGCCCGGGATAACAACGGGCCAGAGAGGAGTCGTAGGCGGTGTCGGAGGTGCAGGTGATGAAGCAGATGATGTCAACGGTACCACGACCGGGAGAGCAGGCCGAGATGGGATGTGGTCGGCAACAGGTGGGAGAGGAGCCACAAGCGGAGTCTGCAGAGGCACCGGGTTCGTAGCACCCAACCAAGGACGTCTGTAGAGGAGACAGGGAACCAGCCTCACTGGGCCCACGGGCCCCATGGTCCGTGAGCGGGGAGAACTCAGGGGACGGTGGGGAGGACTGTGCCTCCACGTCGGGGTCCTCCCGGCCCGAATCAGGTGCACCGTCCGAAGACGATTCGACCCCCACATCCTCGTCCTCCAGACTATCAAAATCCGCAACCTCCATCTCAAGAACATAGTCTAAATGGTCAGGGAGACGAGGAGGAGACGGCTGGCCGCAAGGGATCGAGGCGTCAGAACCTCCAGGTTGAGGAGGAGGCGGGGAGGGCATCGCCGCCGGGACCACCACAGCCGGGCCCGCCATAGGGAAGAGGCCGGGACCCCTCACAGGCTGGGAGGCAGGCAGAGGCTCGAACTCCACCCCACCAGTGGCTGAAGATGGTGCAGGATGGAGAACGACCTCCTCGGCAGGCGGGGCAGGACGGCGTTTGGCCCTGAAGACCGTGGAACCCTGCGAAGGAGGGGGGCTCATCCTGAGGTGAGGAGAAGCAAGACGGGGTCGATCAGCAGGGGATGGAGATCGGCAACGTTTCCTCTTGCCAGAAGCTCCAGAAGTCATGGACAGGTCGGAGGGAGGCACTCGATGTTCATGACGCCTGGGGGTCCCGCTCCCTGGGAGGCGCCCTCCCGCCCGCCGGACCCGAACTCCCGGGAGGGGAGCCCCGAGTCGTATGAGGAGAGCGAGAGTGACGAACAGTAGGGGAGCGGGAACGGCGTGCAGCATCGGAGGTAGGTGGGATCCCCACCAACACCCGGACGTCATCCTCACGGAATGAAGGAGCACTGTGCAGGACCTTTTGGACATGACGGGAGATGACGTCCCATGACCGGCGTAGAGACGTCCTGGCCCGTTGTCCTTCCGCCGACGTAGGGAGAGTCTCCAGTAGTTGAAGAGCGGAGAGACACACCCCACATCGGCGGGGATCGTAAACATCCTTCCCGTAGCAGGCCGTGTGGAGGCAGCAGTCCCGATGATCCCGCAAGGCCGTCCGCTGACACGTCGGCCGAGAGCAGGGAGAAGCCGGCATCACAGCACTGAAAAATGGGGAAGCATTACCCACCAGTAGAGGTGAGACAGGCAATATGAGGCAGTAGAGCCAATCCAGCATGTAAGGCTCAGTAAGACAATATCCAGTAAGAAGCTATGTAGCAAGTATAACAGGAAAGTCAATTAAAATCACCCATACCGGAGACCCTCAACACCAGGGCTGGGACAAGCCCCTTAGCAAGGCCCAACCCTGGGAACAGGTCCAAACCAAAATTTTGGGGAAATAGGTACCCTTCGAAATACCTGAGAACCCTCTGTGAGAGCGGAGGGAGGAGGCGGCGAAGTGGCGGCGGCGTAGGGACAGCCGGCAGTAGAGCGGGCACCAGCTGGAAGGAAAAGGTCAAGTGTGAGCAACCCAACAGTACCCTATAAGTTTAAATAGGGGCGGGGAGGGAATCCAAAACGCACAGGACATCGCCACTTTGGGTCGAGTCCTAGGACTTTTCAAGTGGTCTTTGGGTCCACCCAGTATATAAGGAGGCCGCCTGTAGGGCGGGAACCAGGTACAGAAGGAGGACACAAGGAACAGGACAAAAGGGATAGGAAAACAGCCAATCAGCTGTTGTCCAAAAAGCCCTGTCCAGGTACATGAATAGGGGGGCAGAACAGGGTGCATAAACCAAGTCAAGTGAAAAGCTATGTGGCCTAGGCCTTGACAAGGCACAGGGCACATCAAAAAGATAAAGGCGCTTGTAGGGCGGATTTAAAAAGATGAAGGAGCTGAGGACACCAGAAGACCCTTGCCTGTGTGGCGAAAAAACGTGAGTAAACACAAAAATCGAGTCAACTTGTCCAAGCATATCCTCCCTGTGAGCGGGGCCCCTATCGCGTACAGTTTCCAGACATCCCTCCCCCCCTTTTTAGTGATCAAGTAACCACAGGCAGGGGAAGAACAGAAACATGTAATGTAAGAAAAACGAGAATTTAACCGAGAGCTACGAGACCGAGACTTCCCAGTCAGTTGAGACAAAAGGAAGGCAGAAGGAAAGGACCTGTGTGGATCATTCCAACGGCGGGCAGCTCAAGGCAAAAACCGTATAGCTTAACCCTTCCTACCCGGGCTGTCTTACCCAATGACGGTCGCCCCTACCCGGGCGAAATGGCTGAAAAACCTCTAGGCCTAGGCTACCGTATTTATGTTTATTTTCACTGCTAGAACTTTCCCACTCATCTATAATCGTAGTGCGGTTTTCAATCTGTATTTTGGCGTTGCGTAGAGCTCTGTAAGTCAACTGGTTCAGTTGTGATGACGATTTCAGTGGAGCAAATATTGCGGAGATGTTGCCAATATGGGGGCTTTTCAGACACTAATTTCGTGGTGACGTCAGAACAATAACATTGAAGAGTCTTCTCCTTCTTGTTTTCGGAGGTGCGGTGACGAACGCTTGGGTTTGTTGACATACGTCGTACGCACGGCGTTCAGACCAAGCTTAACCCTCCAGCCCCGGCTATGTATTATATATATATTCCTCGAAACCCGGGTGTTTTGGCCGAAAAACGTCTAGGCTAGGCTACTGTATATTCGTTAATCAGACTGCTTCCCGCATTCCCGCGCATCCCCAAGCGTAGCTGTGTTATTTACCTGTAGAATGGCATTAAGTAGAGCTCTCTAAGTCAACTGGTTGAGCTGTGATGATGATTTCATTGGAGATAACTTTATGGCCAAAACAGCCACTTTACACCACTTTTCGATACTTAACAACAACATACAGGCACACACGAACAAGCGACGCTCTCCTTCTTGTGGCCGGAGATGCGGGGCGACGGTCCAGCCGGCTGTTGTTTACATGCGTCGGACCGACGCCTCGCACACGAAGCTCACAGGCTTTCAACCACTGGGCGTTCAAGAGACCATCCGGGTACCTGTTATATGCTTTTTTATGGGCGTTCAAGAGCCCTTCCGTGGTGAGAGGGTTAATTAGGCTATTAAGCTGCTGCCTTAGGTAAGGCATACCGGGTAGCGGCCCTTCTTTCGAGCTGTCCTTACCTAAGGCAGACCGGGTAGGAAGGGTTAAACACACAATTATAATGAGAATTTTAACAAGAGCGTAGAGGACCAACCAGCAAGTCAGTAGAGACAAGAGGAAAACAAGGACAATCCGACGGCGGTCAGCTCAAGTTAAAAAACACAGGCCTAGCCTAGTTACACAAGTCACATAAAAGAGAAAACACTAGGGCAGCGTCAATCCCTAAGTGAAAAAACCTAGTAACAAAGCTAAACACTGCCCGAGAAGCCCCACAATTACGTTAAATTAATAAAATAAAGGGAGGATAGCCTAGGGTTTGACCGACATTTTCACCAGAACCACGTATCCACAAGTCAAGTAGGCCCGGGGAAACGAAAAGGAACTGACAAAAGCGTGAACCATGCGAACGAAATACAAGACCACCAACTATGGACAAGTTTAATAAACAAGTCAGAAGGGCTATAGGTCAGTTGAGACCAAAGCAGCATGTTTGTGAGAGAATAAAGGCTGTGTGGCCTATGCTCACACAAAAGCATAATCCAGAGAAACCTCATGCTCAAGTCTTGTAAAACATCGACACGTAGTCATATGAAAAAATAATAAAACAAAAAGTCACAAAGGGAAAGAAACACAATGCATCCCGCGGGAAGCATCTCCCCCCCCCAAGGTACGTTAAGGGTAGTTAAAGTGAACATGAACCCGAAAGCGAGGGTAGAATCGACACACAACGACCGCTACGCGGTGTCGCGGACCAAACTCCCTCGAAAAAACAAATAAATAAACACGTCTCCAGCACTACGCGCACACCCAGTAAACACGCCATAAATCCGTATAGAGTGCTGCCTACATCACTGAACATCCTTCTAAAACCTCAACAGCCTGAAAAGGCTCACACTCACTAATAGTTGAAGCGAAGGGGATGCGAAGCAGGCAATCGCGAAGCACAGACAAAAAAGGCGTGTGACATCGACGGTGGGCGCGAAGTGACTGATACTTTGGCAGGTCCTGGCGCAGGCTCATAGAACATGGAGCATGGCTCAGAGGAGAGCAGCTAGATTAAATGGGTAACCATAACAATTCTTTCTCTCCTTCGCTTTCTCTTCTTTCCTAGTCGTCTCGGAGTGTGTACAACGTGCCTAGTAGTAGTGAATTGAGGTGCAACTCTAGAGATTATTTGGTTACTTCGCGTGAGAACCGATAAATCGGCCCGCTGTATTTACCTAATTGTAGTTTACAGGAGTTGAGCTAAGCTCGTGTTGTCCCGTCTCTCAGTCTACTTTTTATCCAATTTTTTCTTGAAAATATGGATGTTCCTTGCCCCTACCACCTCCTCCTCCAGCCCATTCCATTTGTCAATACATCTATAGGGGAAGCTAAACTTCCTGATATCGTTCTTGCAGGTAGGTCTTTTTACTTTGTAACTGTGGCCTCTAGTTATTCCTGTATCCATAATTAATATATCCTCCCTATCCAGCCTCTCCAGCCCCCGGGTACATTTGTACATCATTATCATGTCTCCCCTCTCTCTCCTCTCTCTTAGACTCGGTAGATTTAATTTATCTAGCCTCCCTTCATATGGCAGTTCTCTGAGACTTGGAACCAATCTAGTGACTGCTCTCTGGATTCTTTCTAACTTGTGAACATGCTTCTTTAGATGCGGGGACCACACCACTGCTGCATACTCCAATCTTGGTCTAATCATACTCTTCATAATTTTCGCTACCATGGTCTCATCCAAGTAGTTCAGAGCAACTTTCATATTCCCGGCCATTGCATACATTCCGCTAAAGAGCTTGTTAATACGTTTCTCTGGCGACAAATTATCTTGTATAATCAACCCTAAATCTTTTTCTTTTTCGGCCTTGCTAATTATATTATCTCCCATCCTGTACTCCCAATTTGGTCTATTCACACTTCTTCCCATATTTAACACATGGCATTTACTTATATTAAATTTCATTTTCCACTTGGTGCTCCATTCGTATATTTTATCTAAATCCCCTTGCAGCTCCTCACAACTACTTTTATTTGTTATTTGTCTCATAATTTTTACGTCATCTGCAAACATTGACATGTAAGAGTTTATGCCTATCGGCAGGTCATTCACGTACATAAGGAACATGAGAGGTGCCAACACAGATCCCTGCGGCACACCACTCTCAACTTTCCGCCACGATGAGTAAGTTCCTCTAATGTTGGTCCTAATTTCCCTATCTGTTAAATAGCTCTCCATCCATTTCAGCAAACTCCCCCTGACACATCCTAGCGTCTCAAGCTTAGATAACAATCTCTTATGTGGTACCTTATCGAATGCTTTGGAAAGGTCTAAGTAGACGCAGTCCACCCATCCGCCTCTCTCTTGGAGTACATCTATCACCCTACTGTAATAACATAGCAAACTGGTAACACAAGATGTCCCTTCTGAATCCAAATTGCTTTGGGGATATTATCTTCTTTCTCTCCAACATTTTCATCCATCTCTTCCTAATTAACTTTTCACAAATCTTGCATACAATACTAGTAAGTGAAACTGGTCTATAGTTTAGAGGGTCCTCAGGGTTTCCATTCTTGTATATCGGAATGATATTAGCTCTTTTCCATTCAACAGGAACCTGTCCTTTATCTAAGAAAGCTTGAATTATGTCCCTCACTGGCTCCACTAATTGCTCTGCACACTCCTTTAAAACCCAGGCAGACACTTCATCCGGTCCCATAGCTTTCCTTACTTCAAGTCCTCTCATCGCAGATAACAGCTCATCTCTAGTTATTTCAATCTTACTAAGACCACTCTCCAGTACTCCCGCCTGTGGTTCGTCAAAACCTTCCTCTCTAGTAAAAACTGACCCCAATTTGTTATTCATTACCTCACAAATGTCCGATACATTTTCATATGTCCTAGCATCAACTCTTAATTTAGTAATTTGTTTCTTTACCTTCAACTTACTGTTTATATATTTATAAAATAATCTAGGGTCACTTTCACATTTATTTACTATGTTCTTCTCATAGTTCATTTTAACTTGCCTAATTATGTTAACATATCTATTCCTCTCCTGTTTATATTTATTCCGATTACTCTCAGTGTTCCTTCTTCTTAATCTAGCCCAAGCTGCATCACGCCTACCCAAAGCTCTTTTGCATTTCAAATTAAACCAATCTTTCTGCTTAGTAAAATTTCCAGTTTTATATCTTGGGACAAACAGATTGGTTCCTACTCTATAAATTTCGAGGAATCTACTATATTTACCTTGTACGTCCCGTTCCTTCAAAATAAGATCCCAATCTACTCCCTCTAAATATCTTTTCAAGGATACATAATCAGCTTTACTATAATTTAATCTGTCATTTATGTAGCTATTGTCTAATCTATTGGCATTACTCGAGGTCAACTTCCATTTTAGTAATAGGTGATCACTTTTACCTACAGGACATAGATAGTTTATATCACTAATTTCGTGAGGATCTTTTGTAAAAATCAGATCGAGTTTAGAAGGTTCGTTATTACCCCTCATTCTTGTATTTTCCTTCACATGTTGTGCAAGTACATTTTCCGTAACCAATTGTGGTAGCGGCTGAGATCATAAGCCCTACGTTGGAAACGTAGAGACTGCTACTAAATACTATTATTTACATGTGTTAGTTTTAGCTCTCTTTTTAGACTTATAAATTATTTTTTATCCACACCCTATTTTTGAAAAAATGTCATTAAAATAGAATTTTATGTTCTTTTAAGGTGGATTTGATGTATACCTGATGATGGACTAAGAAAGTCCAAAATATAGTAAACTACAATGGAGACGTGTTTCGCCCTTATCCTTCTCTTCATCTTTAAAATCCGGCACCCTGGAGGTTAACCTGCCACAGATATAATATGTACATATACAGTACATGGTGGCATTCAAGGAGACTACAGCAGGACTCTTCTTCTTCTTACCTCTGACCGGGTATAAGCTATCCTAGTGTTTATTAGCCTATACCCCTTTGAAAGGACATTAGCCTAACCTAACAACCTTACCTAACCTATCCTAGTATTATGGGTGGGGGCTGCCGCCCCCACACCCCCGCTATTTGACATCTTTGACAGATTTTTTGGTGTATTTTTCTGTGAAAAGGGGGGGTGGCCAAATCAAGACAGAGAAAAAACAGGTAAAACACAACACAAAACAACGAACACACACAGACAAAACACAAATTCACACACAGTCACACATAATCTATCATTCAAGTTACATGTTTATTTAACATTCCTATAGTCCGTTCATTATAGGTTGGGCAGAAATCATAACCTCTGTAACTCAAAAAGGGCTAGAGCAAATGAGCTGTCAATTTATACACATATTCCCTAGCCAAGCCTTCCTATTTGGTAGAAATATTAGCTCGATTACTCTAGTCCTTTTTGAGTTATGAGAGGTTAGGAGTTACGATTTCTACCCAAACTAGAATGTACGGACAATAGTTATTAAAACAACAGTTACACCCAGTCATATTTCCATTTTGCTATCATTAGACGATTTTAGTGATCTTAAAAAGGAAGGACCTCGAGGGGAAAACAAAAAGTTCATTGATAATTCTTGCCTCTTCGATTCATTGAGATACTTCCTAAGCTAAATATAGTCGTCTGTTGTCAACCAGAATGAAATGAAAGAAAGGCATCCATGTGAAAAATTATAATTTCGTACCACATGCAACTTTATTTTTCCACGACTCAAGTTGGGAACGATTATAAACACCAATCGAGTAGGGCAATACCCAGGGAAGGCCTCATAGGCATGTGATAAGGAGTTGCTGGAACTCCTGTTTCATTTATCTGGCTTACCTCACTGTTTCTGTTCTTGTCTCACCTACACAGAGAGTAATCCAGCTAGCTTTCACACACACCCTTCCTCCTATTCATTTCACTACACTAAACAAGCACATCACACAGAAGTTTAAAATAGCAATTATCCCTCTCTTAACTTGGAGAGAGACACTTGTTACAGGTAGCTTTTCCTTTTGTCTCCTTCATACCCATAGGAAAACATACCTGGCAGCTTCTAAAAATACACCTTTAGATGAATGTTGTGGCTTATAATATGCTGCCTCCACTCTATAGATATATTAACCCCTTCTGTACCGATGACGTCTTTGTAGTTATATTCTAGCTATATTTAGACGATTTTGTGTAATTTAAGAAGGATCTGTGGTAGTAAAAAGGGTTAAGTGAGATAGTTCGAAGCCTTTTAATTGCTGGAGGCCCTTTTTTAAACTGAAAATAATAGTCTAATAGTAGCCAAAGTAAAGTTAAAAACACGTCACAAGGACAGAAGGGGTTAACCACTATTGTACCGATGACGTATGTTGTATTTTATTTCAGCTACGTTTAGACAAATTTATGAAGCTTAGGAAGAACTAGTTAAGGCATTCTGTAGCCTTTTAACCCGGGAACTGCGGGGAGACTCTTAACCTCTGAAGTGCGCATGGGGGTAATTGGAAACGTCCCCCTGTGCTGACGTATTTGAGGTGTTTCCGTCACTAAAATATTCATTGTGCCATTAATAGCATTAATACTTATCCATATGTGCCTATTATGGGTTGATTATAAAGGTATTAACCTGAAACAACAATAAAACGAGTGAAAACAGCGTTTGGATGGTCAAAATCGGAGATATAGCCCGCGAGTTGTATAATGTATGGGTGAGGCAATCTGCTTTCCCGCCAATTTCCCCCAAGGCCACTGAGACACAGTCGATCGATACTCTCTCTCTCTCTCTCTCTTGCACTCGCTTGCTATCAGTGATGACCACACCCTCCAATCGGATTTCTAATGTTAGCACGAAAATATACCTCAGAATAAGGGAATAACAGGGAAAATAGGTGATAACTGAAGGAGAGGAGGTAGAGGACTGAGATTTTGCATGGCCCAGGGGCCAAACAAAAATAAATAAATAATTTTTTTTTTTTTTTTTTTTTTTTTTCCCGATGTCAAAAGTTGATTTTTTTTTTCTCTGACTCTTAAGAGTCTCCCCGCAGTGCGCCGGGGGAACTCTTAAGAGTCTCCCCGCAGCTCCCGGGTTAAGAGTTCCCCCGGCGGACTGCGGGGAGACTCTTAACCCGGCAAGCGCGATAGGCCTCACGGAAGGCTTCCTATAGGGAACGCGATAGGCCTCACGGAAGCAAGACCATAAAAAAAGCCTTCCAAAAAAAAAAAGGGCCTATCAAAACAAAGGATTTTGTCTCTAGGTGAGATAATTCCCCTCTAGTACTCATCCATGTGTTTCTCACCCCTCCCCCTCCCCTTCTTCCCCACCTTATTCCCCCCTCCTCAATTATCACCTATTTTTCCTCTTATTATCATCATTTATCGGTTATTTTTCTCTCCCGCGATAATGTAGCACAAGTGGGTTGCATAAAAGATCGTTATGCAACACCCAGACACCGGCACACACCGCCCCGCTTGTCTCAGTTGACTCCCAGACAGCGAGAGGGGAGGGCTGCCTGTGGCTCTCTCTCGCCTGAGATTATGACCGGGTGGCCAATATCTTCGTTTTTCACCACCCAAATGCTTTTTCCACTTATTTTAGCACTCTTGAAGGTTCATATATACATCATATATGTAAAATAAAAGCATACCGAAAACAAATAATGCTTTATATTGTAAATATAACGAATTCTGTCAGAATCCAGGGCTAGAAATGCACAAATAACTACCCTAGCACCTAGGTCTATATCACGCTTGTCAGGTTAAGAGTCAGAGAAAAAAAAAATAAACTTTTGACATCGAAAAAAAAAATATATATATTTTTATTTTATTTTTGCCCCTGGGCCATGCAAAATCTCAGTCCTCTACCTCCCCTCCTTCCCCACTTTCCTCCTCTCCTTCAGTTATCACCTATTTTCCCTGTTATTCCCTTATTCTGAGGTATATTTTCGTGCTAACATTAGAAATTCGGCTACAGGGTGTGGTCATCACTGATAGCAAGCGAATGCAAGAGAGAGAGAGAGAGTATCGATCGACTGTGTCTCAGTGGCCTTGGGGGAAATTGGCGGGAAAGCAGCTTGCCTCACCCATACATTATACAACTCGCGGGCTATATCTCCGATTTTGACCATCCAAACGCTGTTTTCACTCGTTTTATTGTTGTTTCAGGTTAATACCTTTATAATCAACCCATAATAGGCGCATATGGATAAGTATTAATGCTATTAATGGTACAATGAATATTTTAGTGACGGAAACACCTCAAATACGTCAGCACAGGGGGACGTTTCCAATTACCCCCATGCGCACTTGTTAGGTTAATGGGTCCTTCCTAAGCTGAACAAAATCGCCTAATAGTTGCCAGAATATAATGAAAAGTACATCACCGGTACAGATGGGGTTAAGCTGACGAGAAACTTACTTGACCCCATTGTAACCCTTCTTTTGTCTACAACACCCCTTCTCCCCTCATTACACTCTTCAGATAATAGAAAAAAGATAAAGTAGTTACGAGGTGCTGCCGTTGTAAAGGCTTATCCCTTCACCTGACCCTGACTATGAAAGATGCCACAGCTTAGGTACAAGTGTTATTGTGTTAAATATTTTTATCAGCTTTCAATTAATTTACATATATTTCCAATCTTTTATCAATCTTTATATAGTTTATTGTAATTTATCTATAGTAATATATAACTTTTGGATGTTAATGTTCCAAAATAAGTTTTAAAGTATATCAAGTATGCGAGTCTGATCTAGACATTGTTTACATTTGCGATTCTAGTGTTTTTCTTCCGTTTTTCTCAGTTTTTCGGTTTATAATGACTACTTATTCGAGTCCCTAGCTGGTGAAGATGGAAGTACCAATCCGTGTAGTGGCCAGGGTGAGTGCCTGTATGTCTGGAGTGATAAATATCGTACAGTATAAGGCAGTATCAGTACAGAGTATCAGTACAGGGGACTGGCTTTCATTTTACTCGGATTTTCGGTTTAATGTTATTTTAATACCACGAATTTTGTTGATATATTTGAAGATAAATATTGAATCTATATGGGTAAATTGATACGGTGTGACAGTCACGAGTTTTAGAATGTGTGTTTTTTTTGTTTGCATTTTTTCTTTGATATAGCCTACTGTACAGTGTTGTTTTACCTAACTAAGAAACCTAACCTAACTGGAAAATATTAAGGAAACCACCCACCAATTATTTTAATTATTTTTTGTTTAGTTTTAGGCCTAGTTTATTTGCATCAATATAGGCTATAGTGATTTGACATTAGTTTCAACCTCCGCAAAAATTGTTTTCCCCTTTATCCAACGATCTTAAGACACGGGGAATGTGACAAAAACCAGAGTAAATAAATATAAAATAGTAAGAGAGGTGTGGAAGGACTTTCAAGTGCCGAGAATAATGTACGGGATGGATGTGAGAGGGAGTACAGGGGGAGAAATAAATAGACTGGAGATGGGACAAAATAAAATAGGAAGAATGGGGTTAAGAGCAAGAAGGTGGACAGCAAATGAAGCAGTGAGAGGGGAGATGGGATGGAGTACGTTTGAGGAAAGAGTGGCGAAGGCAAAGTTGAGGTACAAGAGTAGGTTGGAGGATAATAGGTGGCCAAGGAGAGTGAATGAATGGGGGGAGGGGAAGAGTAGATGGGCAAAAGAGTGTAAGAGAAAACTGAACAAAATAGGAGTGAAACAAAGAAGGGTGGGAGAGGAGTGGAGAGATGTAGGGAGTAATACAGGACTAGGTCAGGCCGTCAGGGAAGGAGACAGTGGAGACTAGAGAAAGAGATAGGAACGAGAGTGAAGGAAGTAGGAAGACAGGAATGGAAGAGAAATAGGCTATGGAGAAGAAAAGTACACTGATAAGATATAGAAGCAAGGGGAGACCGAGAAAAGAGGAGTTCTATGACGGAAGTTGGGGAGCTGAACTACTGTTTAAGGCTAGGGCAGGAGCATTAGAGACAAATAGGAGAACATGGAGGTGGAATGGGGGGGTGAAAGAGTGTCTACACTCTACAGTGTGAGGTGGGAGGGAGGAGAGTGGAGGAGACAATAGAACATATAGTGACAGAGTGCCAGGGGTATGCAGAGGAGAGAGATGGGTTGGAAAATGAGTTGAAACGGGTGGTAGGGGAGAGGGAATGGGAAGAACAGAAAGAGGAGGAGGATGAGGGTGTAAAATTTGCGTTAGGTCTCGGGACAGAAGAGGGGGTTGATGGGGAAATGGGGAAAAGAATGAAGGTAGTGAAAAGATTCCTGGAGCAGGTGTGGCAGAAGAGAAAACGGAATAGAATAGAATAGGGTGAGGGGGGAGAAGGTGACCAGAGCGGGGGAGGAAGAAAAATGAGATTAAATAGTAGAGAGGGGAAAAGTTAAATTAAGGTAAGGAGAGAACAAGATTATTGGGGGGTGGAGGAGGGGGTAAAATAAGAAGAGGAGAGTTCTGCTTAACCTATATACTTCAATTCTTTTTCTTTAACTATCCTTTCTACGACTACATATTTTCTAAACTAATTCTTAAATCTAGCTCTAGCTGTTTCTGGAGAAGTCACCGGTGCATAGGTGAGCTGGCTTGAAAAGGGACAGCAACTCCACAAAAAGAAGAAGAAGAAGAAGTGGGGAGGGCTATGAAGATCAGGGAAAATGTGGGGTTAAAGACATAAAAAGGCGATATAATGGCTTTTATGATGAAAGTTGGCTCGGGTTTTGTTGTTTTTCAACTTGAGAAAACCCCAAAATGAAAAAACCCGAGCCAAGTTTTGGCAAAAGTTGGCTCGGATTTTAAGATTTTTCAGCTGCATTAAAGACAGCAAGTGCAAAAAAGAAGTTGGTTCGGGTTTTGTTGTTTTTCAACTTGAGAAAACCCCAAAATGAAAAAACCCGAGCCAAGTTTTGGCAAAAGTTGGCTCGGATTTTAAGATTTTTCAGCTTTATAAAAGTCAGAAAGTGGCAACAAAAAATTGGCTCAGTTTTTCTTGTTTTTCAACTTAAGAAACCCCAAAAATGAAAAAAAAAAAGCAGTCAAGTTTTGGCAAAAGTTGTTGGATGATACATGGGATAGAAAATGAACTTACCCAGTAAGCTCATTATCCATTATCCAACAATTAAGCAACATTAAAGATTTTAGCCTAACCTACCAACCTTACCTAACCTAACGTAGTATTATGGGTGGGGGCTGCCGCCCCCACACCCCCGCTGGTTGGATAGTACATTGGATAGCAAATTAGGTAAATTCCTAGTGTTAATTAGACTGAAAGGCAAGGAGAAAGAGGTCTGCCGAGTCGTGTTGTGTGCCGTCTATGGGGAGGTGAACCCTGGACAAATATCGTTACAGGTTACAGGTTCTAGGTTCTGTATCTCCCTTAATAGAATTTTTCGAGGGTTGACACTTATTTTGACATGGAGTATAGGTTATATTACATCCTAAATGAAATTTAAAATATCTGTGAAAATTCTTGGGTTGTTTATATAATAGAAGTTACTGTGAGACACGTAATATGTTGAAGGGGGAGTTCTGCCCCCTCTAAACACCCGTCACTTATGTCATCATAAGCTGTTGTACTTCATAGGGGGTCCAATTAAGGAGAAAGTGAATTAACAGACAAAATTAGGCCGCAAACTACAATAACATAGCGGGCCGCCCGTTTATGGGAGACCTTTTACACATTATTTTCAATGTTAATTTTCTCCCTTAATCGATTTTTCCAAATTATCAAACTTACATAAAAATGAAGTACAGTTTATAGGGATTCCAACATGCATTTCAAAATTGTCATGACAATTGGTAGGTGGTTTGCTTAATATATACCACCTAACCTAACCTAACCTAAAAGTAATACGTGGATAGAAACTAACCTAAAATGTACGCAATTACCAAAGCAGCACTGGATCGCGCAACTGTAAGGTCCCCCGAGTAAGGTAGGAGGGAAAAACAAATCTATAAAGCAGAAATCCTGTAAAACAGGACTTGTCATTATGCAGACAAGACTGTGTTTTACCCTATATCTCCCTTATAATACATTTGCGACAGGAAGGACATATAGAGGACTGAAGACTTATATAACATACCTATGGCTACACAAACATCGATGGGGCTTGTAACTGTCAAACCGTAAAATCTTACCTCTATATGCTCTAAAGATCATAAGAAAATTTGTTTTAACCCTCGGCAAAACCTAATAAAAAAGTATGGTAGGCTAGCCTAACATTTATTTTTCATAACAAGGTTGTCAATACGGTACTTTCAGTCATCGATAGCTCTAAAGATCATATGAAAATGTGTTAAACCCTCGGAAAAACCTAATATATAAGTATGGTACTAAAATTTTATTTTCGTAACAAGGTTGTCAGTACGGTACTTTCCCCGTTATCAATGTACTGTACAATCAAGCTGAAGATTGCAGAGTAAACACCATAGACTTCATCGACATTTCTTTCACCTTCGTATAATCGACAACCAATTTATTTATTTTTTATTAAGGGATTAGTACTCAACCAGCGGGGGTGTGGGGGCGGCAGCCCCCACCCATAATACTAGGTTAGGTTAGGTAAGGTTGTTAGGTTAGGCTAATGTTTTTCAAATCACTATCGGGGAGCGAGCGTGTCTCAACATCGATCGATAGGACTAATGGGGAAAATAGGTTTTCCCGAGATTTCTAATTAATTACAAACACTATACAGTAGGGTCTCGTAAGATGCGAGTTTATGGTCGATGGATGCGACCGCATCTTACGATTTCGCATCTTACGATACACGTAAAAATACGGAAAAACGTCCCGCCTAAGGCTCGCATTTTAAAAAAAAAAATCGCATCTTAAGGTTTCTCCTCGGATTTAGCCCACTTTGAGCCTCCGATTCGCAAATTATGGTCAGTCTCGCATCTTAAAATAATTTATTTATTATTTGGGGGTCCTCGCATCTTATGCGAATCGCATCTTACGAGACCCTACTGTATATTGATGCAAATTACCAATTTTGTTTATAAAAAACACTCGGAAAATTTGTGGTATTAAAATAAAAAAATTCCGGATTTTCTTCTGGAAAAGCCTAGGCGGAAAATATGGGATGGATGTAGTTACCGGGTGTACCACTACCGACATACAGCATAAATCATCTATAAATACTTAACCTAACTAAAAAGCCTAACCCTTAGGTTAGGTTAGGTTGTTTGGTTAGGGTAATGTATTTATGTATCCAATTCCAAAGGCAGTCAAAATAGACGGGAACGTTGCATGATGGTGAGCGTCCGTGTAGTGTAAACAAGACGGGTGGTACACCCGGTAACTACATTCTTGCCGAAATATAACTGAAACTAGGCTACCACTAACTTTCCCATAACCTTATTGAACATTAGGCCCTATTGTGGTTCAGGAACAGGATTGACCACTCAATTTGTGGTCCGTCCAACTTTGAGACCTTCTAGGCTATGTACACTACAGTAGCCTATCTGTTTAGAGGCTAGCACTACTTTTGGGGAGGATGTAGTTTCCGGGTGTAGCCTACGGTTGGCATGTTGTGCGCTCGCACTTACGTTCCCGTCTATTTCGACGTTATATATTCTGCTATTTGCCCCCCTGTCATTACTGCATGAATACTAGGTTAGGTTAGGTTGTTGTTTTTTTGTTTTTGTTTTTTTCCAACTTACTTCCTCTCGGGCATAGGCTGAGAGCCTTAACATTCACTGATTTACAATGAACAGTGAAGCCCGTGAGGTCTTGTTCCAGTCTAGGGAGTGAGACATGTGAAGCACGTAGAGCACAACGAGCACCTGCCATCTTGCCTTCACATGAGGCACGGTGCTCACTCATGGCCCGAAACGACCCCATCCCTGAAGCCATCTCGTTCCCGTGCTTCACTGTCTCACCCACTACACTCGGACTCTCACACTTACACACACACAACGCCACCTGTTGAGCAGATAACTCACCAGGCATTGCACCCCTATAGCATATTTTGAATATGGGAATATTCTATCTATCTATCTATTGCCTGACGCCGTGATCCCCGAAGGGGTGGCCACGAACGAACCGCCCCCATGCACCTCTGTCCCCAGTCAGTCGACGCCCCTCCCCCCAACCAGCACCGCCTTCGTTCATGTAGTTCCTCACTCCATCCTTCCACCTCATATTCGGTCTACCTCTCCCCCTCTGTCCCTCCACCTCGCTCTCGTACACCCTCTTAGTCATTCTCTCGCTTTCCATACGTTCCATATGGCCGAACCATCTCAAGTTGTTCCTTTTCACACTTTCCAGCACATCTACCTCCACACCACACCTCCTTCTTACTTCCTCATTAGTCTGTCTATCCCTCCATGTAACTCCGCACGCACTCCTTAAGTAATTCATTTCCACTGCTCTCACTCTTGGTCTGAGTCTCTCAACCAACGTCCATGCTTCGCTTCCGTAAGTCAGTGTCGGGATTACCACACTGTCATGCAAGGACTTCTTCACTTCCATACTGACCACCCTATTTCTTGTTACTGCTTTTAGCGTTCCTACAACCCTCTTCCCCTGTTGTACCCTCTCCCGCACCTCTTCATCCATAGTCCCATCTTTACTCAACACACTGCCCAGATACTTAAAAGAGTTGACGATCTCCATAGCCTGACCGTTCAGCTTCACCTCACTATTCATACAGTGCTATTTAATCAGGGAACAATGAGGGTATTTTATTGACGTTTCGGTGGGCTTTGTGGTAATGCACTGATACTAGGTACAGCACAAATTCCATCCCAATAATATCTTCCCATTGATACATCGGGATTTGAACCCGGGACCTTTGGATTACCAGGCCAGTGGCAAGACCACTCCACCACACCTCACCTTTGGTTAGGCTAATGTATTTTTATATCCAAAGGCATCCGTATAGTGTATACAAGGTGGGCGGTACACCCGGTAACTACATTCTTGCCCTATTTTTCTATAGCCTAGTGGTGTGCGGGTAGTCCATCCACTAAACTGCTTCACCCATAAGTAAGCAGTACGGATTTGTATAAGGTTTACTCCCCTAGACAGGTTGCCTTCCAAGGTTGATGAGTCTCCATCCACCCAGATTTTTTAAGGTTGTCTCTCCTTGAAGGCTTGATGGGTTGCCGAACTTGCCGACCAAGGCTAACGATTTCCATCCACCCATAAATTTAAGTGTGTACTGGTACCATTAATGGCAGGGCAGAGGAAGAGGTTTCTTTGTGTAGCCTACTGTGTGAAAGGTACTAACTACTACTAAGATACATATAGAGCACGGTATATTACAGGATCAATGACTAGCCTAATACTAATTACTTAATTAGGGTAAGGTAATCAATAGGTACGCACCGATTCAATAGTTACGCACTTGGCATTTAAAAACCTCCACAGGATGCGACAACACTTGGGCATTTAAATTTGGTCTCATCTTAAAGCTTAACCATTACGCCTTCATGTCATCAGGTATCAATAGTTTAGTTTGGTATGATTGAAGAGGTGCAGCAACAAAAAGAAGTGAAAGTGTAAAAAACACTGTTTTCTTATGAAAATCTAAGGGTTGCACTTTTGTTTTAATATCTAATAACCCATTTTCAAATTGATTTTTTTTTTTTTTTTTTTTTTTTCTATTTTCAGGTACATTCTGTGATGTACTGTAGTGTATAAGAAAAACAAATTAGGACTGCTCAGAAACACAAGATAAAGCCAAGTCTGGGTGCGTACCTATTGGACAGAGCCCACATACCAAAAAACAATAGGTAGGCCTACGCATTTTTTCAAACGGCTGCCAGAGAGTCTTAAGCCACATTACATGACATTCTAAGGCCACCTTTTCCCTCCACAGATTATGTATGTCTTTTATCTTTTTCTAATTGAAAAATAAAAAAATTCTGGTGTAAGTTATCCACGTCCTAAAATAAAATACCGTTTGATAAAGTGCGTACTTTTTGGTGTTTGGTATGCGGGCTCTGTCCAATAGGTATGCACCCAGCCCTGGTTATATCTTGTGTTTCTGAGCAGTCTTGATGCATTTTTCTTATAAACTCAAGCTCTCACTTAGATTAACCCTTTTTTACTAACCCATATCCTTCTCAAACTGAATAAAATTGTCTAAATATACGGTAGCTAGAATAAAATTTTAAAGAAGTTGCTCGTTTAGAAGGGGTTGAAGACAATAAATTGGAAAATAGACTGGTATGATATGGTATAATCAATAACCCTGTAATCATGCAGTATTTAACTCCATTATTCATTCGAAGAGATGTTTCATCCCTTGTATTACCGGTACTTTGCAGATATTTTCATTTTTTTTTTTTTTTTTTTTTTTTTTTTCTATATTCCAACTACTCCCTCTCGGGCATAGGCTGAGAGCCTGTACATTCCACCGCTCAACACGGTGAAGCCCGTGAGGTCTTGTTCCAGTCTGGGGAGTGAGACATGTGAAGCATCCATCATGGCTCGAAGGAGCTCCATCTCTGAAGCGGCTGGTTGCTTCGCTCAAGTGCTTCACCGTCTCACCCTCCAGACTCAGACCCTCACTCTCAGAACGCCACCTATTGAGCAGTGAACTCACTATGGTAAATGTTATGAAGATTGAGGAACTTGCTTCAATTGTTCAACCTATCTGCAGCTTTCCCCGCAGAGCTAGGGCAGCTGGAAATGCCCACAAATTCACATACTCTCCTCTACAGCGGTAGTATGGTCCCCCCATCTAAAAAAACACATAAACAAATTGGAGAAAGTACAACGAATAGCAACCAACCTGATCCCAGAACTAAAGGACCTACATTACCCTGGAAGACTAGAAAGATTAGGGCTTCCCACGCTAGAGGAGAGAAGAGTTCGAAGAGACCTGATAGCAATGTATGGATGCATGAGAGGGTTCGAGAGAATTGATAAGGAGGATTTTATGAGGCTGGGCAATGGAAGAACCAGAGGGCATATGTATAAAATAAGAAAGGAGAGGTGCAAGTCCAATGTGAAAAAGTTCATCTTTCTATATAGAACGATATGTATTTACCTAATTGTATTTACCTAATTGTAGTTTACAGGAGTTGAGCTAAGCTCGTGTTGTCCCGTCTCTCAGTCTACTTTTTATCCAATTTTTTCTTGAAAATATGGATGTTCCTTGCCCCCACCACCTCCTCCTCCAACCCATTCCATTTGTCAATACATCTATAGGGGAAGCTAAACTTCCTGATATCGTTCTTGCAGGTAGGTCTTTTTACTTTGTAGCTGTGGCCTCTAGTTATTCCTGTATCCATAATTAATATCCTCCCTATCCAGCCTCTCCAGCCCCCGGGTACATTTGTACATCATTATCATGTCTCCCCTCTCTCTCCTCTCTTTTAGACTCGGTAGATTTAATTTGTCTAGCCTCCCTTCATATGGCAGTTCTCTGAGACTTGGAACCAATCTAGTGACTGCTCTCTGGATTCTTTCTAACTTGTGAATATGCTTCTTTAGATGCGGGGACCACACCACTGCTGCATACTCCAATCTTGGTCTAATCATACTCTTCATAATTTTCGCTACCATGGTCTCATCCAAATAGTTCAGAGCAACTTTCATATTCCCGGCCATTGCATACATTCCGCTAAAGAGCTTGTTAATATGTTTCTCCGGCGACAAAGTATCTTGTATAATCAACCCTAAATCTTTCTTTTTCGGCCTTGCTAATTTTATTATCTCCCATCCTGTACTCCCAATTTGGTCTATTCACACTTCTTCCCATATTTAACACATGACATTTACTTATATTAAATTTCATTTTCCACTTGGTGCTCCATTCGTATATTTTATCTAAATCCCCTTGCAGCTCCTCACAACTACTTTTATTTGTTATTTGTCTCATAATTTTTACGTCATCTGCAAACATTGACATGTAAGAGTTTATGCCTATCGGCAGGTCATTCACGTACATAAGGAACATGAGAGGTGCCAACACAGATCCCTGCGGCACACCACTCTCAACTTTCCGCCACGATGAGTAAGTTCCTCTAATGTTGGTCCTCATTTCCCTATCTGTTAAATAGCTCTCCATCCATTTCAGCAAACTCCCCCTGACACATCCTAGCGTCTCAAGCTTAGATAACAATCTCTTATGTGGTACCTTATCGAATGCTTTGGAAAGGTCTAAGTAGACGCAGTCCACCCATCCGCCTCTTTCTTGGAGTACATCTATCACCCTACTGTAATAACATAGCAAACTGGTAACACAAGATGTCCCTTCTCTGAATCCAAATTGCTTTGGGCTTTCTCTCCAACATTTTCATCCATCTCTTCCTAATTAGCTTTTCACAAATCTTGCATACAATACTAGTAAGTGAAACTGGTCTATAGTTTAGAGGGTCCTCAGGGTTTCCATTCTTGTATATCGGAATGATATTAGCTCTTTTCCATTCAACAGGAACCTGTCCTTTATCTAAGGAAGCTTGAATTATGTCCCTCACTGGCTCCACTAATTGCTCTGCACACTCCTTTAAAACCCAGGCAGACACTTCATCCGGTCCCATAGCTTTCCTTACTTCAAGTCCTCTCATCGCAGATAACAGCTCATCTCTAGTTATTTCAATCTTTCAATCTTTATGTGGAACACCTTAAGTGCGGAGATTGTAGAAGCAAGAAATATCCACAACTTGAAAAGTAAACTGGATAGGCAATAGAAACTGAGACAGGACAACACGAGCGCAGCTCAATTCCTGTAAACTACAAATAGGTGAATACAGTGTAGAACTTCCGCTAATAAAAATGCATTTATTCCCAGAACTTATACTTTCTGGAATTCACTTCGGGATGGATGTAGAATTTGGGCGTACGGTCGTCATTGTTTACATAGGGCGATCGCCGCGATCGCCGCGCTCGCACTTACGTTCCCGTCTATTTCGACGCTATATTTTCTGCTATTTGCCCCCTGTCATTACTACATGAATACTAGGTTAGGTTAGGTTAAGTTAAAATAGACGGGAACATGATGGGGAAAGGTCCGACGCCACTACGCGTAATATAAACAAAGATGGCGGGACGCCCGCTCACTACATCCTACCCTTCACTTCCTTGGAGTTGCTTACCACAAATTTACAACCTACAACAGTTTAAATCCAAGCATTTTCTGAATGGAGATTGCCTTTAGGCACATGGGCCTATTTGGTTTTGTATTTGTTTTTACTTCCTCTTCATTGTCTCTTTTTAATATAAAAAAAAAAGTCAATAGCCTATAGATGCCATTATATCTCCAATGTGGTCAATTTCCAACTCCATTACGTCTGTCATCCATTTGACCACAAATTCTTTGTTGTGCACTTTTCTCACCTGACCATCAGCTGTACTAGATTCAGGCACCTCTGTAAATAAGATAGTACAGTATAGCCTATTTTAACTCTTGATACTCTGTCCCTCTGTGTAGGTGCGACCATGCTTGGGTGCGGACCATGGTGGTGGTGTAGGTGGAGGATCATGTGTTGAGGTGGCTCCGGCCACCTCACAGATCATCCTTGGCTACGACCACTTCTGTGAATTTGATGCTGTGTTCGGCCCTAAATCCACCCAGAAGGATCTCTACCAGTCCTGTGTGGCTGATCTGGTGGATAACTTCTTCCAGGGTAAGTAAGGTACCTGTACAGTAGCTAGATTACCAAATGTAACATATCTTTATGGGTACCGGTACCATTTTTTCACATTATACGAATGCAGACTATAACTGACTTTGTTACTTTTTCACCATTCAGTGTTCTTGGTAGGTGGGGATGCACATCATCCACATTCTGTGGCCAATTTGTTGGTCAGAAAATGCATCTTTGCTGGAAAGTGTATCGGGACATTGAATCAGTTACACTTTCCAGCATCACGTCAATGTTGTTGACAATACTGTATATCCCAGTGCGCCAGTAAGGACGTTAGACCCTGTAGTTAGGAGCAGTAGTGTGCTGCTCCCAACAGTCTCATGTGGTCCCTGGAGGTGAAAATAGGATGCTGGAGCTGGGGACCTCAAAATGACTACTTTATTGCAGTTAGTGTTACCCTTTCTTTTGGTTAATGGAGAGAACATAATAATTCATTCAGGTTCAGTAGTAGTTTATCGAGAGGCCTTCCCTAGGGTTAAGTGCCCCATTAACCTAACAAGTGCGCATGGGGGTAATTGGAAACGTCCCCCTGTGCTGACGTATTTGAGGTGTTTCCGTCACTAAAATATTCATTGTACCATTAATAGCATTAATACTTATCCATATGTGCCTATTATGGGTTGATTATAAAGGTATTAACCTGAAACAACAATAAAACGAGTGAAAACAGCGTTTGGATGGTCAAAATCGGAGATATAGCCCGCAAGTTGTATAATGTATGGGTGAGGCAAGCTGCTTTCCCGCCAATTTCCCCCAAGGCCACTGAGACACAGTCGATCGATACTCTCTCTCTCTCTCTCTCTTGCATTCGCTTGCTATCAGTGTTATCTAATGTTAGCACGAAAATATATCTCAGAATAAGGGAATAACAGGGAAAATAGGTGATAACTGAAGGAGAGGAGGAAAGTGGGGGAGGGGAGGTAGAGGACTGAGATTTTGAATGGCCCAGGGGCCATTTTTTTTTTTTTTTCGATGTCAAAAGTTGATTTTTGTTTTCACTCCCTCTTAAGAGTCTCCCCGCAGTCCGCCGGGGGAACTCTTAAGAGTCTCCCCGCAGTTCCCGGGTTAATTACTGTTTCCATTCACCTATGCATAGCCTCCGATAGTGCAGTTGAGATATTGTACATGCTAAGATTGGTATGCAGGATTCGAAACTGAATAATAAATCGTACCGTAGGCTTGTGCAACATTCTTTAACTGTCTTCGTGGTGCAATGCATAAGTGTGTTGATTTTTGGTGTGAGCATCCTAGGTTCGAATCCCCGGACTGCCACATGTGTTTGTTAATTTAATTAATCGAGTTTAGGAGTAAAGTTGGTTAGTGGAGAGAACATAATAATTCATAACCACCATTGGGTAGCCAGGGCTCACATGTGCATTCATGTCTGTCATGTGTGGGTTTACCTAGGCCATGTAAGATATATATTTATTTTCCTAGTGTAATTTTATTAAATCCGCTATATGTGTTCCTCACCTGGTTAAGGGAATCTACCTGTGAAAAACTTGAAATCCTAAACAATTCTGAGTATGTCAGTATGGACTAAATACAGTATATGTTTGGATGGTTATAATCAAAATAGGAACTTATACACTACAGTACTGTACATTATATGTATAAGGACTCAATTTATCTAAGTAAACTATACGCCATGGGCCATTTTCTCAAATCGTAAATGATTGAACTTGGAAATTGATGGGCTCAGTAACTACTGGCCGTACAAGGATTGTTCACATACCATTGTATAGTGCGTAAAACACTATAAACTCACCAAGGCTTTACATTCTACATCTCCCTCGTTGGTGCACATGTCGTAAAAATCGAGAGAAAAGGGAAAAAATTCACCTAATATCCTAATCGCCTAAACTTCGCGGGTAATTTTCTCAAAACATTTATGGTATATTCCTGCGAAACGGCATGCATTATATCTCAAGAACTGGGCAGTGAGCATATTTGTTGTTTGTACATATATATGTATTATGTATGTTGCTTCGTAGTATACTATAAATGGAAAATATACTCGGTAAATGAATAATTAGAGGGCATCTGTGGACTCACTTTTACAATTTCCCAGCTCAGCTGGTGGGCGACGAGTGGAAGTGAGTCGAGTTGTATACTGCTATTCTATTGGTCAATAAACTGGGTGTGACGTCACGAGCGATGATGGTATATGAATGGTTGTTGTGGGAGTATGTCGCTGTCTAGACGGTGACGTCACAAATTCTCGCAACATTTTAACGGGTGTAGAAATACACGTCAGTCCATATAATGAGCCTCTTTTGTTTCTCAATCCCTCTACGACGTCACATTGATTCATTTATTAGGCTATCCTTGGTGTTTATAATCTCTCGGATTCGGGCCAGTCGGCCATATTTGAAATGGTGGAACTGTTGTTCAATGAATAGTGAAGTGTTTTTGCTTTATGAAAACACCTACAACATCTTCTATTTAACGGGATTACCAACGGAGCTTCCAGCGGAATTGTGTTAATTTAGCTGCAGACCATTATTGTCCAGTACACCAAGGGTAAGGGTTTTATACCGTCGTTATTTGGGTCCAAGCCTAGGCTACGATTACCACAGAATCTTTAATGAATATCCTCAATACAGACCTAGGCTACGATTACCACAGAATCTTTAATGAATATCCTCAATACAGACTTATTTCCTTCACTTACCTCGTCAATAATAACCCATATAGGTGGAGAGGCCCTGAATTATATAAAAGAAAAAGTGATGTTGAAACATTATCTGCAATTTAGCCATGTTGATTAACTCTTAGCCCACTTTACCCCTTCAGACTCATATGACGCAGAGCTTGGCAGATTAGCAATAAGAAATAGAGTTCTCTCACTCTTATAATTACCTCTTTTGGCGACCGTCAATCTTTTATGAATTAAATACCAAACCAGCGGGGATGTGGGGGCGGCAGCCCCCACCTAATATACTAGGTTAGGTTAGGTAAGGTTGTTAGGTTACGCTAATATTACCCCTTATTTTCGTCTTTTACCCCTCAATTTCCCTGTACTTCATAGCCCTCCCCACTATCGGGGGCCGTATCTTAAGATCGTAATTGTTTAATCGAAGTCCTCTTTTTCTAGTTATTAAAAACGTATTCTATGGTGTATTATATGATATATAGAAGCAATAGAACTGTTCAAATTACCTGGGAAGTGTATATTAAACAAAATACAAAACTTTGAATAATGAGGTAAGAGATAGGCTATGTGTTTTTTATCACTTTTCAACCCAAGACCAGCAGGGGTCTGGGGGCAGCAGCCCCCCAGGATGCACAGGTTAGGTTAGGTTAGGTTAATGACCAGCTATGTAAATACAGTAGTGAACATTTGGTTCAGTCTGTGCTCAAAAATCCATTTTCTTTAGGAGGAGGCCATACACTAAACAATTACCGTGATGTTGAAACATTATCTGCAATTTACCATGTTGATTAACTCTTAGCCCACTTAACCCCTTCAGACTCATGTGACGCAGAGGTTGGCAGATTAGCAATAAGAAATACAGTTCTCTCACTCTTATAATTAACTCTTTTGCCGACCGTCAATCTTCCCAAACTTGACTACTTCCTTTAACGTGACGATAGTGCGTTGTTATGTGTGCGATTAGTTTGCTTGGGAAACAGATTAACTTGCTTATGTAGTAATGTACACCCTATGTGGTGGATTGTGTTCTTTTATTTAATAATTTTCATTTTAGTAAGCGTTGTTTCCACATAGCGATTTTGATAATTTAATTTGACTTTATATTGTCCTTGTCCCAATTTTGGTTTGTTTAGTTTGCAAGTTTTACATTTTAATGAATTAGGCTAAATACCAAACCAGCGGGGGTGTGGGGGCGGCAGCCCCCACCTAATATACTAGGTTAGGTTAGGTAAGGTTGTTAGGTTACGCTAATATTACCCCTTATTTTCGTCTTTTACCCCTCAATTTCCCTGTACTTCATAGCCATCCCCACTATCGGGGGCCGTATCTTAAGATTGTTGGATAATGGGGACAACTTTTTTTCCGGAGATTCTAATTAATGACAACCACTGTATAATGATGAAAACTAGCTAAACCCCCCCCCCCCAAAAAAAAAATCACGAAATAAAAGTTGGCCAGGTTCCTGGATATGTTCCTTAATTTGCATGAACAAATTGTAATAGGCCTATAGAAACCTTATAAATCATATAAATAACAAATCCACAAAAATACAATCATTGAAAATAGCTGTGGTCCGTCTCCTTAATATTGACCGAAAAAACGCCCATTCTAATAAATCTCAGAGCTCTTTCGGACAGTCACAGTTTACAAACGCCTTCTTTATGCAGTGTAATCAATATTTACCCCCTGCTGGCAACATAGATGACGATTTCAATAATTCATGGGGGGGTGAGGGGGGGCAAAGCCCCCCCTCAACCCATCGTGTATCCAACATTGGCATTATAACTAAGACCATGAATAGGGCCTACACTTATTTATCAAAATCTGGAGGAAAAAACATAACAAATAAGGGTGCGAGCCTATTCCCTATAATTACTAATATATCCGTTCATCTTGGGACGATATCGCTACTAATATACTAATCTACTAATTAATATTGATAAATAGAAACGGTTTGAATATCAAGACGCAAATTACACAGTGCACTAATGACATTATAATACACGTTGTGTGAAACATATACACCGCTGATGTTAAATTAACCGGGTGTAAGATTAAGCGGGTGTAATGACGACATGTTGGCCGAGGGCTGGAATGACGTCATCGCTGAGGCCCGCCTTGGCTGATGACGTCACGATAATCAACAACCAATCACAAGCAAGGATACACAACGTCTTGGCTTGGTTAATCAAGATGGCTATATTCTAGTTAATCTCTGTGTTTCAACCCTTCTCTTTCCCTGATATATTTCATACCCTCCCCAGCTATCGGGGTTTAGTGTTGTTGAGGTAAGTGAAGAAAATAACTAAGAGATATGAGGATATAAATAAGGATCCTTAGTTAACCCTTAAAAAGCGGCTCACCACATAAGTCGAGTTGAAAAAACTGGCAAAAAACGGGTGAAAAAAGGGTGGAAATCGAGTGAAAATGGGTGGGATAGTAATGATCCATACGTCCGACATCTGTGGCCTCCCGGCCCACACTAACTCCAGTTCCCCCACCGCGCGTGAGGATGACAGTGTAACCAATAGTTCGCTAAAAGTGAGCAAGGTAGCAAATTCAGCTAAACTTCCATCTTCGAGGTAACACTGTCAGTGCTCCACGAGTGCTACGTAGCTGTATGTGGCGTCATTGTGTAGCGATTTCCACCTAGCTTTCGGCGCAATACAGTTCCTTTCATACTGATGGTTGATATAGCAGTCAGAACGGCCCAGAAAGGCCCAAAACGGCCACAGAGCACCCGCTAGAGAAGGGTTAATGGGCAAACAAAATACGGTGACTACCGCTACATAGGATCTTACCACATTTATTAGTAATCTTTGAAATCAATAGGTTCAGTAACTACTGGTCTTACGAGGATTGTTAATATACCATTGGAAAGTGCGTAAAAGAAACAACTGTAAACTCAACTAGGCTTTTTCTTGTCCCCTTCCCCTGTTTGTGCACAGTTTGTTGTTGAAGTAAATACATACTATACTGTATACCGGTATATAAATATATACAGTCAGTTCTTCATATACCCACATTTCGTATACACGGATTCGTTTGTACGCGGTAACCCCCCAAATTCCATGTCGGCTAAAACATGGGAAAAATGTGTACATACGTGGACATTTTCAGGCGACGGAAGTCCTGCTGCAACTCTGGGTCGGTCCCGGACCGCGTGGATCATAGCAGGCAGCACAAAACAGAGTGTGGTTTGTTTACGTTGCAGGATATTGCGTGCCTGACATGCAAATAGGTCAGTAGCAGGTCCAAAACCGTTCTTATTGATACTGTTATTGCCTGCCTGACATTCAAATAAGATTTTGTTGGTGGTATAATGTCGGCTTAAGGTAGGCTAAAGGCTCAAACAGGGGACTTTGAGAAAGTGGCTTGATCGAAGTGAATTTATTCCATTAATGCCTGTTATTTTGTATACACGGTTTTGATATACTGTACACTGCATTTACAAGGTACGAATTAACCGTGTACTGTATATCGAGACCTGACTGTATATATTGTATTAACCGTGTACTGTATATCGAGACCTGACTGTATATATTGTATTCGGACACAAGCCGGAATTCGGACATCTTGGAAAATCGGACATTTTGGAAGTGGCCATCCCCCAATTAGTCCAAGATAACAAGGGTTTACTGTATATATATACAGGTATATATATATATATATATATATATATATATATATATATACATACAGTATATATATACAGTAGGGTCTCACATAAAACGAGTTTATGGTCGATAAACGAGGGCGTTTTATGTGAATTCGTTTTATGTGAACACAGCATTTTGGTGGCGCAATATCGTCAATGTTCACTGTAAGCGAAAATTTTCGTACAAAGCGAACGATATTTCGTACGTTTTGTACGATATTTCGGCGTTTTATATGAAAGCGTACGATATTTTGTACGTTTTGTACGATATTTCGGCGTTCTATATGAAAACTCCTTGTATTTGCCCCACTTTGGCGGCGGACTCGTTTTATGTGATCACATTCGTTCTGATCGAAAATTAAATATTAATATTTTAGGTCGGTCGTTTTAATCGAGACTCGTTTTATGCGAACACGTTTTATGCGGGACCCTACTTATATATATATATATATATATATATATATATATATATATATATATATATATACACTACCGTATATATATATATATATATACAGTACCGTATATATATATATATATATATATATATATATATATATATATATATATATATGAAAAATCGACTAACTCGATTATTTGATACGATATACGAAAAGTACTTCAGTACTGTACCGGTACAGTAGTTGGAATTCAAGAAACACCTTCTGCGAGTTTATTGAACACTATAAAAAGATGATACAGGGGATTGTGTAGTGCAAGATAAATGTTTATTAGTGGTATTTATTTTATCCTTATTTATACCTAATTCAGAAAAAAAAAATTGTGAGTTACCGATCTTCATCTCTCATAGTTCCCTATTCGTATACCAAATCTCATTGGAATCGGACAAAATCTACCGACACGTTCTACATTAGAGTACTGTATGTACAGTATGTATATACTCAGGCACATTAGATTAAATACCAGTAAATCTCTTAACTTTTGCCTTGGAACATATGTTACTGTTATTGTATCGAGCTCAACATCCTTCTGTCTGAAGATGAAAGGCTTACAAAGAGTATGTGAGTCAGATACTGTACAAGGGGAGGTAGAGGCCTAGAGGGATAGGAAGGCCTCCATTGAGATGGAGAAACTGTGTAGGACAAGCGTTGGAAGATAAAGGAATGATTATAGATCATGCAAGAGAAGTGGTAGTAAATAGGAATGAATGGAGAATACTAGTGAATAGATTAGTGCAAACACGGTCGTTTGGGAGAAGGGGTCGGGCGCCAGTTGGACTAGATAATAGTCCGTCAGGCGCCTGGCCCGGTAAGCCGGTAGAAATGAAGGGTACGCCTGGATGCGTAGTGGGTGGACTTGTGGTGGTCGGGCTTCGCTACCTGTCTGCATGCGAAAATCGGAGCCTCTCCAGTAGATCTGGGACCTGAGAATCTTGCTGGAGAACCCTAATGGGCCTTGGTCTCTGAGTATTTCTCCTGGACAACCTAGATGTGTGTGATTTTCTTTTGTTTTGTTTTTCTGTTACGTTGTGATGTAGGCCTACCTGTTCGGGCTCTGTCTTGAGTCGGCCACCCCCAATTAAAAAAAAAAAATTAGGTATCTGCCAGAGTATATACATACAATACATACATTGTATCAATGATGTTGGGAAGTTTATTTTTTCTTAATAAACATATCTTATTATATTTTACATACGTACTGTATATTGCTTTTTCTTTTTTTTCTTTCATTAATGATTAACATTACCTTTTCTCCCTAGGGTATAATGTGACTGTGTTGGGGTATGGTCAGCGTGGCTCCGGCAAGACCTTCACGGTCACCGGCCCAGACTTTCTTTGGGCTATGAATGAGGAGGAGTTTGGCATCCTACCTCAAGCTGTCCGACACGTCTTCAACCTTATGAAGGTATGAGCAAGAGAGAGAGAGGTAGAGATAGTGAGATAGGTAGCGAGAGTGAGGGTGAGTGAGAATGTGATAAAGAGAGACAGGTAAGGTGATTGTGAAGAAAGTAGGAATTATCTGACACACACAGAGAACGGTGAGAGAGAGGGTGTTACGAGTTGGTAGCGAGGTAGGTGGTTCAGGCAGCAAGATGTCTACTATAGCATCCTGCAAGGTGCATGTATAGGTTGCTAGATATTTCACTACCCGACCACCTCACTACTCAACTCAGTACAGTACTAGCGTTCTATCTATCTATTGCCGGACGCCTTACTCCCCTTACGAGGGTGGCCATACACAGAATGTCCCCAAGCGGACCTATTCCCTGTGAGAGGGACAACCCGAGCCAGTTTAGTGAAGGACTTACAGGATTGACCACTCAATTTAGGATCCGTCCGACTCCGAGGCCCTCTGTGTATTTTGTTAATACTATTTTTCTACAGTGGTGTTCGGCTAATCCATCCACTAACCTGCCTTACCCTTAGGTAAGCAGTATGGATTTGTATCAGGTTTACTCCCCTAGACAGGTTGTTGTTGTTGTTCCCCAAGCTGCCTGGCCGAACAGCCCCAAGGCCCCGAGTAAGGCCAAGGCCATAAACGAGCGCCCCCACAGAACCCTCCCTGCCGACCACAATAAAGCCTGGGTGACCGAAGCCACTCCATGGCGGGGAGCTGAGAGGGTGCGTAAACGCCCGGGAAACCAAAGCCCCACCCAGGGCCCTGTGCCCCTCAGCAATTATGAAGAGAAAGTTGAGGGGCAAAGGAATAATGTGACGCTTTAGCTTCCAATCTTGGTAGATTGGGAGGTCAATCCACGGAAGAGACGCCGTCACTTGAGATCTAGAAAATATATAAGTAAAAGGAACAGTCAAAGTAAGCTATGGGTATGGCAGAGATCGCTCAGGTCTCACTCTGATAGACCAGCCCATCGCCATAGACAGGTTGCCAACCAAGGCTGACGAGTCCCATCCACCCGGATTTGTATAAGGTTGTCTCCCCTAGATGAGTTGCCGACCAAGGGGAGATATGATGATGATGCGTTTTTTACCACCATGCACTCCCTGCTCACAAGCTGGGCTAGGGTGGGTGCCCTGATGATCAGGGACTTCAGTGAACAGATGCTACAGATTGCTAGACCACGCCGTTCACCAACAGCACTGGTGTCTGCCAATAACACACAGGCAGGCCCGAGACTCCAACCATCAGCCTCACAGTTTGCAGGCGAGTGCTCTACTATTTACTTATTTATTTATTATTTTTAGTTTCTTCTCAAGATCTCCATCAAGCTTTAAAAAATATGACCCCAAAATACCCCCAACCCTCTAACAAGACAGTCACGGTGGACCAGAGACAACTGTGCCATGCTGCCACGAAGTAGGTAGGAGTTTGGCATCCTACCTTAACCCTCTCCGACACATGACGCGATTTTGAGCCTATTGGGGATACTTTAAAGCCTTTGTTACCATCAGGGGTATTTAGAAACCTTTAGTTTAGTTACTTCAACCTCTGCAGTTGTCTTTGAGTTAGCTGTGGGCAGAAAACTAATTTTGGAGAGGTAATTATAAGAGTGAGAGAACTCTATTTCTTATTGCTAATCTGGCAACCTCTGCGTCATAAATGCGTGAAAGGGTTAAGTAAGTTGTCTAACATTTTTGCTTGACTGGGGCACCACCATTAGGGCATCAGACTGAAACTATATCCCCTATGGAATACTTTGTCTTTCAAAATGTATCCAGTTAGGCCTCGTGTAACACAGTTGACTGTGTGGTGTGTTATATAAACAATATGTTTATATGTTAAAGGTACCGGTACCTATTCATTCTGGTCATTTTGCCAAAATCACCTTTTTTACCCTTTATCCCATCTAAACTTGACATAAATCACCCTTTCTACTGACCCCCACTATACGAGTGATTTGACTCGATCAGTGAGTCCACATGTGGTAATGGGAGGGAGAAAGTCCAGCCATCTCTAGAGAAAGTCTTACACTGCAAGAATACAAATGTGGTGTCGGGAAGTACGGGCCAACCATCTCTAGAGTGCATCGCTCATTGCAAGATGTCAACAGCTCCTTTCTAATGCCACTACCACGTTACGCCAAGATGGCGAGAGGAGTGAAGGGTGCGTGCGTAGCTCTCTCCCTGTGTATCCTCCTCCTCAACATCCAGAGGGGCTGTTTTTTTTTTTTTTTTTTTTTTTCTTTCTATGTGATTGAGGGAGGCAAAAGGCATAACTGCCTATAGCGAGTGCCTCCCCCATAGTTGAAAGAGTGACAGGGCCAAAATCAAGGGACGTTCGAGCCAAAATGCCTGGACACACGGAGTTTGAAGCAATTTAAGTCATAGGAAGAGGGAAAGACTGATTCTGGGAGAGAGTTCCAGAGCTCAGCTGTTGAGTAGAAGAAAGTTTGAGAGTAACGTTTCACTCTTGGGTTGGAGAGTTGCACAGAGTAGGGGTGGGATTGAGTTGCAAGACGGGTACCACGTGCCCTACGTAAAGGAGGTGGTATGCACTGGGATAGCTCTGAGGAACACTGATTATTATAGTAGCGATAGAATAGCGAGAGAGATGCAACATTGCGGCGGAGAGAGAGAGATTGCAGAGAGTTGGTGAGTGGACGGGAGTTAATGATACGAAAGGCCTTCCTTTCAACTTTGTCTAGGAGAGCGGTGTGAGAGGAACCTCCCCACACATGTGAACAATACTCAATACAAGGGCGCACTATGCCCCTGTACAGAGCAAGAAGCTGTGCAGGGGAAAAGAACCCCTAAGGCGGTTGAGCACACCCAGCTTCTGGGAGGCTGCCTTAGCAAGACTGGTAATATGGTCCTTCCAAATGAGAGCAGAAGAAAAAGAGACACCAAGAATATTGAGAGAAGATGAAGGGTTGATTTTTGTATTGTTGAAGAATAAGGGATAGTCCGCTGGGAGATCCTGATGGGTAGATAGATGGAGAAATTGGGTTTTGGAAGCATTAAAGTTAACAAGGTTTTCTCTGCCCCAATTGGAAATAGTATTTAGATCAGAATTTAAGAGTTCTATGGCTTCATTACGTTTGTCGTTGAGGGATTGCTGGCTGGGGCGTTCTGAAAAACTAATGGAGTAGTGTAAGGTTGACTCGTCTGCGTATGAATGGATGGGAATTAAGGTACAGTTAAGGAGATAATTTATAAAAATTAGAAAGAGAATAGGAGATAGGACAGAGCCCTGAGGAACACCGGAGTTTATAGGGTGAGGAAGTGAACAATGGCCGTCCACAACCGCGGCTATGGAATGGCCGGAAAGGAAATTAGAGACAAAGGCACAGATGGAGGGATAGAAACCGAAGGAGGGTAGTTTAGAAATTAAAGATTTATGCCAGACTCTATCGAAGGCTTTCGATATGTCTAGTGCAATAGAAAAAGTCTCACCGAAGTCCCGGAAGGAGGATGACCAAGAGTTAGTAAGATATGAAAGAAGATCACCAGTAGAGCGACCCTTAAGGAAGCCATACTGGCGATCTGAGAGCAGATTATGAGAAGAGAAATGCTTAAGAAATTTGGAAGCAAGAATAGTTTCAAAAACTTTAGAAAGACAAGAGATAAGAGCTAAGAGCTAAATAAAGGTGCAGAGGGGACCGGTAGTGTACCAGGTCAACACTAAACAAGTATTGAGGGACCTCATCACACAGAAATCACACATAAGTGAACCTTCTGTCACCATTCCTGCCTGTTCAAGTTTATATATCGGGAAGACACAACGGCTTGGCAAGTACTCTGGCACAACCTCGCTACAACACCTATTGTGCTACACTCTAATTAGCTGCGGAGATGTAGAGACCAACCCCGGCCCGAGGGCAACACTGAAGAAACCTCACCACCAACCAAGTAAGACAGACACAGTCATTTCAACAGTCCCTAGCAGAATTTTTTTTTATTACAAACCGGGCCTACAGGTACCCCAGCCTCCCGTCACGCTCCAATTCAACCCACAACACAACCCAACACGGTCGGCGACCCAGTCTCCCGTCACGCTCCAATTCAACCCACAACACAACCCAACACTATCGGTGGCTCAACATGTAACCGGAGCAGCTAGGAAGAAAGGTATCAGTCGCAACAACATCAACAATGGAGCAGCATTAGCAGCCAGGAATAAGGACAACATCATCAAACAGCAAATACAGGTGGGGCTGGGAGGGGTCATAGGGGGAGACATAGCCACAGACAGTCCCCAACCCCCGCGCTCACACCCTAGCAGCGCAGCTGATCACCACACCGCCAGACGTACGACGAACAATAAAAAGAAGCTATGTACAGTGTGCGATATTAGATTCAACAAAAGGAGTCCAACATCACAATGTAGTATTTGTAATGAAACAGTACACGATCGATGTACTTATGTTACCAGCAGAAAAGAAGTGGAATGCGATAAATGCAGGGAATTAGCTATTACCCACTCCACCAACACTACATTACCCACAGCATTACCATTAATACCACAGATATCGGCGACCCAAGTAGCACAACATGCAACAAGAACAACAATAAAACAGGTAGCACTCGCAAATACATCAACAGGGAAGCAGCATCAACGGACAATGAAAACAACAACAACAACAGCAAACAACCACAGCCCGACCGCGAGTATCCCCTGCCCTCTCCCGCACAAACAGCTGATCGACGCGGACCAAACCACACCTCCAGTCGTATGATAAACAGTAAGAAAAAACTATGTATAGTCTGTAATATTGGTTTCAACAATAGGAGTTCACTTTCACAATGCAACAGTTGTAATGAAATTGTTCATAACCGATGTACTTACGTTAACAGTAGAAACGAAGTTGAATGTGTTAAATGTAGGAACTCAGCTGTACAACATCGCGAAACCATTTGTTTTATATGTGAATCACTCATAACACGACGTCAGAAGATCCAAAACTGTGTAAAGTGTAAACATGTAGCTCACATGAAGTGCATCTCTAAGAAGACCAACAGTGAAGAACGGGAATTCCTTTGCAATAAGTGTGCCTTGCATTCATTACCGAATATTAATGTAAATGATCCAAGTATTAACAACTCAGAATCCAGCCAGGACACATTCAAAATCAAAGATGAATACAGAGTGTTCACCAACAAAGGGCTCCATCTTATCCACATTAACGCCAGATCAATGTACCATAAATTGTCAGAAATAAACTTGCTTGCTAATAAGGCCAAAGCTTCAATAATTGCAATCACAGAAACCTGGCTGGATTCAAGTATAAACGATGGTGAAATAAACATTCAAGGTTTCAATATGGTTAGGAATGATCGCAATAGTCATGGGGGAGGAGTATGTCTGTATGTAAAAAACAACCTCACTATCGTATAAATACGATAGAATATGACTCTTTTGTGATCTCTTATGTCTCTGTGACGTCATGATCTCTCCTACAGAACGACGTAGGACGAGTAGATCGTATATTATAAGATTGTAAATAAGTTAAGTTATAAAAGGCCTAATATGCTATTAAGCAATATTGCCATGGTCTTATGTAGTATATATAATTTATCGTATATATTAATATAATTTATCGTATAGAGCAACCTAAATGCGGTACGATAATTTGGGCTCCTGGCGGTTTGCCAAGGCAGCAAGGTGTGCTTTTGAGGTACGTCAGAGCCTTCACGAACACCAACCAGTTAACATCTAATTTTTCCGCCCTCAGTTGATCGAGCTTTTGTGCCTGTAATCACAATACACATACAGCAATACACGCAGCTACACCATCACGACGCTCTCATCGACATCATGACTGACTGATAGATAAGCATATTATTCATGTCCATTCCCATGTAATCATTTATTCTTTCTTTAACTTGACTCGAGTCTTGGGACCGAAGTCTCGTTCCCCATTGTCCACCACCATTTTGGGTAAACGTTCTCCCTTTCCTCATTGCCACGTGGAACTATTGGTGAGTTAATTCCTGGCTAATATTAACCCTTATAACCTTACCCTATATATACATTTATTATGTGAGACCTTTGGATATAAATGAGCTTGTTTCAGATTGAATTCAATTTAGATATAGAGTAGTTTTCATTTAGATTGATTTTATTTGATTCATTATAGCTTAGTAATATTTAACTTCCATTGATAGTTTACCACATTGGTGCCCAGACCCGGGAATTAGCTACCAGTAAGGGATTTTAAGGCAATGAACAAGGGGACATATAACAGGATGCAGGAACAACTCTATGATAAACTGGCAAGGCTAGCCAAGCGATGGTTAGAGCCGGAATGCAGGGTCACATCGTTGTGCCTGCCTAAGTCCTGCATCCCACCCATCATCTTTCCCCAATAATTTTCTTTTCCGTTTCAGACTTCCTGTGACATATGACCTGACCTAACATTTTTTCTTGTTCAATATGATCCATTAGTAGGTATTGCTATTTAGTGTACTATTTTTTCTCCATAACATAGAAGTCCGCCGGTTGGCGTCTCTTAACTAGACTATTGATTTGCCGTTGTCTTTGTAACGTAACATTTAGATACATAGCCTATAGGCTCGCATGCAAAATGGATAAAGACCATAAAGAGACACCGTCTAGTGGGGTGCTGATCAAAGCCCCTAAAAATCAAAGGGCGGGACTTCGGGGAGTATTAAATAGGCTAATGTGGACGTCAACACTTTCATCACTACTGCTGAACTAGAGGAATTGGAGGCTAGATTAGAAAACGTCCAGGCTACCCACGGTCGTATTACGGCTCTGAGTGAGGTGATTGTGGCTGACATGATAGAGGAGGAAGAGATAGTTACAGAGTGTGATAATCGCGCCCTCTATGACGAACCTGTCTTTAGAGCGAAGTACCTATTACAGCGTGCTGTCGCAAGTAAGAAGGGAGGCGATAATGAGGCCCATAGAAGGGCTGACCCAAAACATACTGTACACCTCCCAAAGCTCAATCTTCCTACATTTGGGGGCAAGTTAACCGAGTGGTTAGCTTTCTGGGACGTATTTCGATCTACGGTTCATGAATCCTCTTTGGATAATGTCCGCAAGTTTCACTATCTGAAGGGACAAATGGAAGGAGAGGCCTTACATTTAATAGAGGGTTTTGCAGTAGTGGGTGGTAGTTATCTTGAAGCGGTACACTTATTAGAGTCCACATACGGGGATAGAGAGCAGTTGAAGATGGCCCATGTCGTTGCCTTGTTGGGGCTCGCAGAACCACAGTATAAGGTTGATGAGTTGACAAACTTCAGGGCAAATATGGAGTGCCATACTCGATCGCTAGACACCCTAGGGCTTACCACGCAGGAAATGATAGTCATTATCTTGCGTCAGAAGCTTCCTATGGCAATACTTGATAAGGTAAGATCATTTGAGCTGGGGGAATTCAAACTTCAGTTCAGTAAGGAGATCAATAATCTACAGTTGAACAAAGGGAGAATGTATGTGTCGGGAGAGAGTGAGAATGTGGAGAAGAGGGGAACAGTAAGCATGACAGTGGGGACTAAAGTAAAGAAAGAGGGTGCGTATAAGAAACCTGCTCAGATTCTATGTAAGCTATGTAACAACAAACATAAATGGAGTTTCTGCGTAAAATACCCGACAAATGAGACAAAGGTAGCACAGGCGAATAGATTGAAGCTATGTGTAGGTTGTCTAAGTGGGGAACATGGTAAGCAGGGACAATGTACTGCTACATACTTAAGGCCCTGTCGGCACTGCAAAGGACATCACTTTGATAAGTTGTGTCCTACAGCAGATAAAGTCAAAGACGTCAAAAATGAGGGTACTACAACTGTGGCACTAGGTAGCATGCAAGACACCACTATATTGCCCACAATACAGATTCCCATGGAAGGTAATGACAGTAACAAAGTTTGTCGGGTACTTCTAGATCAAGGATCTCAACGTTCCTTTATAAAGAGGTCCGTACTAGTGGGATTGAAGCACCGAATCGTAGGGGCTGAGACTCTTCGATTACAGGGCTTCACAGGGGTTACTGATAAACAAGACTACGAGATAGCGGAGATTTCATATTTCTATCGTAAAAACCGGTACTTTATGACTTGTATCGTAGTAGACACCCTACCAGAATATGTATCTGTGGGTGTGAAGAAGGTGGAACACGCATTACGTAGCAAAGGGGTTAACTTGTCAGATCCCATGGGAAATCAGAGTGAGGTGCATGTTCTACTTGGTGTGGATCATTATTATGAAGTAGTATACCCTGGATTTAAAAAGATGTGTGGTGTAATTTTAATCCCCACTAAATTTGGATACTGCATGAGCGGAAAGGTGCATACTACACAGTCAAAGGTCCTGGTCGACACGGTCTCGATATATAGAGTCAATGTAACCGCGGCAGAGGAGTTGGGAAGGGAGGATTCCCAACCTAGTGACCCTAAGATGGCTGCTGAGTTCGACCTGGAACGACTGTGGAGATTGGATCACATAGGCATTAATCCTATGGAGACTGATTATGATTCGGAAGTTGCGCTACAAAGGTTTGACGAGTCTGTGTGCTACTGTGCCTCAGACAAGCAATATAAAGTTAGTTTACCCTGGAAGAACAGTGAGATAAGCCTGCCTACCAACTATGGTTTGGCATTAGGTCGCTTGCGCGCATTGCAGCGGAAATTGTCTAACGAACCGAGCACGCGCCAGGCGTATGACGATGTATTTCGGAGTTATGAGGATAGGGGCTTTATAGAGAGAGTCAATGTCAAGGAACCGTGTAAGAAGGGTAGGGTTCACTATCTGGCCCATCATGGGGTAAGGAAAGACAGCATCACCACACCAATATGGGTGGTGTATGACTGTTCTGCCCACCAAGGACAACAACCCAGTCTAAATGACTGCCTGTTGACAGGTCCGTCCATGGTGTCGGACCTGTCCCAACATCTATTGCGGTTTAGGCTGGGGAAGTACGCCTATACCAGTGACATCGAGAAGGCATTCTTGATGGTCAAGCTAAAGGAGGAAGATAGAGATGTTACCCGCTTTCTTTGGTTCGGCGACATTAGCGACTCTGAAAGTCCCATCATAATATACCGTTTTCGGGTTGTACTCTTTGGGGCCACTTGCTCGCAGTTTTTGTTAAATGCCACAATCAGAAAACATCTAGCTGACACTCATGAGGACACAAGTAAACTATCTCGCGGATTATACATTGACAATTTGCAGGGTACTAGCGATAGTCAAGATGATTTGTTGTATGGATACTGGCAAGCACGCAGATTGTTTGCGGATGCACATCTATTTCTCCGCGAGTGGGTTACTAATAGTGAAGATCTTCAGAGTTTAATACAGGTGGATGGTACGGCATCTCTTAACCAGGAAAAGTCCAGAAATTTGGGGATGATCTGGCAACCTAAACATGACATACTAACTTTTCAAACAAGGTCTTTTGCTCAGCAGACAGGAGCACACACCAAAAGAAGTCTGTTGAGCAAAGTTGCGCAATTTTTTGATCCTTTGGGTCTAGCATTACCCGTTACCATAAGAGCTAGGATTCTAATGCAGGAAGTTTGGAGACGTAAGATAGGATGGGATGACAGTTTGCCCGAGGACCTGAATGACCAAGGGACATTGTTGTTGAATGAATATGCCATCCTATGTACTAAACCTATACCTCGTAAAGTGGCGGCGTTCGGTGACGTTACGTTACACACGTTTTGCGATGCTAGCGCCACGGCATACGGGGTAGCCATATATGTTGTTACTTCATTTGGGGCACATTTAGTTACAGCCCGGACCAAGGTAGCCCCGGTTAAAAAGGTAACTATCCCTAAAATGGAATTGACTGCCATGCTGCTATTAGCACGTCTGGTGCAACATGTACGCGCAGCATACGAGAGCGAATTAAATATTGAAATCGTTCATGTATGGTGCGATAGTCAGGTCGCACTCAACTGGATACATAGCAAGAAGTCTCTGCCAGTTTATGTGCGGAATAGGGTAGATGAGATTAGAGCCCTTTTGCCAGACGTTGCTTATCATTATGTAAATACAAAGGAAAACCCTAGTGATCTCATAACTAGGGGTATAACGGCTAGCCAGTTAATGAAGTCCGAATTGTGGTGGCATGGTCCAAAGTGGCTGCTCCATGAAAGTGAATGGACTATATGGCATGCTGTTGGTGAGGGACTTCTGCCACTGGAAACAGTGGCAGTTACAGCCCAACCAAATGAGCCACCGGGTCCTATCATGAAGTGGGCAAGATTCGGTGACTATAATAAACTAGTCAGAGTTGTAGCTTGGGTGTTGCGATATGTATCCAATCTTAAGCTTAAAGTAACGGGCCAACTCTGCAACAGGGGTCACAACATTGATGCTCGTGAATTTAAAGCAGCTGAAGTAACTTTGATCAAATGGGTTCAAATAGAAACCTTTTCCAATGAATTAGAATCCTTGAAAAGCTCGAATAAGACATTAATGCCTAATATAGTGCGTCAACTAAGGTTGCACCTAGACAATGGCCTCATCAGGTGTGAGGGTCGCCTGAAGTGGTCGGGTGTACCAGACGGCACAAACCGACCTATACTTATGCCAACAAGACGTCACGTTACTGATCTATTGATCATACGTGCACATAGGGAAGTAAAACACTACGGGGTATGTCATATTATATCAAATTTACGTCTCACATGGTGGATACCCAGAGTTCGACAAGTAGCTCGACGCGTAGTGAGAAAGTGTGTAATATGCCAGAGACTAAAGGGTAAACCATATGCAACTGGACCAGCTCCACCTCTACCTGAATGCCGTGTAAAGCACGTAGAACCTTTCCAAGCGGTAGGATTAGATTACACGGGCATTGAAGACGAGGGAGAGTGATAAGGTTTATATATTATTGTTTACCTGTGCAACATCTCGAGCGGTACACCTAGAACTATGTGATAATATGTCTAGCGAAGAATTTATGCTGGCGTTTAGACGGTTTTGTGCCCGTCGTTCATTCCCTCAACTCATTCTTAGCGACAATGCTCCCACTTATGTCCAAGCATCAAAATATCTAAAGGATATGAGTAGTGATCCTACTATCATCACTTTTTTGGGAGAGAAGAAGTGCGAATGGAGGTTCATTCCAGTTAAGGCACCTTGGTTTGGTGGAATGTGGGAACGGTGTGTCGGCATAGTAAAGTCAGGACTCAGAGCGGTTGTAGGACGTGCTCTATTAAAGAAGAGTGAGTTGACGACAGTCCTCACAGAGATAGAGGCAGTCGTGAATGATCGCCCGCTTACATATGTGTACACCGACCTGCAAGAACCACTACCATTAACGCCAGCTCACTTGCTATATGGAAAACCATTGACTACCTTTCCATCTGATTTTCAGTCCATAGTAGAGTTAGAGGATCCCTCGTTGTACTCTGAGGTAGCGGTGTCTAAGAGATACCAGTATATATCCAGGATAATCGAGGATTTTAGGAAACGGTGGATTAGTGAATATCTGCTAGCATTGAGGGAAAGGAGTGTTACTCCCTCTGGTAGACCAACGGCACCTACAGTTGGTGAAGTTGTTTTAATTAAAGAAGATAGTCCTTGTTTATACTGGAAATTAGGCCGCGTATTGGAGGTATACAAGGGGGCAGACTCTGTAGAGCGGGTGGCGCTATTAAAGACAGCCACTGGAACTACTGTTCGTCCTATCGCACGTTTGTATGCTTTGGAGCTCGATTCCGCATTGCAATCTGAGGCTCCACCTGTTATTGCTGGGTCCGAGGATTCTCAAAGGAACGACTCACCTCTTACTGATGGTGATCATTCTCGGACCGGGATGCGTCCCAGACGCTGCTGCTGGCGCCGTCGACTTGTGGCGTCAGAAGATAGCCTCTGGGCAACTTTAGGTTTAAGGTGGGGTTCAGGTCTTTTTTGTGGGGGGAGTGTATCGTATAAATACGATAGAATATGACTCTTTTGTGATCTCTTATGTCTCTGTGACGTCATGATCTCTCCTACAGAACGACGTAGGACGAGTAGATCGTATATTATAAGATTGTAAATAAGTTAAGTTATAAAAGGCCTAATATGCTATTAAGCAATATTGCCATGGTCTTATGTAGTATATATAATTTATCGTATATATTAATATAATTTATCGTATAGAGCAACCTAAATGCGGTACGATAATTTGGGCTCCTGGCGGTTTGCCAAGGCAGCAAGGTGTGCTTTTGAGGTACGTCAGAGCCTTCACGAACACCAACCAGTTAACATCTAATTTTTCCGCCCTCAGTTGATCGAGCTTTTGTGCCTGTAATCACAATACACATACAGCAATACACGCAGCTACACCATCACGACGCTCTCATCGACATCATGACTGACTGATAGATAAGCATATTATTCATGTCCATTCCCATGTAATCATTTATTCTTTCTTTAACTTGACTCGAGTCTTGGGACCGAAGTCTCGTTCCCCATTGTCCACCACCATATTGGGTAAAACGTTCTCCCTTTCCTCATTGCCACGTGGAACTATTGGTGAGTTAATTCCTGGCTAATATTAACCCTTATAACCTTACCCTATATATACATTTATTATGTGAGACCTTTGGATATAAATGAGCTTGTTTCAGATTGAATTCAATTTAGATATAGAGTAGTTTTCATTTAGATTGATTTTATTTGATTCATTATAGCTTAGTAATATTTAACTTCCATTGATAGTTTACCACACTCACACACACAACTAGGACCGACCTCCATGTAGAAAATCACGAAGCTCTGTGGATCGACCTACACCTGCCGAGGACAAGACCCATCACAATTGGGGTATGCTATAGGCCACCAGACGACACACAATTCTTGACCAAATTTGAACGAACTTTGTCATCGCTAGACCCTCGGAATGAATCCATCATACTAGGGGATTTTAACCTGTGTTACAAACAACGAAATAATAGGCTTGTACGAGAATATAGGCATATACTGACAATGCACAATCACAAACAACTCATCACAACCCCCACACATATCTCTGAGAACACTGCCACAATAATAGACCACATAAACTGTAACAGAGAGGACAAAATATCCAGACTGGGATAAGTGATCACTTCGTCACATATTGCACACGGAAAACCAAAAAAATTACCCTAGAAAATCACAAGGTTATCAAAACAAGGTCACTCAGAAACTACAATAAAGAAACATTTCTGGACATTTTATGGAATACAGACTGGTCTCCAGTGTTTGGAAGTACAGTACAAACGTTAATGACGCATGGGTTGGCTTCAGAACCATCATCACAAACATCCTAGACGAAATAGCTCCTCTGAAAGACATACGAATTAAAGCAAGGTCAGACCCATGGATCAACAATGACATACTACACCATCTGGAACACAGAGACAATCTGTTAAAAAGGCTTGCGAAACATAGACAGGATCAAGGTCTGAAACATGAGTTCAACAGGGCCAGGAATAAACTAAGTAGGAAAATGAAATCAGCGAAAACTAATTATTTTCACTATAAGGCAGAGGAATATCAGAATAACCCAAAGAAACTATGGAGGCACCTAAAACAACAGGCTACAGCAACAAGACAAGGGATTCGTCTAACACTAATATTGCTCTCACCATTAATGATCAGGTTTGCCACGATAAATGACAAATTTCAACCTACTTCAACTCCTTCTTCACTTCCATAGCAAACACACTTGCACAGAACCTACCTCAACCTCTCAATAAATACACAACAACAACGGCCACCTTTCGTAATTTCTACAGAGATAAAGACATACACCCGAACACATTTGGATTGCAAAATGTTACACCAAAATACACTTTTGACGAGCTGTCTAACCTAAATGTACATAAAAGCACAGGACCAGACAAAATTCCTGACAAATTTCTACGAGATGGAGCCATTGGTATAGCAGGCCCCCTAACCCACATCATCAACTTGTCAATTAACACCAACACTGTACCTGCTGAACTGAAGGAAGCTATTGTAACCCCTCTATTCAAGAAAGGAAATAAACTAGAAGTTGGCAACTACAGACCAGTTAGCATATTATGTATTGTATCTAAAATCCTTGAAAGAGCGGTATACACCCAAATTGAACACTACCTCAAACAAAATTATCTATTCTATAAGTTTCAATCAGGTTTCAGATGCATGTACTCGACAGACTCCTGTCTCATCCACTTAACGGATCACATTCGTAAAGAAATGTCTAAAGGTAACTACACCGGTATGGTTCTTCTTGATCTACAAAAAGCGTTTGACACAGTAGACCTCCCTCTCCACCCTCCTCTCTCTTACTTATGCCTAATATCCTTATCTCTTCTAAAGATGTACTTTCTACCCTCTCTGGGCTTAATACTAATAAGGTGTATGGTCCGGACGGTGTTCCTCCTCCTGTTCTCAAAAACTGTGCTTCCGTGCTGACTCCCTGCCTAGGCAAACTCTTTCGTCTCTGTCTATCCTCTAACATCTTCCCTTCATGCTGGAAGTTTGCTCACATTCAACCTGTCCCAAAGAAGGGTGACCGCTCTCAACCCTCCAACTATCGTCCAATTGCTCTCATCTCTTGTCTTTCTAAAGTTTTTGAAACTATTCTTGCTTCCAAATTTCTTAAGCATTTCTCTTCTCATAATCTGCTCTCAGATCGCCAGTATGGCTTCCTTAAGGGTCGCTCTACTGGTAATCTTCTTTCATATCTTACTAACTCTTGGTCATCCTCCTTTCGGGACTTCGGTGAGACTTTTTCTATTGCACTAGACATATCGAAAGCCTTCGATAGAGTCTGGCATAAATCTTTAATTTCTAAACTACCCTCCTTCGGTTTCTATCCCTCCATCTGTGCCTTTGTCTCTAATTTCCTTTCCGGCCGTTCCATAGCCGCGGTTGTGGACGGCCATTGTTCACTTCCTCACCCTATAAACTCCGGTGTTCCTCATGGCTCTGTCCTATCTCCTATTCTTTTTCTAATTTTTATAAATGATCTCCTCAACTGTACCTCATTTCCCATCCATTCATACGCAGACGACTCAACCTTACACTACTCCATTAGTTTTTCAGAACGCCCCAGCCAGCAATCCCTCAACGACAAACGTAATGAAGCCATAGAACTCTTAAACTATGATCTAAATACTATCTCCAATTGGGGCAGAGAAAACCTTGTTACCTTTAATGCTTCCAAAACCCAATTTCTCCATCTATCTACCCGTAAGGAACTCCCAGCAGACTATCCCTTATTCTTCAACAATACAAAAATCAATCCTTCATCTTCTCTCAATATTCTTGGTGTCTCCTTTTCTTCTGCTCTCAGTTGGAAGGACCATATTACCAGTCTTGCTAAGGCAGCCTCCCAGAAGCTGGGTGTGCTCAACCGCCTTAGGGGGTTCTTTTCCCCTGCACAGCTTCTTGCTCTGTACAGGGGCATAGTGCGTCCTTGTATTGAGTATTGTTCACATATGTGGGGAGGTTCCTCTCACACCGCTCTCCTAGACAAAGTTGAAAGGAAGGCCTTTCGTATCATTAACTCCCGTCCACTCACCAACTCTCTGCAATCTCTCTCTCTCCGCCGCAATGTTGCATCTCTCTCTCTATTCTATCGCTACTATAATAATCAGTCTTCCTCAGAGCTTTCCCAGTGTATACCACCTCCTTTACGTAGGGCACGTGGTACCCGTCTTGCAACTCAATCCCACCCCTACTCTGTGCAACTCTCCAACCCAAGAGTGAAACGTTACTCTCAAACTTTCTTCTACTCAACAGCTGAGCTCTGGAACTCTCTCTTTCCCTCTTCCCTCTTCCTATGACTTAAATTGCTTCAAAGTCAGTGTGTCCAGGCATTTTGGCTCGAACGTCCCTTGATTTTGGCCCTGTCACTCTTTCAACTATGGGGGAGGCACTCGCAGTTCTGCCTTTTGCCTCCCTCAATCACATAGAAAAAAAAAAACATTATATCCTATGTAATAAACTACAAGCAATGGGCATAGGGTCTGTGAACTGGTTTAAATCTTATCTTAGTGGTAGAACCCAAAGAGTCAAAATTTATGATAATATATCTGATCCTATGCCAATTAACTGTGGGGTCCTGCAGGGAAGCATCCTTGGTCCCTTACTCTTTCTATGTTATGTGAACGACATGGAACTGAGCGTCTCATGTAAATTATTACTGTATGCAGACGACAGCGTGCTTCTGGTTTCAGGAAAAGACCCAATAAGTATTGCCGCTTCACTTTCAAAAGAACTAGAATCATGTAGTGAATGGCTAGTGGACAATAGACTATCTCCACATCTCTGGTGAATATCTTGCAAATAAGCCATAACCCAGCCCCTCTTTACTATGAACTGTTGGAAGTGGAAATAAAACTCCATCAACAAATTCTAAGAATGGCAGTTGTCTATAGGCCTGGCCATCGTGGCACAGATAGGGGTTTTATGGAAGAGTTTGGGCAGTTTCTCGAGGAATTTTCTGCTAAAACCGGAAGACTTTTGATATGTGGAGATTTTAATTACTGGGTTGACAGCCCTCATCTGAAGCCATTCTCTCCTGAGTTCCTTGAGTTGACTGATCAGAACAATTTTGTAAACCATGTGTCCCACCCAACTCATATCTTAGGACACACCCTTGACTTGGTTTTCTCTCCTGTGGGTTGTGGTGGTGTTCTGGATGTTGATGTTGAGAATGCTGACCCTAATACCTCTGATCATGCTTTGATTACTTTCAGCTTTGATTTCCCTAAGCCACTCACACATGAAAAAGTAATCAGATTTAGAAATTATAAAAATGCAGACCAAAATTTGGCTAGCAGTGAAGTAAAACAGTACTTGGGAAGTATTGATACTTCCAACCTTACTTCAGATGAGCTGGTGGAGGTACATGGAAATGCACTTAAATTAGTGTTCGATCATCACTGTCCAGAAGTAGAGAAGAAAATCATAGTTTAAAATGTAAAACTTGCAAACTAAACAAACCAAAATTGGGACAAGGACAATATAAAGTCAAATTAAATTATCAAAATCGCTATGTGGAAACAACGTTTACTAAAATGAAAATTATTAAATAAAAGAACACAATCCACCACATAGGGTGTACATCACTACATGAGCAAGTTAATCTGTTTCCCAAGCAAACCAATCGCACATATAACAACGCACTATCGTCACGTTAAAGGAAGTAGTCAAGTTTGGGAAGTCCGGGACGTTCTGGCAAATTTTACTAAACTCTGCATGAATAAAGAAACTACATGTTAAATGTCAAAATATTATTAAATAGTATTTAAAGTACGAGATGATTCACCCTGGTATAGCACTCGAGTTAAATTTCTTAGAAGAGCGCGTAGAAGAGCTGAACGTGAATGGCGGAAAAATAAAACAGACTCTACATGGTTGCAATATCTGTCAGCCAGAAGAGCTGTGGTCCACACAATCAAAGATGAAAAGAAAGTGTATTATCAGGGAAAAGTTGACTCGTGTGGTAATGACCAGAGGAGGTTGGCTTCAATTGTAAGCAGTTTACTTGGAAAAACAAGAGTCAGCTTAAGACCTTCTGTACCCGATGCCGAGTTGGCTGCAAACTTTGTGGCATTTTTTGCTGGCAAGATAACTCGCATAAGACAGGAACTGGATGATGCTTCTGTTGGTGAAGAACTTTCAGTTGTACTCCAACCCCGACACATTCCTAATAATGTCCTCTCATCCTTTCACTCAGTAGAGGTGGACATGATCTCGTCCTACATAAGAAACCTCAATAAAACATTTTGCCCGTTGGATCCCATAAATGTTTCCAAGCTACCAAGAGTCTATGATCACACAGTTGAGTTTATTTCCAAAATAATTAATAAGTGCTTCTCTGAAGGTAGCTTCCCACATTCTGAAAAGCAGGCACTACTCCGACCTACTCTAAAGAAACCTGGACTTGATGTTGAGAACATGTTGAACTATCGTCCTGTCTCCAACCTGTCCTTCATATCAAAGATATTAGAGCGTGCAATACTTGACCAATTACAACCACTACTTCAGCAGAATGAAACTATCCCAATTTTTCAGTCTGCTTACCGACAGCATCATTCAACTGAAACAGCATTGATTAGAGTACATAATGATCTAGTTGAGAACATTTGCAATGGTGTGGCCTCACTATTGGTCTTGCTTGATCTCTCTGCGGCCTTTGACACAGTGGATCACGAGTTGTTATTGAGTGATCTTTATGATTGTGGTGTGCGTGACTCCGCTCTCTTGCTTCTTGGGTCGTACTTGTCAGGTAGATCCCAGAGTGTGATGGTAAATCAAGTGGTCTCGGACTCGACACCCCTGCAGTATGGTGTTCCGCAGGGATCAGTTTTAGGTCCTATCCTATTTATAATTTATATTAGCAGTTTGTCTCTTCTGCTTCGTGCACATAATGTCACCTTTCACTTTTATGCAGATGACACCCAGATTTATGTGAGAATCACAAATATAGTTGATATACGGAGTAAGATGGAATTGTTGATGTCTGATATCAAGAAGTGGATGAGAGCGAGAAAACTTAAACTAAATGATGGTAAAACTGATATTCTCATCATCCGAGGAAATAGAAGAGCTGATGATATAGTGGGTGCCCTCTCCATCAATGTGGGTGGATCTCAGCTGCGACCGGCCAACTCTGTTCGAAATCTGGGTGTATATGTGAACTCCCGATTAGATTTCAAAGAGCATGTAAACCAGATAGTTAAAAGTTGTTACTTGCACATCAGAAATCTCTATTTGGTGAAGCCGTTTTTAACCAGACGTTGCCTCCTGACGTTGGTTCACTCATTGGTCTTCTCTCGTGTTGATTATTGCAATGCCCTGTTGGTGGGTCTTCCAAATTATATTTTGAAGAAAGTTCAGTCTGTTCTTAACAGGGCCGCAAGACTAATTTTTGGTGTTCTACCTAGAACTCCTACTACATCTCTTCACATAGAACTGCACTGGCTGCCAGTAAGAGCAAGAATAGAATTTAAGTTGTGTTTGGTGACTTTTAAGGTTCTCAAATTTGGTGAGCCTAGGTACCTTGCGGAGCTTCTCAGGCGCCCACCGGCACACCATGGTGTAGTTGTGCGTCATGACAATGACCCTTTTCGTCTTGATGAACCAAGGGCTTTCCAGCAGTCTTCTTTCTTTGAGAGGTCATTCTCCTACATGGCTCCGAGGTTGTATAACAGGTTGCCGCTGTCCATGAGACAACTGAGTTCTGTTGAATGCTTCAAGAGACAACTTAAGACTTTTCTCTTTGAGAGAAGCTATGATCTTGGGAGAGGTGTCATGACAGATGGCTATAGAGTTTAGGCTATTTTGCCACTGCTAGTGATTGTTAAATGTGTGTTGTATATAAGCCTTCTTTTGATGCATTGATTTTTGTTCTTTTTTCTTTCTCTTTTCGAGCGCTAGTGAATTCTTCGGAAAAATTGGCGCTTATGAGAAATAAGTAACATGCTTATTATTATTATTATTATTATCTCTTCACCTGGGCAAGACGGAAGCCATCTTATGTGGAACAAAACGCAAACTGAAAGACATTGTGGGCTTCTCGGTCAACTGTAATGATATTCCTATAACAACAGTGTCACAAGTTAAATATCTCTGACTTGGACGCGAGTTTGTCAGGTGAAACAATTTTGGAATCTATCCTGAGTAAGTGTAGAGCACGTATAAAATACCTGTATAGACAGGTGGGATTCTTGCCCGCGGCGACCAAAAAGACCCTCTGCCAAGCGCTTGTTCAATGTCATTTTGACTATTCTGTGTCATCCTGGTACTCTGCATCATCTAAATCAGCACAGCACAAACTTCAGGTCACTCAAAATAAAATGGTTAGTTTCATGCTGAACCTAGGACCCAGATCACATGTTGGCCAGGAACAACTTCAGTCACTAGGTATGCTCAATGTCTCTGACGGGGCCAAACAAATCCGGCTCACTAATACCTTCAAAATTTTCTATGACAGAACTCCAGAGTATCTAAAGAATGATTTTGTTAAAGCAAATGAGAGGAGTGGACATAATACAAGAAACATGATGTTTAATTTTAAGGTCCCGAGAATCCAAGGACAGGGTAAGCAAACATTCTTCTTCACTGCCATCAAAGACTGGAACGACCTACCCCAGTCAGTCCGTGAAAAGAGAACACTGTATTCCTTCAGACGTAGCCTGAAGGAACACCTGAACCGGACAGCTGCGAGAAGGGAGCACCAAGCTTATGTCTACTACTAAATACGACATAAGAGATAGACAAACCAAACTGAAATGATTACTGATTACGGATTACTGATAATTATTTACTATACAGTAGGATATAAGGTATCTTAAAATAACCCCCTAGAAATACTTTCTCTAAAGTATCTATTTCTTTATCCTCCCCATTTCCCCAGCTAACCTAATCTCACAAGGACCCCAATGGAAATATGCCTAACGGCCTTATTGGGCTATCCTTAGTTGGAATTATGCAAGGCTGGTACATGTCATATTTGTAACATATTATGTGGTACCAACTCTGTAAATTGCTAACTGAATAAATATTATTATTAGTATTATTATTACCAAGTTTTAGTTCCATGTTAGTGGGAGCTGTCACTAACCATGTTCCTGTGTAACTACAAAAACACATTACTCGAGCCCCAACTATACTGTGTATTTGGTTGTCAACAAACCATTTAACCTACCAATCTTGACATCCAACTTCCCAAGTGGACTAATTCCTTGAATGTGACGATAGTGCGTTGTTATGTGTGCGATTAGTTTGCTTGGGAACCAGATTAACTTGCTCATGTAGTGATGTACACCCTATGTGGTGGATTGTGTTCTTTTATTTATAAATTATTATTTTACTTAAGCGTTGTTTCCACATAGCGATTTTGATTACAGTAGTTGTTTTCTCTTTTTACTGTGTTCGTATAAGTTTTGGTTTGTTTATTTTGCAAGTTTTACATTATAATTTAGTACAGTATGCGTTGTTTCCACATAACGATTTTGATTAAAATGTTTTCTCTTTTTACTGTGTTCGTATAAGTTTTGGTTTGTTTATTTTGCAAGTTTTGCATTATAATTTCAGGAGTGCAGTGGTCGTGAGTACCGGATCCATGTGAGCTACTTGGTGGTACAGAGAGAAGCCGTGTTTGACCTGCTCTCTACATCCAACTCCTACATGCAACTCAATGTTCTGGAGGACAACTCGGTATGTACACAATATTATTTTGTTTGTCATGTCTTAACCCTATGAGGTGCAAGGCAAGCCAATTTAGATCCTCCCAGTTTTACTCCATTAGCTTGGAGATTTTAAGACGTTTCATCTCATTAGTTTGGCGATTATATGATGCTTCAACCCAATAAGATGTCGATTTTTCCTGGGCGAGCAATAGCGAGCCTGCAATTTGGGAGAAACCGGCCTTTGGCAGGGACAGAGACGGAGCCCAAATAGGGACAACTGCCGAAGTAGTTTGGAATAAATCTTTGTCATTGTGGGTTTACTTATTTGTTAGTAATCACTTCATTGTGATATCCACCAGGGTGTCAAACGAAAGCCAAATCCATTCTTTATAGTATTTATTACTGTACAGTACAGTATATGCAAAGATGAAATTATGGTTTATTGTTCAAATTATGTCTTATGAAGTGATAAAATGGCCAAAACAATTATATTTTATGTTAATTTTCTTGCGAAGTAATGAAATGGCCAAAACAAATATATTTTATGCCAAAACCAATATATTTTGTGTTAATTTTTTTATGAAGTAATAAAATGGCCAAAACAATTATATTTTATGCCAAAACAATTATACTGTATTTTGTTAATTGTCTTGTATTTCTTCTCATAAGCATTCAACTCTGGAACAAAACAGCTTCGGTTTGACACCCTAAAATCCACCATTAATCCCTTCATTACCGGTATCGTCCTTTTAACTTTTTTTAGCTACCATTAAGCGATTGTATTAAGTTTCAAAAGAGCCTCCAGCAACACACAGGCATCCAACTATCTCACTTAATCCTTTTTATTACCACAGATCCTTCTTAAACTGCACAAAAACGACTAAATTTAGCTAGAATATAATAAAGAAACGTCACCGGTACATAAGTAGTTAACCCCAGCTGTACCGGAGACGTCTTTTGTATTTTATTCTAGCTATATTTAGACGAGATATTGCAGTATAAAAAAGGCCCTCCACTAATTAAAATGTAAAACTTGCAAACTAAACAAACCAAAACTGGGACGAAGACAATATGAAGTCAAATTAACTTATCAAAATCGCTATGTGGAAACAACGCTTACTAAAGTAAATTTATGAAATAAAAGAACACAATCCACCACATAGGGTGTACATTACTACATGAGCAAGTTAATCTGGTTCCCAAGCAAACTAATCGCACACATACGTTCAAGGAATTAGTCAATTGGGAATTCCGGGACGTTTTTTTTTTTTTTTTTTTTTTTTTTTTTTCTATGTAATTGAGGGAGGCAAAAGGCATTACTGCCTATAGCGAGTGCCTCCCCCATAGTTGAAAGAGTGACAGGGCCAAAATCAAGGGACGTTCGAGCCAAAATGCCTGGACACATGGAGTTTGAAGCAATTTAAGTCATAGGAAGAGGGAAAGACTGATTCTGGGAGAGAGTTCCAGAGCTCAGCTGTTGAGTAGAAGAAAGTTTGAGAGTAACGTTTCACTCTTGGGTTGGAGAGTTGCCCAGAGTAGGGGTGGGATTGAGTTGCAAGACGGGTACCACGTGCCCTACGTAAAGGAGGTGGTATGCACTGGGATAGCTCTGAGGAACACTGATTATTATAGTAGCGATAGAATAGCGAGAGAGATGCAACATTGCGGCGGAGAGAGAGAGACTGCAGAGAGTTGGTGAGTGGACGGGAGTTAATGATACGAAAGGCCTTCCTTTCAACTTTGTCTAGGAGAGCGGTGTGAGAGGAACCTCCCCACACATGTGAACAATACTCAATACAAGGGCGCACTATGCCCCTGTACAGAGCAAGAAGCTGTGCAGGGGAAAAGAATCCCCTAAGGCGGTTGAGCACACCGAGCTTCTGGGAGGCTGCCTTAGCAAGACTGGTAATATGGTCCTTCCAAATGAGAGCAGAAGAAAAAGAGACACCAAGAATATTGAGAGAAGATGAAGGGTTGATTTTTGTATTGTTGAAGAATAAGGGATAGTCTGCTGGGAGATCCTGACGGGTAGATAGATGGAGAAATTGGGTTTTGGAAGCATTAAAGTTAACAAGGTTTTCTCTGCCCCAATTGGAAATAGTATTTAGATCAGAATTTAAGAGTTCTATGGCTTCATTACGTTTGTCGTTGAGGAATTGCTGGCTGGGGCGTTCTGAAAAACTAATGGAGTAGTGTAAGGTTGAGTCGTCTGCGTATGAATGGATGGGAATTAAGGTACAGTTAAGGAGATCATTTATAAAAATTAGAAAGAGAATAGGAGATAGGACAGAGCCCTGAGAAACACCGGAGTTTATAGGGTGAGGAAGTGAACAATGGCCGTCCACAACCGCGGCTATGGAACGGCCGGAAAGGAAATTAGAGACAAAGCACAGATGGAGGGATAGAAACCGAAGGAGGGTAGTTTAGAAATTAAAGATTTATGCCAGACTCTATCGAAGGCTTTCGATATGTCTAGTGCAACAGAAAAAGTCTCACCGAAGTCCCGAAAGGAGGATGACCAAGAGTTAGTAAGATATGAAAGAAGATCACCAGTAGAGCGACCCTTAAGGAAGCCATACTGGCGATCTGAGAGCAGATTATGAGAAGAGAAATGCTTAAGAAATTTGGAAGCAAGAATAGTTTCAAAAACTTTAGAAAGACAAGAGATGAGAGCAATTGGACGATAGTTGGAGGGTTGAGAGCGGTCACCCTTCTTTGGGACAGGTTGAATGTGAGCAAACTTCCAGCATGAAGGGAAGACGTTAGAGGATAGACAGAGATGAAAGAGTTTGCCTAGGCAGGGAGTCAGCACGGAAGCACAGTTTTTGAGAACAACAGGAGGAACACCGTCCGGACCGTACGCCTTATTAGTGTTAAGCCCAGAGAGGGTAGAAAGTACATCTTTAGAAGAGATTAGGATATTAGGCATAAGTAAGAGAGAGGAGGGCGGAGAGGGAGGAATAGCACCGGAATCATCCAAGGTGGAGTTTCTAGCAAAAGTTTGAGCGAAGAGTTTAGCTTTGTCAGAGGAAGAAGTGATGGTTGTGCCATCAGAGTGGGAAAGGGGTGGGAAAGACGAGGAAGAGAAATTGTTGGAGAGGTTTTTGGCTAGATGCCAGAAAGCTTGGGAAGAGCTAGAGTTGGATAGTTCTGGTAAATTTTACTAAATTTTGCATGAATAAAGAAACTACTTGTCAACAGGCTTCGAACTATCTCGCTTAACCAATTTTATTACCACAGATCCTTCTTAAGCTGCACAAAAACGATTAAATTTAGCTAGAATATAATCAAGAAACGTCACCGGTACAGAAGGGGTTAAGACCAACTACTGTATTGATTTTGACCATACTTCTCTGGTTCAGGGTAACGTGGTGATTCCCGGACTCAACCTGGTGGACTGCAGCAACATCAGTGAAGTGTTTAACTGTCTAGAGGCGGGGTTGGTCCACCGCCATACTGCCTCTCTCCACACCCACCAACCTCCGACACCACACCATGCCCTCTTCTCTCTCACGCTAGAGCACCAGTGGACCGACATGGGTACGCACGGATAGTGTTTTGCTTTGAAGTATCCCCATGTTTTGTAGTTAATCAATAGATATCTTCATGTATTCTGTATGAGAGGTTAGGTTAGTTAACGATACTTTAATAGTTTAGGTTATACAGTAGTTAGTTTTGATAGACTATTGTATGGTAAGACCATGTTAGGTTCGGTTTCGGTAGACTCAACTGTATTTTTTTTTTTTCCTATCTGTATGAAGGAGACAAAAGGCAAAGCTGCCTGCAACAAGTGCCTCCCCCAAAGTTGAAAGAGTGAGAGCCAAAAAAAAAAATATTGTTATTTATTTTTTGGTGTATTGGAAAGAAGATTGGTGTGCTTGTTTAGTACAGTACTGTGTAGTTAAATGGATAGGAGGAGGTGTTTGCAAGACCTAGCTGGATTACTCTCTGTGTAGGTGAGACATACAAAAACAGTGAGGGAAGCCAGACAATGAAACAGGAATTGTTGTCGTTGTCGTACCCTAGGCTGCCTGGCCGAATCGCCCCTAGTCCCTAAGGAAGGCCATGGCCCCGATCGGGCTTTCCCACAGGGCTCTCAAGGAGTGTAAACTATGTTGTTGGCGTAAGTGATTGTGTGGAATGCAGTCTTCTATGATGTGTTTAACCCACAGAACACCGGCTGATATATAATAAATGTACAACGAAGTACCAGCCACTTGTCAATTTTTTTTTTTTTATACATGGAATGGGTTAGTAATGAAGGAAAAAATAAATAAAACCGCTCACCTACTGTAGGTCATTTGGGGGGCGGGGGAAAGTCCCAATTAACATGGGTTGATGGGTAAGCAAAATACTGGAAAATCACTCCCGCGCGTGCCCACACGCACGCGGCTGGACTTGGGGGGTTGCCAACCATCAGTATTGTTCTGTGGGATCCTAAAGCAGTTTCCATACAAATCTGAACCCTCTATAGTAGGTGCCATAGGACAGGAGTAATTAAGGCCGACGCAACCATTACGACGATGGGGTTTAGCGTTACATGCATAGGCGACGCACGCTATGCGTCCCTGGGGTTTTGTGGGTTAATGGTATGGGGTGCCGTGTTGCATCCTGGGCAGGTGTCGATGACGGAGTCATCCAGTCTCTTCTAATAGCTCAGAAGAGCTGGATGGTACCCACATCTCAGCCACACAATGCTCTCTTCTCTCTCACACTAGAACATCAGTACACTGACATAGGTGAGCATGAAAAGTTATTGGTCAAGTATAGAATAGAATAACACTCTGGGCTGGAATGTACGCTAGAAGCATATGAGCACTTAACCCTACTTAAGGTTTGCATATGCTTTACAAAGTATGATGTTTGACTTACAATGCATACATACTGGTACATACATGGATCGTTAGATTACTCTTTCCATTCACGTATGCATAGCCTCCGATAGTGCAGTTGGAATGAATGTACATGCTAAGATTGGTATACAGGATTCGAAACTGCATAATAAATCGTAGGCTTGTGCAGCATTCTTTAACTGTTTTCGTGGCGCAATGCATAAGTGTGTTGATTTTCGGTGTGAGCGTCCTGGGTTCGAATCTCTGGACTGCCACATGTGTTTGTTTATTTAATTAATCGAGTTTAGGAGTAAAGTTGGTTGGTGGAGAGAACATAATAATAAATGGGTAGATAGATAGAGATAGATTCTTTAGTTTAATTCTGGTTTGCTCTTCTTCAGATGGTAAGCTGAGGTACCTGTATTCCCGCATGAACTTTGTGGACCTGGGCGGGTGTGAGGGTGACCTGGGTCAGCCGGGTCAAGACTCTTTCTTCCTCAACTCTGACCTGAAGGCTCTGAGTAATGTGATCCACTGCCTGGCTGACCAACACTACAGTGGCCCCATACCTTACAAAGAGTCCAGGCTTACTCATATACTCAAGGTAAGTTAAATTTAACCCTTTGGCTGCGGCCTTGTTTGGGCTATTTAGGGCATATTCAGGCACTCCTGAATGATAAATCAAGCATCTGCATTAAATGAAGTGTATTCTGCCGAAAACTAGGCGAAAATAGCTTCAAAATGACACCAGAACGGACCGTATACGTGGTCTGGTTCACCCGCAGTGATCCCAGTGAAACGCGGGAACCCCGCTATTATGTAACACTCGCTCGCTTGGCTGCACTTATGAGAGAGACAGAGAGAGACCCGCGCGAGAGACAGCCTAGCTTAGTGAGCCGCTCGGTGCTCTGAGGGTCGGAGGTGGGCCCCTCACGCTCCCGCCCACTGTCACTCGATTTTTAAATTTTTTACAGGCATTTAACCCCTTATTGGCGGTGCTCGACTTAAGTCGTGCACCAATTTGCAGCAAGTTACGAGCATTATTAAGGCTTTTAAAGGGTTAAAATCGAGTGCAAATGGCCTGGAGCACAGCGGGCCAGACAGCCGACTCCCAGGGCTTACCGCCGCCCATTAACTCATGTTCCCTGTGTTCTCGAGAGGCCGGCAGTGTAGCCAGTAGTGAGCATAGCTGGGAAAAATATACCGATATATGCTAAACTCCCATGTTCGTGGCATCACTGCAAGAGAACCACGAGTGCTACGTAGCTCGTTCTGGTCTCATTTTGAAGATTTTAGTGCCTAGTTTTTTGCTAATTTTTTTGTTTTCATGCAGATGCTTGATTTATCATGCAGGAGGGCCTGAATATGCCCAAATGAGCCCAAAACACCCCGCTAGACAAGGGTTAAAGCCTGGAAATTGCTGTAACTTGCCAAAACATTCCAGAACGTCACCCGCAGCGAAAGGGTTAAACAACAAAAAATAGAAAAAGTGGGGAATGGGCCTGAGCAAATACATACATATTTTTTTTCTTCTATGTGAATGAGGGAGACAAAAGGCATATCTGCCTGCAGCGAGTGCCTCCCCCAGATTTCAAAGAGTGACAGGGCCGAAATCAAGGGACGGTCGAGCTAAAATGCCTGGACACACAGTTTGAAGCAATTTAAGTCATAGGAAGAGGGAAAGACTGATTCAGGGAGAGTGTTCCAGAGCTCAGCAGTTGAATAGAAGAAAGTCTGAGAATAGCGTTTTACTCTTGGGTTGGACAGTTGCACAGAGTAGGGGTGGGATTGTGTAGCAAGGCGGGTACTACGTACCCTACGTAGAGGAGGTGGTATACACTGGGAAAGCTCTGAGGAACACTGATTATTGTAGTAGCGATAGAATAGCGAGAGAGATGCAACATTGCGGCGAAGAGAGAGAGATTGCAGAGAGTTGGTGAGTTGACGGGAGTTAAGGATACGAAAGGCTTTCCTTTCTACTATGTCTAGGAGTGTTGTGTGAGAGGATCCTCCCCACACATGTGAACAATACTCAATACATGAACGCACTGTGCCCCTGTACAGAGCAGGAAGCTGCGCAGGGGTAAAGAACCCCTTGAGGCGGTTGAGCACACCCAGCTTCTGGGAGGCTCCTTTAGCGAGACTGGTAATATGGTCTTTCCAAGTGAGAGCAGAAGAAAAAGAGACACCGAGAACATTGAGAGAAGATGAAGGGTTGATTTTTGTATTGTTGAAGAATAAGGGATCGTCCTCTGGAGGTTCCTGAGGGGTAGTAAGATGGATAAATTGAGTTTTCGAAGCATTAAATACAACAAGGTTTTCTCTACCCCAATTGGAAATAGTAGCTAGATCCGAAGATAAGCGTTTTATGGCTTCATTACTGTACATAAAAGTTAAGGGCGGATTGGTAAATTTGTTGGTCGATTATTTTATATATACTGTACTGTACTGTATACAGTTCAGTTGGTCCTCCGGTAACGCGAGTTTTAGAAACGCGGATTTGGTGGCACGCGGTACACCCCAAATATCCAAAATGTTACTAACGCGGTCAATAATTACAATGACGCGGGGTCCAGCTGGGCAGTTTTCTCTCTCCTGGGCCGGGCGAGGATGTTCCGTCTCCCTCCCTGGTCCAGTGACGTCACTTGCGGCTTGTCCGGGTATGTTATTCCCTCCCCAGCGTCCTTCCCCAGTTCCACCATTGTTCGCCTCACGTACCGACCCCACCCACCGCGTGTGCCGTATCTTTACGTACGCACAGAAATATGACATCGTCAAGGAGTTAGAAAAGGGGAAGAGACAAGCTGAGTTGGCAAGACGACATGAAGTTAACGAGAGTACAATTCGCACCATTTGGAAGGACAGGGAAAAGATTGCCAACATTATGAAGGGAAACCCTGCAGAAGGTACTCAGGCGTCGATAAAAGTGGGAAATGTCATCCTAAAGAAGACAGAGAAGCTAATGGTGCGGTATTTGGCGAGGCAAAACAAGAATCATGTGCCGACAGACGGACGGATGATCAGAGAAAAAGCCAAAAAATATTATGCAGCAGTGGCTCGAATGAACAATGTGCAGAACCCCAAACCCTTTAAGGCATCTGCTGGGTGGTTGATGTCCTTCAATAAACAAAACAAAATGAAAAGTGTTCGGATCACAGGAGAGACAGCAAGCGCCGACAATGCTGCAGCCAACGAATACCCTGCTATCTTACGTGAGGTTATTGTGGCCGATGGCTACAATTTGGATCAGATTTTTAACTGCGATAAGTTGGGAGTCAACTGGAAGAAAATGCCTAAAAGGTCTCACATTTCTCGCAAGGAGAAGGCAGCAAGGGGCTACAAAATGGCCAATGAACGTGTAACCATCTTGTTGACTTGCAATGCTTCCGGCACCTGCAAGATGAAGCCTCTAATCATCCATAAGGCAAAGCGGCCAAGGCCTTATCGCATTATGGACATGGCCAAGTTGAATGTGCATTGGATGAGCAACAAGAAGGCCTGGATGTCGTCAACGTTGAGCCTCGAATGGTTCGATAATCATTTTGTGAAGGACTTGGAAACATTTTGTGCCCGCCAAAACATTGCTTTTAAAGCACTGTTATTGCTTGACAACGCACCCGGACATTCCCGATTGTTGGTTGATCGGCACCCTAACGTAAAAGTGATGTTCATGCCCCCGAATACTACGTCTCTCCTACAGCCCCTGGACCAGGAGGTGATAGCATGCTTTAAGGGTGCGTATGCCACTAAGACTTTCCTGATGCTCGACACTGCCACTGACACCCAAGAAGAACTGCTACAGATGTCAGACGATGAATCAGTCCCTGACTCTCTCCCACCACTCGAAGAACTGTCTGCCCCAGACTCTCCCCCACCACTGAATGAGCAGGCACCAAACGTGCCTCCACCACAACAACAACAACAACGACCACAACACCAACAGGAACCCGCCGACGGAGCAGCTATGACAGTGCATGCCTTTTGGAAAAGGTTTCATATTAAGAGTGCAGTGGATACGATGGTGGAAGCGTGGGCTGATGTGACAAGAGCTACAATCCACCATGCCTGGAGGAATGTTCTAGAGGGGTTACCTGGGCACAAGGTGGATTTACCTGATCAGCCAGTCAGGCTTGAGGTAGTGGTGGAGAGAGCAGTCGAGGTTGCCAGACGTGTGCCTGGGATGGGTGAAGTGGGGCCAGAAGATATTCAAGGTTTGATTCAGCCACCACAGGAGCCTGATGCCGAGGACCTAATGCAGGATTTGGAAGAGGAAGAGCAGGCAGAGGAAGAACATCGAGAAGAAGACGAACCCCAGGAAGAACCGAACACTCCTGGTCTACGGGAATTTGTAGAATTGTCACAACGCCTCAGCCATCACATGAACAACTTTGATCCCAAACATGATCGTTCAGCACAGATAATAGCAAGCTTCACTGCTTCCATCCAGCTGTATTTCGACATGTTTCACGACAGGATAAATGCACGCCAGCAGACACGAATAACAGATTTCTTTCGACAATGAGCACAGCAACAGGAACAAGTGGCGTCGAGTGACTCCGACTCCGACTCCGACCCTCAGCCACCAGATGATTTACTGTCGGGTGTATCAGATGCCGACTACAGTGGCTTCGAGGACTCTGATGCTGAAGCTGGGGAGGGACCTCGCCTTATCAACGAATGGCTGGCGGCGAGAGCTACCAGACCATCAACTTCATCGCAGTGACGGCGATGGATCCGGGGGGGAGGGGACGGGGGGGATGCAACACTTCATTTATTCAGAGGTAAGAGTTGCAATGGGCAAATCAACCCAATGCACATGTAAAATAACCTTTATAATTGAATTTATTATTATAGCATAGGCTTCTATGGAGAAAAAGTGGACTTTGTGAAAATCCCCAGAACACCAAGGTACCTTTAACAAGTAAACATATGGGTTCGGTAATGCGGATTTGGCTAACACGGGCAATAACCAGAACACATTGGCCGCGTTATTGGAGGACCAACTGTATATATATATATATATATTTGTTTTTTTTAGTTTCCTCCCTGGACTTCAATCAAACTTAAAAAAAACATCCATTAGATCCCCCTTCTAGATTAATTTGTAAAATTTTTGGTAGAAAAATGTCCAAGGCTCAGTTCTTCCAAAATTACAGGGTCACTATCGTTCGCCATGACAATAAACGGGAGAGGTGTCCTTACTGTTGCCCCAGGATATAGAGCACCCTGGAATGTGTGACTGTCTTGATAGCGTAATGCATAAATGCGCGGAATTTTGGTGCGATTATCCTAGGTTCGAATCCTTGGAGTGTCACATGTATTTGTTGATTTCATTAATTGAGTTTAGAAGTTGTTGTTGTTGTTCCTCAAGCTGCCTGGCCGAACAGCCCCAAGGCCTCGAATAAGGCCAAGGCCATAATCGAGCGCCCCCAAAGAATCCTCCCTGCCGACCACAATAAAGCCTGGGTGACCGAAGCCACTCCATGGCGGGGAGCTAAGGAGGGTGCGGAAACGCCCGGGAAACCAAAGCCCCACCCAGGGCCCTGTACCCCTCAGCAATTATGAAGAGAAAGTTGAGGGGCAAAGGGAAAATGTGACGCTTTGGCTTCCAATCATGGTAGATTGGGAGGTCAATCCACGGAAGAGACGCCGTCACTTGAGATCTATAAAATATATAAGTAAAAGGAACAGTCAGAGTAAGCTATGGGTATGGCAGAGATCGCTCAGTTCTCACTCTGATAGACCAGCCCATCACCTGTAAAAGTAAAGTTTGTTGGTGAACAAATATTAATTGGTCAGCTGGCCTGAAACTTTCCACCAAAGATGCATTTTTTAGCCAAAACATTAGCCACAAAATGTGCATATTGATCATCCCTACTTACCTTTTTAAAGCCGCTGTCACACGAGCGCATTTTCCGTCAATTTTCCATGAGCAAGTTTGTTCTCGCATTATTTCAGGACTTTTTCGCAATGATATCGGTAACTATACTGAAGGTAGATTATGTTAGCCGGCTAAATTCTGATAAAGTATATTTTTTTAAGCTTCCAGATTACAATTGCCCGTAAAAATTGCTTGAAAAAGGGCTCGTGTGACACCACCTTAAGAGGATAGTGGTTAGTTTTTGGTCTTTTTATTTATTTATTTATTTATTTAATAATTAATTTATTTCTTTGTGTCGTCGTTAGACCTTTATCAAACTTTAGAAAATACCTACTATAGGTAGCTCCAACAAACTTGACAATAATCTTGACCCCTTAGCTTCTCATAACTCAAAAGGGCCTAGCGCAAACTGACTGTAAATGGCCACACCTATTTCCTGGCAGGATCTTCCCAAATGATAGAAATGTCAGCTCTATTGCTTTCATTAATTTTGAGTTATGAGAAGTTAAAGGATCAAGATTATTGTCAAGTTCGTTGGCGCTACCTATAGACCCCCTTTCAAGATTTATATATGCATTTTTCGGTAAACAAAATTCCGGCCGGAGGCCGGTTCCTCCTCCTAAATTACAGGCTCGCTATTGCTCGCCAGGAAAATATTGACATCTACAGTAAATGGTGCAAAAGGTTTTATAATCGCTAAACTAATAGAGCGAACGTCTTAAAATTTTAAAACTAATGGGGCTAAACATGAGGAAGAAAGGTTCAGAAAAAGCAACTACCTTCCCCTTAACCCCTCCGGACCGGTCTCGCCTTCTAAAGGATAGCCCCGAAACCCGGGGGATCTGGCCAATTTTTTTTTTAATAGGCTCGCCCTATCTTTGTTATTTTAACTGCTAGAGAATTCACACACATCTCAAAACGTAGCCCTGTGTTGTATCTGTAGATTGGTGTTGAGTAGAGCTCTGTAGGTCAACTGGTTCAGTTGTGATAACGATTTCCGTGGTGAGAGTTTTGATGCGATGTTAGCAATAATCGGACAATAACAACAATAATTCTTGTTCTGCAAAACAATAACAACAGAAGTGTGACTTGTTCTTGAAGGTACGCGTCGCTCCAACCAGCTTTGTTTACATGCGTCGGACGCACGGCTTTCAAAACACGCTTAACCCTCCTGGCCCGGGCAGGCCCTCCAAAGGACACCACAAAAGAAGGGCAGGAGCCCGGGTGTCATGTTAATAGACAGCAAGCTTGAAAGCCTATTCAGCTTGGTCTGAACGCCGTGCGTCCGACGCATGTAAACAAAGCCGATCATTGCGTCACCGCACCTCCGAAAACAATAAGGAGACGTCGGATCAATGTTATTGTTGTGACGTCAGACGAAATTAGTGTCTGAAAAGCTCCAATATTGTCAACATCGCGGAAAAATTCGCTCCACGGAATTCGTCATCACAACTGAACCAGTTGACTTAGAGAGCTCTACTCAACGCCAGTCTACAGATTGGAAACCGCACTATGTTTATAGATGCGTGGGAAATTTCTAGCAGTTAACCCTTCCTCCCCGGGCTGTCTTACCAAATGATAGTCGCCCCTACCCGGGCGATATGGCTGAAAAACGTCTAGGCCTAGGCTACCGTATTTATGTTTATTTTCACTGCTAGAACTTTCCCACTCATCTATAATCGTAGTGCGGTTTTCAATCTGTATTTTGGCATTGAGTAGAGCTCTGTAAGTCAACTGGTTAGGTTGTGATGACAATTTCAGTGGAGCCAATATTGCAGAGATGTTGCCAATATGGGGGCTTTTTAGACACTAATTTCGTGATGACGTCAGAACAATAACATTGAGGAGTCTTCTCCTTCTTGTTTTCGGAGGTGCGGTGACGAACGCTTGGGTTTGTTGACATACGTCATATGCACGGCGTTCGGACCAAGCTTAATTAGGCTATTAAGCTCATGCCTTAGATAAGGCATACCGGGTAGCGGCCCTTCTTTCGTGCTGTCCTTACCTAAGGCAGACCGGGTAGGAAGGGTTAAACTAAACAAAAATACGGTAGCCTAGGCCTAGACGTTTTTCGGCCAGATCGCCCGGGTAGCCCACACTGTCCTTTGGAGGACCTGCCCGGGCCAGGAGGGTTAATAGGCTTTCAAGCTTACGTCTTTCAGCAGCCCATCCGGGTGCCGGACCCAAGTTTGTTATGGGCTTCTAAAAGCCCTTCCGGGTACCGAGGGTTAAGTAAAACAGATTAACTTGCTCATGTAGTAATGTACAGTACACCCTATGTGATGGATTGTGTTCTTTTATTTCAAATTTTTTATTTTAGTAAGTGTTGTTTCCACATAGTGATTTTGATCAGTTATTTTGCCTTTATATTGTGTTTGTCCATGTTTTGGTTTGTTTAGTTTGCAAGTTTTACATCTTAAATTATTTTTTTAGTAGTACAGTACTTCTAAATCTATATGTGTGTGAATTTGTATTTTTTCCCCATTGTTTTCTGTTGTGTTATCCCTATTCAGGCTCTGTCTAGAGTCGGCCTACCCCAGGACAAAAAAAAAAAAAAAAATGGAGAAGTGGGGAATGGGCCTGAGTAAATACATACATACATACTTCTAAATCTATTACTATTATTATCTAATAATTATTATGTGGTGGATTGTGTTCTTTTATTTAAAAAATTTATTTTATTAAGCGTTATTTCCACAGCGATTTTGGTAAGTTCTTCTGCATTTATCTTGTGTCGTCCAAGTTTTTGTTTGTTTATTTTGCAAGTTTTACAGCAATTTTGAAAGTTCTTTTGTATTTATCTTGTGTCGTCCCAGTTTAGGTTTGTTTATTTTAGAAGTTTTACATTATAATTATTTGTATCCTTGTGTTTGTTAGGATGCCTTTGGAGGGAACAGCCTGACCCTGATGGTGTGTTGTGTGTCGCCTTCCCCGGAGGACTTTGACGCCACGTTAAACACAATCAAATACGGGAGTCAAGCACGCTGTATCCTCAACTGTCCCGCTGTCAACCTGGCCATACAAGATAGTGCCCGGACATCATTAACAACCTCCGCCACCACACCAGCATCCACGAGCACAGCACTCAGGGTAGGGCAAATAAACGGTGACCGGTCAACTCAACCAGTAAACCATTTGAACCAGTAGCTCTCAACCAGTAGCCACCCCCAAGAAAAAAAATAAAAATAAAATAAAATAAATAAAAATAGGAAAAGTGGGGATTGGGCCTGAGCATATAGATAGATAGATAGCTCTCAACCAGTACCAAATCAACCAATTCGGTTAGGTTAGGTTAGGTTAGTACGGTACTATATTTTGGCGCTGGTTTGGTTGGTCTGAGTCAATTTGGCACTGGTTGAGAGCTAGTGGTTGAAATGGTCTACTGGTTGAGATGACATGGAACCCAAATAAAGCCTTCACCACCATGACGTAATCTTCATTCTATTATGGTTACCATTAGACGATTTCCTTTAGTTTATTATCGACCAGATTAACTTGCTCATGTAGTAATGTACACCCTATGTGGTGGATTGTGTTCTTTTATTTATAAATTATTATTTTATTTAAGCGGTTTCCACATAGCAATTTTGATTAGCTGTTTTGTCTTTTTACTGTGTTCGTATCAGTTTTGGTTTGTTTATTTTGCAAGTTTTACATTATAATTATACCACTCAAATGGGTAACAACAATCTAAATAAACTCCCTTGGTAACATAGGTCCTTCTTAAGCTGCATAAAATCATCTAATTTTAGCCAGAATCAAAGGTAAAAAGGCGTCATGGTGCTGAAGGGGTTAAGCCCTTCTGTAATGCGCACCATCCTTCTAACTTTATTCTGGTTACTATTAGACAATTTTATGCAGTTTGGAAAGGGCCTCCATCAATTAACGTGCTTCGAACTATCTCACTTAACCCTTTTCAGTTTCCCGTTTCCCGTTTCCCGTACATTTCTGCACCCTCCTCAGCTCCCCGCCATGGAGTGGCTTCGGTCACCCAGGCTTTATTGTGGTCGGCGGGGAGGGTTCTGTGGGGGCACTCGGTTTTGGCCTTGGAATTTCTCGGGGCCTTGGGGCTGTTCGGCCAGGCAGCTTGGGGAACAACAACAACCCTTTTCAGTACCACAGATCCTTCCTAAACTGCACAAAACCGTTTAAATATAGCAAGAGTTAAATTAAAAAGGCGTCGCCGGTACTGGAGGGGTTAATTCTTTCATCTACCATACAGATCTCCCTCGATATACGATTGAGTTATGTTCCTGAAAACCCGATCTTAAATAGAAAAATCGTATAGCGAACCCTAAAATTATTGGGGTAAATGGGGATGCATTCTCGGACCAGTCAAAACCCAAACACAATCACCTAAAAACCTATAATAATATCGTAAATCGGGGCATCGGATAGTGAGGGAGACCTGTATATCCTTCCTAAGCTTAATAAAGATTGTCTAAATGTAGCTGAAATCAAATAAAAAAAAAAAGAACTTCACCGGTACTGGAACGGTTAATAATAGTGACTGAAAAGTAGGGACCTTGTTTTGAATAGGCTCTTAATTGACTGTTTAGTTTAGGTTGGCCAGAAATCTCCACCCCAACCTCTCATAACTCAAAATGTACTGGAGTGATCAACCTAATAAAGCTACCAGTTGGGAAGAGTCAGCCAGGGAGTAGATGTGGAATTTTACAGCTCATTTTCTCTTGCTCTTTTTGGGTAAGGAGAAGTTGGGATCGGGATTTGTGACAGGGTATAGTGTTCCAAGTCAACTAAATACATACATACATACATACTGTACATACATACATACATACATACATACATACATACATACATACATACATACATACATAGGAAAAAAAGTAATCGCAAAGTATGGTTTAACCGCGAATGTAGGCAAGCACAGGAAGCAAAAAACAAAGCCTGGAAAAAGATGAGAAACTGGGATTCGGAAGATAACAGGCAAAAGTATAAAGAGGAGAGAAACAAATACACAGAAATGAGGAGGAGGTCAGAGGCAAACCATGAGAAAGGGATAGTGGAGAACTATGAAAAGAATCCAAAAATGTTTTTCAAGTTTGTAAACGGCAAAAGGAAGATAAAAGCCACGATCGTTAAGATTAAAAGTGGAAACAGAATCATAGAAGAGGATACGGAGATTGCGGAAGAACTAAATAGAAATTTTGCATCAGTATTTACAAAAGAAGGAGAATTCATTGCACCAGAAACCAATGAGATAGGTACAGAGGAAATGCCGGAAGTAACATTTAACAGACCAGAGCTCATAGACAAAATGAGTAAGGTGGATCCAAACAAAGCCGCTGGACCGGACGGAGTATCAGGCTGGATTATTAAAGAAAATGCTATGGAACTGAGTATACCGTTATATGACATAATGACCAAATCATTGGACACAGGGATAGTACCTACAGAATGGAAAAGAGCAAACATTATTTCTATATTTAAGGGAGGAAGCAGAGATAAACCACTGAACTATAGACCTGTATCACTATTGAGCATCCTCATGAAGATTCTGGAAGGATTAATAAGGGACAAATGGGTGAAATACCTGGAATCCAAAAGATTAATTACTGACCGACAATTTGGATTCAGAGGTGGCAGATCATGTATAAGCAACTTGTTGAGTTTTTACTCTAGAGTAATAGACACAGTGGACAAGAGGGAAGGATGGGTAGACTGTGCCTACCTAGACTTTAAAAAGGCATTTGACAAAGTTCCACACAAGAGATTGCTGTGGAAATTAAAACATGAGGGAAAAGTAGGAGACAAACTGCTGAAATGGATGGAGAGCTACCTTAGCGGAAGACAGATGAGAACAACAGTAAGGGGGAAATCGTCAAACTGGACTCAAATTACGAGTGGGGTACCACAAGGATCTGTTCTAGCCCCAATCATGTTTCTAATATTTGTAAATGACTTGCCTGAGGGACTAACAAGCTACATGAGTATGTTTGCGGACGATGCTAAGCTGCTTAAAACGATCAGAACCCAGGAGGATTGCCTTGAGCTCCAAGCAGATTTGCAAAAGATCCATGAATGGAGCATCAAATGGAATATGGAGTTCAATGCAGGGAAATGTAAGACTCTAGAAATGGGTAAAAGCAAGTACAGACCTAGAAAAGATTATAAACTAGGAAACGAAGTGATTCCCAAAGCAGAAAAAGAAAAATACTTGGGGATAGAATTTAGGGATAACATGTCTCCAGAAAGCCACGTAAATAAGATAGTGAGAGAATCACTGGCATTATTGGCAAATATTAGGATGTCTTTCAATTATCTTAATGAAAACACCATGAAACAAATAATAACGGCAATAATAAGACCCAGGATGGAATATGCATCTGTAGTGTGGTCCCCTCACTTGAAGAAACATATCCACAAAATTGAGAGGGTACAGAGAGCAGCTACGAGGATGATCCCAGGTTTGGAAAATTTGGAGTACCAAGAGAGGCTCGAGAGATTGAATCTACCTACACTGGAACAGAGAAGGAAACGAGGACAGCAAATTCAGATATATAAATGTGTTAGAGGTATTGACAAAATCGACCAAGAAAACTTCATAGAGAGGGATGGAGGTGAGAGGACAAGAGGTCACAGCTACAAACTAAAAGTGCTAAATAGTAAATCTGATCTGAAAAGTAAAAGATTTCCTACCAACTCGATTAGTGGGTGGAACAAATTGCCAGCCGAAGTAGTGTCTGCACCATCAGTGCATAGTTTCAAAGCACGGTATGACAAACATATCTTAGGAGGCGGGAATTAACGAGCATTCTCACTCCCGCAAATACAACTAGTGTAGAGTGTAAGTACATACATACATACATACATACATACATACATACATACATACATACATACATACAAGTTTAAAGGCCGTTTTGTCCACAGAAAATATGGTTACAGTCTCACATCCTAATTGGCGGCTTTCTAGGCGACTCTGTCAAGGGCTGCCTGTGTTGTCAAGTTCTTTAATTTGAGATCGAACCGGAGTACTCGAGCCCATGTCATTCTAGGTCCACCCCATACGTGCAGCTCCCCCCACGTTCACAGTCCGGCATTTCTTCACCCAGTTCTGATCATCCATTCTCTCCCAATGTCCAAACCAACCAAGACGGCTCGTGCGCATCACTTCTAATGCCCCGACGCCTTGTCAATTCCTGTACTTTACTGCATAAGGTTTTGTGCTAATTACATTTTAAACCATTCTTGTTACCATATTCTGCCTGAGCAAAGTACTGTAGTCTACAGAAGTACATACATACATACACAAATTTAAAGACCTAGTGCTCCACACTAAGCACGGTTCCGGCCTCACAATCTAATGGCGGCGTTCCAGGCAACCCTGTTAAGAGCTGCCTCACTTGTCAGGTCTATCTATCTATCTATTTGCTCAGGCCCATTCCCAATTTTTTTTTTTTTTAGTGGGGGTGGCTGATACGAGATAGAGCCCGAATAGGGACAACAAAAACAAACAATGAACACACAAAAACAAAAATTCACACACATCTAGCTCATCCAGGAGAAGACCCAGAGGTACTGTAAGAAAAAAAAATAAAAAAAAAAAAAAAATAAAAGTAAAAAAAAAAAAAAAAAGCAAATACCTAATATGTATTTCTCCTTCCCCTCAGCAACAATCCAGTAACAGCCGACAGTCACAGAGCAGCCTCCTTCAGTCATCAGTGGCGCTACAACAGTCTACAGTCACCAATGAAACCTCAGGCCACACTGCTGAGGAAACTGGCTCTATAGAAAATGAGGATGTCTTCAAGTAAGTGTCTGTTTATGTTATCCGTACTTCCCAAACTGACCAATTCCTTGAACATGACGATAGTGCATTGTTATGTGTGCGATTAGTTTGCTTGGGAACCAGATTAACTTGCGCATGTAGTGATGTACACCCTATGTGGTGGATTGTTTCTTTTATATAAAATTTGATTTTATTAAGCGTTATTTCCACATAGCGATTTTGATTAGTTCCTTTGCGTTTATCTTGTGTCGTCCCAGTTTTGGTTTGTTTATTTTGCAAGTTTTACACTATAATCTATAATCCATCCAATATATACATGATTTTAAAGACCGAGTGCTCCACACAAAGTGCGGTTCCGGTCTCATGTCCTAATGATGGCTCTCACAGAGCTGCCTCACTTGTCAAGTTTATTAATTCAAGATCAGACTGTAAGTTCTGATCCCACATCTCTATTGGTCTCCCCCTTGGTGCAGCTCCCTCCATGTTCACAGCCTTTTTTTTTTTTTTTTTTTTTTTTTTTTTCCCCCCCATGTGTATGAAGGAGACAAAAGGCAGGTTGCCTGTAGCAAGTGTCTCCCCCAAAGCCTTGCATCTTTTCACCCAACGTAGTTCATCCATCCTTTCCACATGTCTAAACCATCCACGCCTGCTAGTATGCATCTTATCACTGATACTCTTGATACCTAACCGTCTCCTGAACTCTTCACTCGATATCCTATCTTGTAGTCTGGCCCCACACATCCATCTCACCATTCTCATCTTGTTACATTCCATTCTGTTGATATCATCCACTTCGATAGGCCACATTTCTGAAGCATATGTCATTGCGCTTTCAACACAAAAAGCGTGCATATTTCCCTTCAAGGGGAGAAGGAGTCTTCTCATGGCAGAAGTTCTTTTTAACTTTTCCCATCCGCATTTAATTCTGGCGATAGTGGCTGCCTCGCCCCCACCATATCTTCCAAAACTTGTCCACCATCTCCAGTGACTCATTGCCAAAGTTAACACACTCGAGCCGGCCATTGAACACAAGCTCACCTTTGCATACTATGCATAGTGCATACAAATTTCTCAACTTCAGACTTCTTCCTCGGCAGAGGTTCCTTTATTCTAGTACAGCGCTTCTTCCCATGTTTTACCCAGCAACGGCAAATGCTACACTGAATTGAGTTTGCACCCTCCCTTTTCTGCATACTGCACATGAGTATGCACATTTTCTCTATCTTTTCAAGCCCTAATCTACTGTGCTAAATCTTGGTTTTATTAATAACTCTTAATCCTTTACTTGCCATGATGACTACCCATCTTCTGAACTTGGCCTCGGCATCCCACACACTATCTGTTTTAAGTACTATCGGTAGGTTATCTACGTATTGCAGTTCCCAGGGGAGCCCAGCTCTATAATCTCCAGATAGTGCCTCCAGAACCATAACAAAGAGGAAAGGGCTTAACACGAGCCCTGGTGGCCTCCAACGCGAACTATAAACACCTCACTCAGTACAACTTTTACCCTCAGTGCCGTTCGTGAGTCCTCGTATATCTTTATTATAGCACACACCAGCCACTCCTCTATGCCAAGTTTGTTCATAGTCCACTGCACAATATATCTAGGCACACTATTAAATGTCTTCTCCAGGTCTACAAACACAAGGTACAGATCCCTATCTTTAAGTAAGTTTATTTCCTGCAGCTGCCTAACTGAAGATATCATTGATTGTACCATGTCCTAGCATGAAACCGAACTGCATATCGTCAATAGAAATACTTTCCCTAATCAAACCTTCAAAGACTCTCTCACAGACCTTAATAACTTTGTGAAGCATTTTCAGGCCTCTATAATTTCCCCTATCCAACGAATCTCCCTTACCTTTATACTGTATATATTTACTATTGCACTTTTATGCCATTCATCTGGGATTCTCATCTCTCTAATCATCTAATGATTGAGTTTGTTAGCTCAGTGACCAATCTCACTCCTAGGCCACCGGAGGCTTTTATCATCTCGGCAACAATGCCAGAGCAACCTACAGTTTTTCCGTCGTTCATTTTAGTTATTGGGCTGCTTACAGCAGTTTGTGTTATCAAAGAGGGGGTCCCAAATTTTGACTTTTTATTACTAAGCTGCTTTTCTATTCCACTCAAACTCCACGTTAAGTAATCGTTCGTAGTACAGTACACTATACTTTCCAAGCATCTCTGATTTCTTTGTCAGCATAGACAACAATAGACAAGTTGCTGAAAGCAGTGAAGAACATGTATGAGGGTGCAAAGGCGGCAGTACGTGTGGAAAATGAGCAGAGCGAGTTCTTTGACCTGAATGTTGGGTTGAAACGGGTGTGTGATGTCCCTGTGCTTGTTTACTGTATATATGGATGGAGTCATGAAAGAAATACAAGGAAGAGCAGTGGATGTTGGTGTATCGCTGAAAAGGGAGGGAAATGAGTGGAAGCTACCTGTACTGCTGTTTGCTGATGATACAGTTCTGATGAGTGACAATGAATGGGAGTTGCAGGGTCTGGTAAATATGTTTGGAACAGTGTGCGAAAAACGGAATCTGAAGGTAAATGCGGGGAAGAGCAAGGTTATGGTCTTCGATAGGGGTGAAGCCACAGAGTGTTAGGTGAAGTTGAACGGTCAGGCTATGGAGATTGTCAGCTCATTTAAGTATCTGGGCAGTGTGTTGAGTAAAGATGGGACTATGGATGAAGAAGTGCGGGAGAGGGTGCAACAGGGGAAGAGGGTTGTAGGAACGCTGAAAGCAGTAACAAAAAATAGGGTGGTCAGTATGGAAGTGAAGAAGTCCTTGCATGACAGTGTGGAAATCCCGACACTGACTTACGGAAGCGAAGCATGGACGTTGGTTGAGAGACTCAGACCAAGAGTGAGAGGGGTGGAAATGAGTTACTTAAGAAGTGCGTGCGGAGTTACATGAAGCGATAGACAGACGAATGAGGAAGTAAGGAGGTGTGGTGTGGAGGTAGATGTGCTGGAAAGTGTGAAAAGGAACACCTGGAGATGGTTCGGCCATATGGAACGTATGGGAAGAGAGAGAATGACTATGAGGGTGTACGAGAGCGAGGTGGAAGGACAGAGAGGGAGAGGTAAACCGAAAGAGAGGTGGAAGGATGGAGTGAGGAAGTATATGGATGAATGCGGTGCTGGTTGGGAGGAGGGGCGTTGACTGACTGGGAACAGAGGTGCATGGGTGCGGTTCATTCGTGGTCACCCCTTCTGGACAATTATCCCATTATTATTCCCGACGCATCATCCTCCTACAACATCTTTACTGTCATCCTTAACCCTTCCTACCCGGGCTGTCTTACCCAATGACGGTCGCCCCTACCCGGGCGAAATGGCTGAAAAACGTCTAGGCCTAGGCTACCGTATTTATGTTTATTTTCACTGCTAGAACTTTCCCACTCATCTATAATCGTAGTGCGGTTTCAATCTGTATTTTGGCATTGAGTAGAGCTCTGTAAGTCAACTGGTTCAGTTGTGATGACGATTTCAGTGGAGCCAATATTGCAGAGATGTTGCCAATATGGGGGCTTTTCAGACACTAATTTCGTCTGACGTCAGAACAATAACATTGAAGAGTCTTCTCCTTCTTGTTTTCGGAGGTGCGGTGACGCAACGCTTGGGTTTGTTGACATACGTCGTACGCACGGCGTTCAGACCAAGCTTAATTAGGCTATTAAGCTGCTGCCTTAGGTAAGGCATACCGGGTAGCGGCCCTTCTTTCGAGCTGTCCTTACCTAAGGCAGACCGGGTAGGAAGGGTTAAGGGGAGGCAGACCGTTTTTCTGGACCCACTTTTCCCTAATGTTTAGCCCCACTAGTTTTGAGATTATAAGACGTTCGGCCCATTAGTTTGGCGATTTTAACACCTTTCGCCCCACTTCGTTGTAAATTTTAAGACCTTTCGTGCCATTTAGGTGTCTATTTCATCCTGGCGAGCGATAGCGAGCCTGCAATTTTAACCCTCCAGCCCCGGCTATGTATTATATATATATTCTTCGAAACCCGGGTGTTTTGGCCGAAAAACGTCTAGGCTAGGCTACCGTATATTCGTTAATCAGACTGCTTCCCGCATTCACGCGCATCCCCAAGCGTAGCTGTGTTATTTACCTGTAGAATGGCATTAAGTAGAGCTCTCTAAGTCAACTGGTTGAGCTGTGATGATGATTTCATTGGAGATAACTTTATGGCCAAAACAGCCACTTTACACCACTTTTCGATACTTAACAACAACATACAGGCACACACGAACAAGCGACGCTCTCCTTCTTGTGGCCGGAGATGCGGGGCGACGGTCCAGCCGGCTGTTGTTTACATGCGTCGGACCGACGCCTCGCACACGAAGCTCACAGGCTTTCAACCACTGGGCGTTCAAGATACCATCCGGGTACCTGTTATATGCTTTTTTATGGGCGTTCAAGAGCCCTTCCGTGGTGAGAGGGTTAAGAGGAACCGGCCACCGAAAAATTTACAAATTTATCTTGAAGGGGGGTCTAGGTTTTTTTCTTTTTTTCTAAGCTTGATGGAGGTCTAGGGAGGAAACTAAAAAAATATATGAATAAATTAATTAATAGACCAAACAAACGGTCTGCCTCCCCTTAACTCGCCTAGCTACTGTAAGTTGAAGATCCCATTGTTTTTTTCTGTGCACACACTTGGTTATTGACCAAGTCCTGTATAATTTTTGTAGCCTTTTTGTTTTTTTCTCCCGATTCTCTTAGCCACCAGATATTCCTCCCTGCTGCCTCCTTTCTTCCGTGCTATGAAACATCTTTTTTCTATGTTGTATTCTTAACCTCGTCATTCCACCACCAGGAAATCTTATGCCTGGGGAGACCCGTAAGCCGGTATCACACGAGCGCTTTTTCACTCAACATTTATCCTCAACACTGGTCTGGCAGCATACATTTAATATTTTTCTGTTACCTAAATTCATCTATCATCAGTCTAGTTTCCGATACCAGTGCAAAATACTCTAGAAATATTGCCAGAAAAATTTTGATCATCGAATGTTGACTATAAAAGCTCTCGTGTGATACCGGCTTTAGTTTTGCCTCAGACTGTCGGTGGTACCAAGAAGCTAGGCCTACAGTACATTCAAGGAAGTTCTATTGGCTATTTACACCATTTTGCTTAGCGCCATATATCCTATCCATTTACTCCAATTCGCTGCGAAACCTATCCCTGTATTCTGATTATTATTATTTTGTATTATTTTTGTATTATTATTCAACAACCATACTGTACTTTACTTTAATAATAACTTCTCTCCATTTATAATGTTTCTACAGGTTCCAGTTTGCGGCGTCCCAGCTTCATCTCCTTGTGTCTAGCGCGGAGGACTTACTGTCAGAGATCCTACTTGGCCCCTCCAGTGGCCCTCTTGACAGAACCAAGATTGAGGCCTGGCTCTGCCTTAAACAAGAAGCTGAAGAATGTATAGGTGTGGACTCGGGAACTTTGCGTTTCAACAACAACCGTGTGCTGGATGTAATAGAAGAACTAAGTGAACCGGAAGTAACCTGCACGTCCTCACTCTGTGACGGTGACAACACACAGGCTGACAGTGACACATCCTTGTCATCCTTCGGGGAGGAATTCTATGACCATCTGGCGGTGCTGGCTGGGAACTATCGCACCCTGGCTGACCAGTGTGTGGAACAGGTGCAAGATAGGTAAGTAAACTATCTATCTATCTATTTCTATCTATTTGCTCCGGCCCATTCCCCATTTGTACTGGGGGTGGCCAACTTGAGACAGAGCCCGAATAGGGACAACACAACACAACATAAAAATCAAAACAATGAAGACACAAAAAACAAAAACACACATCTAGGTAAATAAACTAATTTTAACAAACTCAAATTTTTTAGTATTTGTGTTATTTTGTATAATTACATGGGGCTGAGACATGGGCTCTGAAGGCAAAGGAGAGAAGAAAGCTGGGTGGGATGGAGATAAGCTGCTTGAGGAGTTTGTGTTGAGTGACTCGTAGAGACAGATTGAGGAATGAAGAGATTATGTAGGAGAGTGGGGCAGCAGGAACATTTGTCGGCCAGAGTGATCAGAAGGGTGCTGAGCTGGTATGAACATGTTGAGCGAATGGAAGAGAGGAAGATAATGACTTTTGTAGCAATAATAATCCTCATAGCCCGGCTAGCTCTGAACTTTCGTGCCACCTGTATCCGGGTTTTATTCGTAATTTTTGTGATTTTCACATACAGTATTGTATTTATATCTATGCAATAAAATTGCCTAAAGGTGCATCCACACTGGCAACACAAAATACAACATAGTAGGCAATGGTGATGGGCTGGTCTATCAGAGTGAGACCTGAGCGATCTCTGCCATACCCATAGCTTACTCTGACTGTTCCTTTTACTTATATATTTTCTAGATCTCATGTGATGGCGTCTCTTCCGTGGATTGACCTCCCAATCTACCAAGATTGGAAGCTAAAGCGTCACATTATTCCTTTGCCCCCCAACTTTCTCTTCATAATTGCTGAGGGGCACAGGGCCCTGGGTGGGGCTTTGGTTTCCCGGGCGTTTACGCACCCTCTCAGCTCCCCGCCTTGGAGTGGCTTCGGTCACCCAGGCTTTATTGTGGTCGGCAGGGAGGGTTCTGTGGGGGCGCTCGTTTATGGCCTTGGCCTTACTCGGGGCCTTTGGGCTGTTCGGCCAGGCAGCTTGGGGAACAACAACAACAACAACAACATAGTAGGCAACAACGTATTAAGTTGTTAATGATACAGTGTTGTAGACTTGTTGGTACTATGTGTAGTACCAACATGTCTGCAACACTTTATCTTTAACAACTTAACAGGTTGTTGCCTACTACAGTATGTTGTATTTTGTGTTGCTGACATGTTTTGTTGCCAGTGTGGACGCACCTTAAACCTTCCTCCCCGGGCAGCATTTACAGATGTCGATAGTCCTATCCGGGCGATCTGGCCAAAAAACTTTGTATGTTAACATAGGCCTATTTTTGTTATTTTAACTGCTAGAGAATTCACACAAATCTCAAAATGTAGCCCTTACTTGCATCTGTAGACTGGTATTGAGTAAAGCTCTCTAGGTCAACTAGTTCAGGTGTGATGACGATTTCCAAGGAGAGAGTTTTGCCGTGGATTTAGCCATATCGGACACTTTGGAACACTAATTTTTGCTCTAACTGGCAATGGCGGACAAGGTCGGACTTCTTCTTGTTGAGGCTTGGCGGTGCTCCTATCGGCCTTGTTTACAAACGTTTCTCCGCGCAGCTTTCAAGGCAAGCTTAAGGACGCTTTCAAGCATAGGATTTTGAAAGGACGCCCGGGCTCCGGGCCTTCGCAAGGTGCGTCCTTTTAAAATGCTGCCCGGGCAGGAAGGGTTAAGGAAGAATCAGCGAAGGCTGCAACATTAATGGGTAAAAACACATGTGCAAAAGGGCCTAAGCTAGGTAATTTATATATTAGAGTGCAGCATTCACAGTTATATTAGAGTGCAGCATTCACAGTTATATTAGAGTGCAGCATTCACAGTTATCTTGTGAATGTCAAAGACTAGAACATTCTACACCAAATGGTTCTTGTTTGATGGTGTCAATAAAAGGATAGTTTGGTCGCATATCCAGGAGATTTTGTGGGGTTTCGGCAATTTTGTGTTGTTCTCGTATTCATATCTCCGCAATAAAATTGCCTTTTCCAGGTGAATTATACATTAGAATACAGAACTCACTATTATCTTTAGAATGGTGAAGACTAGAAAGTTCTACACCAAGTAGTTTAGGTTTAATAGTGATAATTTGAGGATAGTTATGTGCTACATGTTTTTTACATTCTGTATGTGATTTCGTTTGAACATTCGGCCGGCATATGACTTCAACATGCATGTAACTATTGAATATGGATTATGGATAGGTATTGATTATTGATTTATTTCACCACTGCAACCATTCTTATGTCACTGAACACTGCTTGTGTGAATTGATTCAGACTGCCGAAAACTATCATTCGGGTAACTTGGGCTGTGCTTGCATCACAAGTCAGCAGGCAAACTGACTGCAAGGTTATGTTTTTGTGTGTTTGTGTACCGCCAACCATGACATTAAAGCTTTTGCACGATTTTAGGAGAAATTCAAGCCCTTGTCTTTTAACAGTACTGTACGCCCGGGCCACGGGGTGATGTCGGAGTGTACTTTTGAAAATACACCCGGGCTGGATGGGCCAATTTTGCTGACTGTACACTACTAACCTACCTCAATGTCCACAGGTACGACACTCAGGCCTTAGTTCAAGAGAGTATGGAGAGGCGGCAATTACAAGAGGAGGAGTCCAAAGAGGAGTGCAAGAAGGAGTCAAACCCACCGCTACAAGAAGTGAGTCCCCTACCAACAAGTCCAAGTGGATGGTCCCCTGCCAGACTCTCAGATACAACCAAACGCTTCCGTGGACTGCAATGTGCCCCTTGGATAACCAAAGACAGTCTCAACGCCTCCAGGAGAAGTGGTATACTTCTCCGGGGATCCAGTGCCAATACTACCAGTACTATGGAGGAGGTGGTGGAGGTTAGGGAGTCCGTTGATGGTCGGTTGTCTGGCTCCGAGGAGGATTGCCAGTCTGATGCTTCACAAAGATCTGATGTTTCTGCCAAAGGTGGGTGAATATTTTGTATTCTATAAATGTCTAACTTATTGTTTTATGAGGGTTAATTATTATTGATCTAGCGTTTTTTGTATTCGCTTGTATGTTTCGGACCAACAATGTTTATACAGTATGACAGTGAGAGAGAGAGAAAGAGACTGCCATTATGGATTCCACTGGCAGGTATGGGGGCCTTTACACTTAGTGGAACAAAAAACAAATTCACTTGTCTCCTACTACTGTATGTGTCGTACAAGGTGACTAAAGAAGGGGATGTTGAAATTCCAAATTATAATGTAAAACTTGCAAAATAAACAAACCAAAACTGGGATGACACAAGATAAACACAAAGGAACTAATCTAGATTCCAAATTAACGGTCATCTTAGTAACATATTTTGATGGCACTGTTTTGTCATAGCACTATTGAGGCTGGTGTGATGCAGTGGGATTTGATTAACCCCTTTCACTGCGGGCACCGTACAGGCATGTCCTGGCAATTTAAACCCCATTAAGGGGGATTGGTTAACTTTTTGGGCAATTTTTGCATGTATTCATTATTTTTCTAGTTTCCTCCCTAGACCTCCATCAAATTAAAAAAAACATCCATTGGATCCCCCTTCTAGATTAATTTGTACATTTCTCGGTAGAAAAATTTCCCGGCCAAAGGCCGGTTCTTCCAACAGTACAGGTTCACTATCGTTCACCAGGGAAAAAATCGACACCTAAATAGCACGAAAGGTCTAAATATCGACCTAGAAATGGGGCGAAAGGTCTTAAAATCGACTAACTAATGGGAGTGCCTGAATGAACCCTAATATAGCGGAAATATGCCCGCACTGATTGAGTTAAGATTTGTTGAAGCGCTGATCAGCCACAGTGATGATATGATGGGGCAGTATTATAGCAGGACTTAATTGTACTGTGCTAAAGTCCAACTATTGAAAGGCAACCCTGTCTGAACCTTTGCAGTGTAATGGAAAAGAACTTTAAACCATTGTATGTATACAGAATTGAGCAGAATTTACCAGAACGGCCTGAGCTTACCAAATTGACTACAGTACAGTAATGCCTTGAGTATGATGAGAGTACTTTAATATATTCAATTCAATTCAATTCAAAAGACTTTATTGACACAAAGTAATGTACATAGATACAGATATGCGCAACTTAATTTGATTGGGACCAAAATTCACTTACTCATATAGTGATGTACATTCTATGTGGGGGTTTTGTGATCTTTTATTTCAAAATTATATTTTGCTAAATTGTTATTTCCACATAAGGATTTTGATAAGTTCTTTTGTTTTATATTGTCATCCCTATTTTGGTTTGTTTATTTTGCAAGTTTGACATTATTATATGTATCTACAATATATTGTCAGACAGTTAACAGTAGTGGAAACTACTGTATATATAATCCTGTATGTAGAGCTGTACTGGTCTACAGTGCACCATTATATTAAATTGAGTGGATGTAAGGGATATCAAGTATACATGATTATCAACGAGTAATATGTTATTAACCCTTTCACGCATTTATGACGCAGAGGTTGCCAGATTAGCAATAAGAAATAGAGTTCTCTCACTCTTATAATTACCTCTCCAAAAGTATTTTTCTGCCCACAGCTAACTCAAAGACAACTAAACTAAAGGTTTCTAAATACCCCTGATGGTAACGAAGGCCTTAAAGTATCCCCAATAGGCTCAAAATCGCGTCATATGTCGGGGAGGGTTAACCTAAGAAGTGCGCATGGGGGTAATTAGAAACGTCCGCCTGTGCTGACGTATTTGAGCTGTTTCCATCACTAAAATATTCATTTTACCATATATAGCATTAATACTTATCCATACGCGCCTATTATGGGTTGATTATAAAGGTATTAACCTGAAACAACAATAAAACGAGTGAAAACAGCGTTTGGATGGTCAAAATCGGAGATACAGGCCGCGAGTTATATAATGTATGAGTGAGGCAACCTGCTTTCCCGCCAATTTCCCCCAAGGCCACTGAGACACAGTCGATCGATACTCTCTCTCTCTCTCTTGCACTCGCTTGCTACCAGTGATGACAATGCCCTGCTTGCAACTCGCTAATGTTAGCACGAAAATATACCTCAGAATAAGGGAATAACAGGGAAAATAGGTGATAACTGAAGGAGGGGAGGAAAGTGGGGAAGTAGAGGAGTGATATTTTGCATGGCCCAGGGGCAATTTTTTTTTTTTTTTTTTTTTTTTTTTTTTTTCGTGTTTAAAGTTGATTTTTTTTTTCTCTGACTCTTAAGAGTCTTCCCACAGTCCGCCGGGGGAACTCTTAAGAGTCTTCCCTCAGTTCCCGGGTTAAGTAAGCTGTAAATTTGAAGAATATTTTAAAAGCGTAAATAATTTAAACAAAATCTTATATAATCCAATTAACCCGTGGAGCCCCGGCTAGTTTTGTAATGTTTGTTCACCAGAACCCGGCCGGTTTTCAAAAAATTGTTTTATTCCAGAAACAATAGCAAATGGGTTAGGAATGAAGGAAAAACCACGAAAAACCGCTCAAAAAGCTTAAAGAATGGTCCTACAGAGCCCCCGAAAACGTATTTTACAAGAGTAAAAAATTGAAGGCAATTACCCCCAAAAAACAGGTTATTGCGCGCTCACGCGCACGCACGTGGACTTTGAGAGTTTTCAACCATCGGCACGGTTGCGTGGGATACGTACACAGTTCCCATACAAATCTGAGCCCTCTTGAGTGGCTACACCTGAGGTTACGGTCGGCGCAATTAGGGTGACGCGCCAGGCGCGTCTCTGGGGCTGTACTCACCTAATTGTAGTATACAATATATTAATTATGGATACAGGAATAACTAGAGGCCACAGCTACAAAGTAAAAAGACCTACCTGCAAGAACGATATCAGGAAGTTTAGCTTCCCCTATAGATGTATTGACAAATGGAATGGGTTGGAGGAAAAGGAACATCCATATTTTCAAGAAAAAATTGGATAAAAAGTAGACTGAGAGACGGGACAACACGAGCTTAGCTCAACTCCTGTAAACTACAATTAGGTAAATACAATTAGGTAAATACAGGATTTGAGCCTAAGCTCGTGTTGTCCTGTCTCTCTCTCTACATTTATCCAATTTTGCTTTAAAAGTTTGGATATTTCTTGCTCCCACCACCTCCCCATCCAACTTATTCCAACACTCAATGCTTCTATACGGGAAGCTGAACTTTCTTACATCAGACTTACATATAACTTTCCTCAACTTACAATCATGACCCCTGGTTCTTCCCTCGTCCCTCACCACAAAATCTCCCTTGTCGATCTTCTCAAAACCTTTCACACACTTAAACATCATGATCATGTCACCTCTCTCTCTCCTCTCCCTCAGCGTTGGCAGCTTTAGCCTCTCCAATCTCTCCTCATAAGGCAGGTCTCTAAGGCTAGCTATCATCTTAGTGGCAACTCTCTGAACTCTTTCCAGTTTTTATTATGTTTTATAAGGTGTGGAGACCACACCACTGCTGCATACTCCAGTCTTGGTCGTATTATTGTCCCTATTATTTTTGCTAACATCTCTTCATCTAAATAATTCAGAGCTATTCTCATGTTAGTCAACACTGCATAGGTTTCACCAGTTATTTTATTTATATGCTGTTCAGGTGACAAGCTGTCTGCCACAACTACCCCTAGGTCTTTTGCTTTCACAGCTTTACTAATTATTTCATCTCCTATTTTATATCCCCAAGAAGGTCTATATTTACTTTTTCCCATCTCAAGAACCTGACACTTACTCATGTTGAATTCCATTTTCCAAGTTTGACTCCACTCATATAACTTATCTAGGTCTCTCTGTAATTCTTCACAACTACTCATAAATGCGTGAAAGGGTTAATAACATATTACTCGTTGATAATCATGTATACTTGATATCCCTTACATCCACTCAATTTAATATAATGGTGCACTGTAGACCAGTACAGCTCTACATACAGGATTATATATACAGTAGTTTCCACTACTGTTAACTGTCTGACAATATATTGTAGATACATATAATAATTTTTCCTTTGCCCCTCAACTTTCTCTTCATAATTGCTGAGGGGCACAGGGCCCTGGGTGGGACTTTGGTTTCCCGGGCGTTTCCGCACCCTCCTCAGCTCCCCGCCATGGAGTGGCTTCGGTCACCCAGGCTTTATTGTGGTAGGCAGAGAGGGTTCTGTGGGGGCGCTCAGTTATGGCCTTGGCCTTGCTCGGGGCCTTGGGGCTGTTCGGCCAGGCAGCTTGGGGAACAACAACAACAACTACTCCTACTTGTAATATGCTTCATTAATTTTGCATCATCAGCAAACATAGATATATATGAGCCTATTCCCATTTGAAGGTCGTTGATGAAAACCAAAAACATGATTGGGGCCAACACCGATCCTTGAGGCACTCCGCTTTTTACCCTTTTCCACGAGGAGAACTTTCCTTTTATTACTGTTCGCATTTCCCTCCCATGTGTGCGTTACATACATCGCCGACGCGTCAGACGCGTCGCTGGGGCTGTACGGGTTAACCCTTACTGTACCAGAGGGTATTACAGTAAACTCCCTTTTATCCAAAAATCATGAGTCTTGAAATTTTGGATAAGCGATTTTTATGGAAAAACGAGTCCTTTTATATAGAGCTAATATGAGTCAAATATCCAAATACATGTATACTATTTTCAATGTATCTAAAAACATTTCTAGGCTGTCTTAACTTCAAATTATCATCTAAATCAAGCTGTCTACTTCAGAAGGGTTAAATTGATACAATTAAGCACCCAGAGAGGCTTAAATAAGTAAAAACTAGTGATAAATTTGGATAGCAAAACCTGTGGTTAACTGAAATTTTTGGATATTCAAATTTTGGATAAAAGGGAGTTTACTGTACTATAAATGTAACCTCCAGTACCAAGCATTGTGGCCAAAATGGCTTCAAAGTCGAAAGAGCACAACCTCTCACCCACGAAAGCTGGACCAGTACTGAGGTAGCTCGCCCGCGGGACCTTATAATTATACACTTTGAGAAGTGTTGCCAAGGTCTCAAAGCAGTGTTTACAAGTCATGGTGCCTGGTACCGCTCGGTATAAGGATCAATTATTACTGACGTACGGCGCTGGTACTGGCGAGTGACTTTCTAACTTTCTTACTGTCGGCCATTGTACGGCGCTGGTACAATAAGGGTTAAATGTTATTATGTATTTACAGTAAAATCTCTCTGTCGGACTTTTTTGGGGGACGACTAGTTCCGAGATGTCCGAGTCTGACTTAAGACCGACTTCAAAGAGTGAAATTGTCCGAACTTGAGAGAGAAATCCACGCTAGCATAGAAAACGAAGCCTCCACGCTAGCATTGGAAACGAAGCCTACCCTGTCACTATACATACATTATAGCATTATGATTTACTGTATACAGATAGTTTCATATACAGTACTGTACATTTAGTTTGCAAGTTTTACATTTTAATACTGTATATTATATTATTAGTGGATAGTACATTACAGTATAGTATTGCACTGTACTGAACAATCGCCCCTCCATTTGAAGTACCGGTACTGGAAACGGGTCCCTTCTTCACTCCTTCCCCTCTGTACTGTAATGTACTCTTGATAATTGTTGATTGTTTTTGCTCCGCTTAATTATTGTTATTATTTTTTTTCTAGAAGTTGATCATCGTAAACAGAGGCGACATAGAAAATCGCGGATGTCGAGTTCGTTGGTTGTCTCCGATGTTGAAGCATCTCCCAAGGTTAAGTTAAAGGTTAGTGTCTAGTTCGCTCTCTCTCTTCCTCTCCTCTCCTCTCCTCTCCTCTCTCCTCTCCTCTCTCCTCTCCTCTCTCCTCTCCTCTCTCCTCTCTCCTCTCCTCTCCTCTCCTCTCCTCTCCTCTTCTCTTCTCCCTTTCTTTCTCTCTCTCTCTCTCTCTCTCTCTCTCTCTCTCTCTCTCTCTCTCTCTCTCTCTCTCTCTCTCTCTCTCTCTCTCTCTCTCTCTCTCTCTCTCTCTCCTTTCTTTCTTTCTTTCTCTTCTTTCTTTCTCTCCTTTCTTTCTTTCTTTCTCTCCTTTCTTTCTTTCTTTCTCTTTCTCTCTCTCTCCCTCTCCCTCTCCTCTTTCTTTCTTTCTCCCTCTCCTCTTTCTTTCTTTCTTTCTCTCTCTTTCTCTCTCCTCTCCTCTCCTCTTCTCTCTCATTATATTGCAAGTACACTATTGACACATGAAGAGAGCAATGATAAAGAAATAATCATGATGAGTATCTCATATCACCCATAACAATGAAGGTAAAGTATGTATGTATAATTATACTCAGGGACAGGGTGGCCGACTCGAGACAGAACCTGAACAGGGACAACACAGCACAACACAAAAACACATAAAAAAAACTCACACACACCTAGGGTGCCCAGCGAAAGTTGTCCCGGACCCCAAGAATTGGAACTTTAAATGTTGTTTCTGTTCGGGCTCTGTCTCGAGCCGGCCACCCCCAGCAATGGAGAATGTGCCTAAGTATATGCATACATGCATATTACGATGGCGAGGCAAGGTTATTAGAGGAGATCATATGACTGTCCGCCTAATAACAATTACAATAATAATAATTATAATAATAATAATAACAACAATATTAATATAATAATAATAGCTAATGAAGAATAATAAATCTAAAATAGTAATAATAAATCTCAATATGACAGGAAAGAGAAGATAGTGATGATGACAACGGGGAAGCGAAGTTACTGGAGGAGATGAAGCGGCTCTCGGCGTCCCAGGAGTCAAAGCGAGGGCAGGTACATCGCGCAGGACTGGAACTGAAGGCCGCACAACAGAGACTCAAACAACTCACCGCCACCATCAGGCTCAAGGTAGAATGGGTTAAGCCGGTATCACACGAGCGCTTTTATAGTCAACATTTATCCTCAACACTGGTCTGGCAGCTTATGGGGTAAACATTTAAAACATTTCGGTTACCTAAATTCATCTACCATCAGTCTAGTTTCCAATACCAGTGCAAAATATTCCAGAAATGTTGCCAGAAAAATGTTGATCATCGAATGATGATTATAAAAGCTCTCGTGTGATACCGGATTTACTGTCTACCCTATTACAGTTAGTGCCAACAAACTTGACAATAATCTTGATCCCTGACACCTGATCTGTAACTCAAAAGGGCGTAGAGTAAACTGGCTGTAAGTATCCACACCTATTTCCTGGTGGACTCTTCCCAAATGATAGAAACGTCAGCCTGATTGCTTTCATTCATTTTGAGTTATAAGAAGGTAAGGGGTCAAGATTATTGTCAAGTTCGCTGGCGCTATCTTTACAGTTCTCCAGCAATATTCACTGCTCTAGAGGGCGGATTCTTAGGGGAAACTCCAGCGAGTAGTCAAAGAGTTTGGTGTGGTATGTGGGAGGAGGAAGCTGAGGGTGAACGATAATAAAAGTAAAGTGATGGTGTGTAATGTATGGTGAATCTAGATGTGCTGCTGGATGGGGAAATACTGGAACAAGTAGAGTGTTTTCAATATCTCGGAGGAGTGATAAGCAAGGACACAGGTGTGGAAATGGAGGTAAAACAGAGAATATGTGAAGGAAAGAAAGTTTTTGGAGCAATGGGAAGTATGTGGAAGGTGAGAAATCTTGGAATGAAAGATAATACAGTAGTGCAATGTATCAAAGGATAGTTGTACCAACAGTGATGTATGGGGCTGAGACATGGGCTCTGAAAGCAAAAGAGAGAAGAAAGCTGGATATGATAGAGATGAGCTGCGTCAGGAGTATATATGGAGTGACTCATAGAGACAGATTGAGGGATAAAGAGATACATAGGAGAGTGGGGCAGCAGGAACATTTGTTGGCCAGAGTGGACAGACGGGTGCTGAGCTGGTATGGTCATGTTGAATGAATGGAAGATGAAAGGCTTACTAAGAGAGTACAGTAAACCCTCGCTCTTTCGGACTAATTAGGGGAGACCCCTGTCCGAAAGAGTCAAAAGTCCGAAAGGGCCGAGTCCGAACTCCCACTTCAGCCATTCGGACTTGTCCGAATGTCTGAAATAATGTCCGAAGTTTATAAGTCCGAATACACATTCACCTAACCAGACAAGTCCGAAACTCGACTCTTTGGTCCGAATGCGATTTAATTTTTCTCAGCCTTTCGGACAAATCCGAAAGGCTGAAGCATGAGTCCGAAGTTAAATGTAGTCCGAAAAGGACGGAGGTATTTTCTCAGCCTTTCGGACAAATCCGAAAGGCTGAACCATGAGTCCGAATTGAAATGCTAGTCCGAAAGTCTGAGAATTCCGAAAGATTGAAGTCCGAAAGAGCGGGGGTTTACTGTATATGAGTCAGATACAAGGGGAGGTAGAGGGGTAGAAAGACCTCCGCTGAGATGGAGAGATTGTGTAGTACAAGTGTTGGAAGATAGAGAGATGACTGTAGAACAGGCAAGAGAAGTGGTAATAAATAGGAATGAATGAAGAATGCTTGTGAATAGATAAATGATAACGCGGTCGTTGGGAGAAGGGTTCGGGCACCAGTTGGACTAGATAATAGTCCGTCAGGCGCCTGGCCCGGGGAGCCAGTATATATGAAGGTTCATGCCTGGATGTGAGGTGGGCAGGCATTGTAGTGGTAGTGCTTCGCTGCATGTCTGACTGCTGAGACCGGAACCTCTTCGGGAGGTCGGGGGCCGGGGGAGTGCTAGAGGCCCTTAGTGATCCCTGGTCTCTGGATCTTGTCTTGGATCTTGTCTTGGATAACCTACATGTGTGTGAATTTATGTTTAGTTTTTTTATGTTGTGTTGTGTTGTTGATGTAGTGTAGCTGTAAACTTTGGTATTTACATTTCAGTAATAATAAACAATTTATTTACAGGAGGCATTCGTCCGTGAATTAGTGCGAGGTGGAGGGGAGGCAGAGGTGACGAGAAGGAAGTGTGAGGCCAAGATGGAGCGAGTGGAGAGAGAGGTGGAGCGAGCCAGGACACAACTACACAGACATACAGTAAGTTACCATTATTGTTATGTAGAGAGAGAGAGAGAGAGAGAGTTAGTTGTTGTTGTTATTGTTCCCCAGCCTGTCTGACCGAACAGCCCCAAGGTCCCGAGCAAGGCCAAGGCCATAACCGAGCGCCCCCACAGAGCCCTCCCTGCTTTACCACTAAGAATGCACAGGTGACCGAAGTCGCTCCAAGACGAGGAGCTGAGGAGGGTGCGGAAACGCCTGGGACACCAAATCTCCACCCAAGGCCCTGTGCCCCTTAACAATTATGAAGGGAAAGTTGAGGGGCAAAGGAAAAATGTGATGCTTTGGCTCCCAGTCTGCAAACCTCTAGGTTGGTAGTAGGGAGGTCAATCCACGGAATAGATGCCGCCACTTGGGATCTAGAAAATATACAATTAAAAGGAACAGTCGGAGTAAGCTATGGGTATGGCAGAGAATTCTCAACTCTCATTCTGATAGACCAGCCCATCACCACATGACTATAACCCAATCCTCTCAGCATCAGCTAGGAAAGGCCCTAGAAAGCTGCGTTTGGCAGGGGGGGGTTGCTCCCTTATTTCAACCCCATTTGGGGTTGGACATCCACCCAGAGAGTTAAGAGTTAGTGGTGAAGGGGTAATGTGGAGAAAGTGGGACGTCAAGGTGGAGAGAGAGGTGGTGCGAGCTTGGACACAAAATTACAGGCAGTGAGTTTAGGGTGTCAAACGAAAGCCCAGTCCTTTGTTTTTAGTCTTTATGATTGTATACTGTATGTAGAGGCACAATTGTGGTGTATAGTTCAAATTATGTCTGGTAGTGATAAAATGGCCAAAACAATGCTATTTCATGTGTTGTTCTTGTATTCCTTCTCATATTCATTCAAGTCTTCAAACAATATTGCTCTGGCTTGACATCCTGAGTGAGTTATACTTACAGTAAACCCTCGCTATCTCGGACTAATTGGGGGGAGACCACTTCCGAGAAGCCCGATTTTCCGAGATGTCCGAAGTCCGAGTTATATCCGACTTAAGAGAGGGAAAATTCCTAATTAGAAGAGGAAAAAATTGAGATAATTTTTTTTTTATTTTTTTTTTTACATGTGAAATTAATTATATTAATGACAAATACGATCCTTATTATGTTTTCAGGGACAGTACAATACATAGTAATTAATATTAATTCAATAATTAAAAGGCACAGGCTTCAATTCATCCTAAAATCTCTTAAAACCGAGTGAGAGAACATTGTGAACCGGACACAAATCCCGTCCAACTCGGAAATTTCCGAGATATACAGGGACATTTCCGAGAGGCCGATGCCATGCCGAGAAGTGTGGGTTTCCAACTAAAAAGAGTCCGAGTTAGCGGGGGGGGGGTTTACTGTATTATGATGCAGAAACAGAGGGAGGGTGAAAGAATAATAGTACTGTAAATTAAAGAAAAAGCATGACAGATAGTAACGCAATAGAAACAGAGGTCAAAGTAAAGTTTTTCTTCGGCTCTCACTTGGAAAGCCCATATTACCAATCTCGCTAAGGCAGCCTCCCAGAAGCTGGGTGTGCTCAACCGCCTCAAGGGGTTCTTTACCCCTGCGCAGCTTCTCGCTCTGTACAGGGGCACAGTGCGTCCTTGTATTGAGTATTGTTCACATGTGTGGGGAGGATCCTCTCACACCGCACTCCTAGACAAAGTAGAAAGGAAAGCCTTTCGTAACATTAACTCCCGTCCACTCACCAACTCTCTGCAATCTCTCTCTTCACCGCAATGCTGCATCTCTCTCGCTTTTCTATCGCTACTACAATAATCAGTGTTCCTCGGAGCTTTCCCAGTGTATACCACCTCCTCTACGTAGGGTACGTAGTACCAGCCTTGCAACACAATCCCACCCCTACTCAGTGCAACTCTCCAACCCAAGAGTGAAACACTATTCTCAGACTTTCTTTTATTCAACTGCTGAGCTCAGGAACTCTCCCAGAATCAGTCTTTCCCTCTTCCTATGACTTAAATTACTTCAAACTCAGTGTGTCCAGGCATTTTAGCTCGAACGTCCCTTGATTTTGGTCTTTCAAATCTGGGGGAGGCACTCGCTGCAGGCAGTTATGGCTTTTGTCTCCCTCATTCACATAAAAAAACAAATATGAGACATATATTGTAACAGTGATAAGTGAGTTGCATATATTTTTTTATTTTGTTAAGATAGAATTATTCAAAAAAATGTATGTGCTTTACTATGTACAGTATTCTATGTGTGAATTTTACTCAGGTATATTCCCCATTTTTTTTTTTTTTTTTTTTTTTTTTTGGGGGGGGGGGGACTAAAGACAGAGCCCGAATAGGGACAACACAACAGAAAACAATGAACACACAAAAGCAAAATACAAATTCACACACATCTAGGTCACCCAGGAGAAGACCCAGAGACCAGGGTAACCAAGGTCCCTCCAGCACTCCCCCGGCCCCCAACCACCCGGAGAGGTTCTGATCTCAGCAGGCAGACATGCAGCGAAACCGAAGCCACAAACCCACCCACTACACTTCCAGGCGCACCCTTCATATAAATCGTCTCCCCGGGCAAGGCGCCTGACGGCCTATTATCTAGTCCAACTTGCTCCCGGACCCCCTCTCCCAAATAACCACGTGTTCACTCATTTATTCACAAGAATTATCCATTCATTCCTGTTTATTATCACTTCCCTTGCCTGATTTATAGTAATTCCTCTATCATCCAAAGCTTGTCTTACACAGTCTCTCCATCTCAATGGGGGTCGTACTGCCCTTCTATCTCCCCTTGTATCTGACTGACATATTCTCTTTGTAAGCCTTTCATCTTCCATTCGTTCAACATGACTATCCTCTAACATCTTCCCTTCATGCTGGAAGTTTGCTCTCATTCAACCTGTCCCAAAGAAGGGTGTCCGCTCTCAACCCTCCAACTATCGTCCAATTGCTCTCATCTCTTGTATTTCTAAAGTTTTTGAAACTATTCTTGCTTCCAAATTTCTTAAGCATTTCTCTTCTCATAATCTGCTCTCAGATCGCCAGTATGGCTTCCTTAAGGGTCGCTCTACTGGTGATCTTCTTTCTTATCTTACTAACTCTTGGTCATCCTCTTTTCGGGACTTCGGTGAGACTTTTTCTATTGCACTAGACATATCGAAATCCTTCGATAGAGTCTGGCACAAATCTTTAATTTCTAAACTACTCTCCTTCGGTTTCTATCCCTTCATCTGTGCCTTTGTCTCTAATTTTCTTTCCGGCCATTCCATAGCTGCGGTTGTGGACGGCCATCGCTCACTTCCTCACCCTATAAACTCCGGTGTTCCTCAGGGCTCTGTCCTATCTCCTATTCTCTTTCTAATTTTTATAAATGATCTTCTCAACTGTACCTCAATTCCCATCCATTCATACGCAGACGACTCAATCTTACACTACTCCATTAGTTTTTCAGAACGCCCCAGCCAGCAATTCCTCAACGACAAACTGAATGAAGCCATAGAACACTTAAATTCTGATCTAACTACCATCTCCAATTGGGGCAGAGAAAACCTTGTTAACTTTAATGCTTCCAAAACCCAATTTCTCCATCTATCTACCCATCAGGAACTCCCAGCGGACTATCCCTTATTCTTCAACAATACAAAAATCAATCCTTCATCTTCTCTCAATATTCTTGTTGTCTCTTTTTCTTCTGCTCTCAGTTGGAAGGACCATATTACCAGTCTTGCTAAGGTAGCCTCCCAGAAGCTGGGTGTGCTCAACCGCCTTAGGGGGTTCTTTACCCCTGCACAACTTCTTGCTCTGTACAGGGGCACAGTGCATCCTTGTATTGAGTATTGTTCACATGTGTGGGGAGGTTCCTCTCACACCGCTCTCCTAGACAAAGTTGAAAGGAAGGCCTTTCGTATCATTAACTCCCGTCCACTCACCAACTCTCTGCAATCTCTCTCTCTCCGCCGCAATGTTGCATCTCTCGCTATTCTATCGCTACTATAATAATCAGTGTTCCTCAGAGCTTTCCCAGTGTATACCACCTCCTTTACGTAGGGCACGTGGTACCCGTCTGCAACACAATCCCACCCCTACTCTGTGCAACTCTCCAACCCAAGAGTGAAATGTTACTCTGTCTTTCTTCTATTCAACAGCTGAGCTCTGGACCTCTCTCCCAGAATCAGTCTTTCCCTCTTCCTATGACTTAGATTGCTTCAAACTCTGTGTGTCCAGGCATTTTGGCTCAAACGTCCCTTGATTTTGGCCCTGTCACTCTTTCAACTATGAGGGAGGCACTCGCTATAGGCAGTTCTGCCTTTTGCCTCCCTCACTCACAGAAAAAAAAACAAAAAAAAAAAAAAAAAACGCTCAGCACCCTTCTGTCCACTCTGGCCGACAAATGTTCCTGCTGCCCCACTCTCCTACGTATCTCTTCATTCCTCAATATGTCTCTACGAGTAACTCCAGCTAGGAAAGGCCCTAGAAAAACCTCCTCCCCCGCTGCCCTCTCACAAACAGATCTCGCCACATCCTACCACCCCCCGGGGAGGTGCAGCACTAGGGAATACCTGGATGCCGCAGGATTCCCATAAAGCATATATTGGGGCTACTACAACAACAACAACAACAAAATAACATATCAAAATCACTACAGTATGTGGATATAACACATTGAAGATTCAGCAAAACAATAGGCCTACAGTATTATGAAGACAACAAAAATAATGTATGGGTTTGGGTTTTTGTGTGGTTAAAAATGCTCAATGAAGCCTAGGATATGCTTGGTGAGAGTAATAACAATATCTTTGACAGGAGGCTGGTGAGATAGGTGACGCAAGGAAGCTGGCAGCAAACGCTGACTCTCTGAAGAAGCAGATTTCTCACTACCAGAAGAAACTAACAACTTTAGAAAAGGTGTCTCACATCTCTCAGCAGACGGACTCTAAGTAAGTTCATACAGTACACAATTTTAAATTATAAGTTACTTATCAGGGTTCGTGGAAGAGCACTCTTGCTCCTCAAATCATATTTATCAGATAGATTTCAGCGTGTGGTGATTGGCCATACCATCTCTGACCAAGCCCTCCTGTTGTTTGGAGTTCCTCAGGGATCGGTTCTGGGACCGATCCTCTTTATAGTTTACACTAGGAGCTTGGCATCCTTGCTAGATGCTCATGGTGTTGCCTATCACTTTTACACTGATGACACTCAGTTGTATGTGAAGATAGAAAACATTAATGATACTAAGACCAAAATGGAATCTTTATTGTCTGACATTAAGATCTGGATGGCAAAGCGGAAACTCAAACTGAATGAGAACAAAACAGAGATCATTGTCATTCATGGAAATAGAATGGGAAATTATGCTGAAAATGTAGCGACTCTGGATATGGGAGGTTCTCAACTTCGCCCAGTAAGCTCAGTGCGAAACCTTGGAGTATACTTTAACTCTAAATTGAACTATGAGAATCACATCAATCAGGTCATCAAAATTTGTAATCTTCAAATCAGAAACTTGTATTCAGTTAGACGGTTTCTTAACAAGCGCTGTCTTCTAACATTGGTTCACTCAATTGTCCTATCACGTGTGAACTATTGTAATGCCTTATTGGTTGGCCTTCCTAATTACTTACTACAAAAAGTTCAGTCCATACTAAATAGAACAGCGAGGCTCATAGTTGATCTGCCTCCAAGAACCCCCACTTCTTCACATTTGATAGAGCTGCACTGGTTGCCAGTTAAAGCTAGGATAGAGTTTAAGTTGTGTCTTTTGACTTTTAAGGCACTTATGTTTGGTGAACCTAAGAATCTTGCTGACCTCTTGAGACGCCCTTTAGCACGTTCTGGTGCGATCCTGAGAAGCGGTGATGATGTGCTGCGTCTTGATGAACCGGTAGCTATCCAGCAGTCCTCTTTCTCTGATCGGTCCTTTTCTTTCGTGGCTCCTAGGTTATATAATGAATTGTCTTTATCAATTAGACAGCTGAACTCCATAGACTCTTTCAAAAAACAGTGAAAACCTTTCTCTTCTGTAGGAGTTATGATCTTGCAAGTGGCACAGTGACAGGTCGTTACAGACTCTAACTGCTGCCATGTTAAATAATTGTTGTTGCTTGAACTACAGGTGAACTGCACCACACTTCTCTTGATTGTGGTGCACTGAGTTACGAGCGCTAGTGAATTCCTCTGGAAGAACTGGCGCTTGCGAGAAATAAAAAACCAGATTATTAGATTATTATAGATATAATAACTTGCTCCCTAGAATAAGTGCCTCCACAGACCCCGTTAAAGCTAAAAATAACTCCACCTTACCCCCTTCAAGTTAATTATTGTAAAATGAAATTGGTAGAAAAATGCCCCGGCCAAAATCCGGTTTCTACTAATAGTAGGTTACTTATAGATGACAAACTATTGGGGTAAAATGTTGTAAAATATTAAAATTAACGGAATGAAACAGGGAGGGTTATAGAAGACCTGCCTTGCACCAGATAAGGTTAAAGACAAAGCTATTCTGCAGGGTCAGGCGCCAGTTGGACTAGGTAATTGTCCGTCAGGCGCCTGGCCCGTGGAGCCGGTATATATGAAGGGTACTTCTGGATGCGTGGTGGGCTGGCTTGTGGTGGTAAAGCTTCACTACATGTTTGCCTGTTGAGACTGGAACTTCTCCGGGAGGTCTGGGTTCTGGGAATCTTGCGATCTATCTATCTATCTATATGCTCAGGCCCAATCCCCGCTTTTACTATTGTTATTTTTATTTTCTATTTAATTCTATTTTATTTTATTTTTTTTCTTGGGTGTGGCCGCCTCAAGACAGAGCAAGAACAGGGAAAACACAAAACACAACATAAAACAACGAACACACACAGACAAAACACAAATTCACACACATCTACGGCCACAGGCCGTAGCTCTATTGGTAGAGCGTCCGCCTGCTAACCGTGAGGTTGACGGTTCGAGCCTCGGGCCAGCCAGTGAGTTATTGGCAGACGTCAGTGCTGTTGGTGAACGGTGCGGCCTAGCAATCTGTGGCAGCTATTCACTAAGTCCCTGATTCATCAGGGCACCCACCCTAGCCTTGCTATTCAGCAGGGAGTGTATGGTGGTAAAAACTGCATCATCATCACCCAGGAGAAGACCCCAAGGTCGCTCCAGCACTCCCTCGGCCCCCGACCACCCGGAGAGGTTCCGATCTCGGCAGGCAGACATGCAGCGGAGCCGAAGTCACAAGCCCGCCCACATATTGCTGGAGACCCCAAATGGGCCTGGATCTCTGGGTCTTCTGGGCGACATAGATGTGTGTGAATTTGTGTTTTGTTTTTTCGTTATGTTGTGTTGTCCCTGTTCGGGTTTGAGCATATTGATAGATTAAAATATAAAACTTGCAAACTAAGCAACCAAAACAGGGACGATACAAGATAAAGGTAAAATAACTTATCAAAATCGCTATGTGGAAATAGATAATCCGCAGCAGTGCTTCTCGAGGGGCTACCCATCAGGCTGTCAAACAGAGTCCCTTCATTTCATTCATCATTATTAGATATACAGAGTTAAAGTTAATTTAAAGTTATGATCTGAACCATGAAAGGGTTTATTGACCACTTGTAAGTTTCAGGCTATAAGGAAGTTGGAGCCGTAATTATCACTATTAAACTGAAATGCATTAGTAATACTGTATAAGTTCCTGATGGATAAAAAGTATGTTGAATTCCGTTTTATGGGTTTATAAATGCGCTTGCTTTGTTTAACCCCTCAGACCCGGTTGGGCTCTGAGGCATCCATAAAAAACACCCCGCGGAACCCGGAAGGGCTCTGAGGCACCGGCAGCTTGAAATCCTGTAAGCTTGTTTTGAAAGCCGTCCGTCCGACGCATGTAAACAACAGCCGGTTGGACTGACACCGCGCATCTCTGACCACAAGAAGGAGAGGCGTCCTTGTTCGTGTGTGCCTGTATGTTATTGTTAAGTAGTGAAAAGTAATGATAAGTGGCTGATATCGCCATAAAGTTATCTCCACGGAAATCGTCATCACAACTGAACCACTTGACTTAGAGAGCTCTACTCAACGCCATTCTACAGGTACGAAACACATCTACGCTTGGGGATGCGCGGGAATTCGGAAGCAGTCAAAATAACAAAGATACGGTAGCCTAGGCGTAGACATTTTTCGGCCAAAACCCCCGGGTTTCGGTATGGAATACATAGCCGGGTCTGATGGGTTAAGCTTGATGGAGGTCTAGGTGGCAAAGTTAAGGGAGCCCACCTCACTTTTTATCTCTTTCTCTCCCTCTCTCTTTGGCTTGTATCCATTCGGCCCCATTCAGCCTACTGTTTTAAGACGTTTACCCACCCCCATCCAGGTGTCAATATTTTTCCTGGCGAGCGGTAGCGAGCCATCATACATATATTTTTGTTTTGACAGCAAGCTAAATTTGTTCATTTTTTGATAGAAAAATTACTCCGGCGAAGCCGGATTTCTCCATACAATGCTGGCTTGTTATCGCTCGCCAGGAAGAAATCGACACCTGGATGGGGATAAACATATTAAAACAGTTGTCTGAATGGGGCCGAATTGATACAAGCCAGGGAAAGAAAGAAAAGGAGAGAAATATATAAAAAAAGCCGGTGACCCCCCCTTAACCCTTCCTGCCCGGTTGTCATTTTAAAATGACACCGCGGCAGATGGGCAGGAGCCCGGGTGTCATTTTAAAATCCGTAAGCTTGAAAGCCTATTAAGCGTGGTTTGAAAGCTGCTGTCGAACCGTATGTAAACAAGCCGGTCGGAGCGACGCGCACCTTCCAAAACAAGAAGGAGAAGTTTGACTTTTGTTGTTATTGTCTTGGAGAACAAGAGCAAGTCTTTGTTATTGTCTGATATTGCTAACATCGCATCAAATCTCTCTCCACGGAAATCGTCATCACACCTGAACCAGATGACCTAGAGAGCTCTACTCAATGCCAGTTTACAGATAAGAAACAGGGCTACGCTTTGAGATGTGTGTGAATTCTCTAGCAATTAAAATAACAAAGATACGGATAGCCTATTACGACGTTTTTCGGCCATATGCCCCGGGCTCTCAGTGCTGTCATTTAGAAAGGCTGCCCGGACAGGAAGGGTTAAAACCTGCTCATAAAAGAAACTGTTCCTTCCAGAGTGAGTGAGTTGGAGAGCAGTGTGCGGTTGTTACGTCACCAACAGGCAGCCTTACAAGCCAGACTGAAGGCCGAAGCCGAACGTAAGGAGGAACTAGAGCAACGGATCAACAACGACCAGCGACGCGTGAGAGAACTTCTGATACGTCTCAAGGTATATTTGCTGCTGACTTTTTGCCATGGATGGAGATGATACGGATTTTGAGAGAGAGAGAGAGAGAGAGAGAGAGAGAGAGAGAGAGAGAGAGAGAGAGAGAGAGAGAGAGAGAGAGAGAGAGAGAGAAGAGTGGAGAGAGAGGGAGAGAGAGAGAGAGGGAGGAGTGAGAGAGGAGAGAGAGATGAGAGAGAGAGAGAGAGAAGGAGAGCTAGTGAGAGACGAGAGAGCGAGAGAGAGAGAGGAGAGAGAGGAGAGAGGAGAAGAGGTAGAGAGAGAGAGTGAGGAGAGAGAGAGAGAGAGAGAGATGAGAGAGAAAGAGAGACAGAGAGGACTCCCAGAGAGAGAGGGAGGAGGCGGAGAGAGTCAAGAGGTGGACCAGAGAGAGAGAGAGAGAGAGAGAGTTGAGATGGAGGAGATCGGACCGAGAAGAGCGTCGAGAGAGAGAGACCATGGACGAGGAGGATAGAGAGGAGACAAGGAGAGAGAGAGGATTCGAGTGGAAGATGATAGAGAGAGGGTAGACCGAGGTTTGAACGGATTTTCTGGAAGGGGTTTTGTTAGCTAGGGGACAACTAAATTTATTGCTTCAAAAAAATGGCAAAAGTCCCTGAACACTTCTCAATATACAAAGAAAATATAATAACTGTCTTCATAGTGCATTCCTTAGAGTGTTTAACACATACGCTGCCGCATAGTTCTGTTCTGCCCTATAGCCATATTAGGGCTCATTCAGGCCACTGAATTGGATTATGAATCTTGGTCTAATTAAATAAAATGTTTCAGACAAAAACTAGAAGAAAACGATGCTTCAAAATTACACCAAAACGAGCTTCGTATCTCGCGGGCTTCACCCGCAGCGCTACAGTACCATAGTCATTCGCTAAAATGAGCAATTAAGGCTAATGTCGCTCTAGAACATTTGTTTGCCCCTTTGGCAGCGCTGTATCTACTAGCGAGAGTATGGCTCATACTCCTCAGTGCAAAACCTCAGGCACAACCTCCGGCTGTTTGGAGGAAAGGAGGGTGGCCTCGTGCTCGTGCTCGCTCCCTCGCCCTTTTACAGGCTTTACAACTAACCCTCCACCCCTGCCACCGGAAGGGCTCTTGAAAGCCCCATAACAACCTCGGCCCGCGCAAACCCGGAAGGGCTCTTGAACGCCCATTGCTTGCTTTTTCGAATGCCGCGCGTGAACATTTTTGGTATCGTGGGAAGGTGGGACGTTTGGTGGCACCAGGCGTAAACGACGCCACAGCACCAGAACAGTATCTACCCCGACGCCATCATGGACAGTACGCCAAATAGTGATTGATCCCTGTGTCCGATACACGTGCTTCCTACGTGACCCCGTGCTAGTTCGTCGCGCCTTACCCCGACGCCCATCGCCTAAATGTGTTATCCCGGGGGTATTGAGACGACATTGAGACTATACGAGCGTGCTGAGGCAAGTATAGATTGTTGATGATTTAGTCAGTGACGACTCCAGTAATTATAATCGAGTGATTATGGCCATGAGAGTGACAAGAGAGCAATTCCTGGGATTTGCGAGAGACCATGACAGTGATGAGAGTGATGAAGGTGATGTACCAGTTGTTGAGGAAGCTGGTTTACCTAAAGACAGTGAACTTGAGAGAGTGAGTGAGTGGGAGAGTTAAGGTCACTCACCAAATTTAGCATAAGTGACACGACGCCAAGCCCTTCCCCAGGTAAATCGCCTTTCAAGCTACACTTATATAAGTAGAAAATACTTGAGAAGGCAGCCGCGGCAGCTAGGGAACAAGCCAAACTACTTGGTGAGGATGAGGCTGTGAGTGAGGGTGAGCGTGGTGACCCTTCTCGCCCGTCATTGTCTCCCTTATCTACCCACAGCCACCCAAGATGACCCGGATGCCCCGCATTCTTCCCCACCACACCACTGCCAAGGGTTGAGGACCCCCCACTTTCGGCCTATTTGGCTCCTAGGTCCCCTGACAGGAGACATACTGCTGCCGAAAAGGGGAAAGGCAGGAAATATACCAAAAAAAATAAGAAAAGTAGAGAGTTTTGTTCGAGGCTCCCGCGGCGTCCACCCCTGCCGGCCCCAGCCATACGCCCCTGCAATTTTCGCCACGGTCCTCCCCACCTCTCCGCCTTCAACATGTCTTCATGAAGAAGTCTTGAGCTCGCATCACCAATACCTGGTCCTAGTGACAGTGAAGCATTGCTTTCTGTCACTCGTCGCAGGCCAAGGAGCCAGGACCTCGGGGGGACACAGCCTCACCTGCCACTCCTTCCCCACCTCGCCCACACCCGCACGCCGCGCAACGCATCACTCGTTCCCCGCCAGATTATGTGGGGGCCACTGATGATGAAGGGCACATCTCTGAAGAGTCTGGCAATGGTGACATAGGTCCAGCGCAAAGGCAAGATGACCACTCTGACGATGACTATATGGACATCGACAGCCCTAGACCCATCCGCTTGGCCCGGCGTCGTGCTGCCCGTCGTGCTGGCGACGCCCTGGCCGACGCCCTCGCCGCCCTAGGGCGCGGGCCTCCCGAGTTGGCCGTGGGCGTGCTGGGCCACCAGCTGGAGCTCCTCGTCAGCGTAGACAAGACCCATTCTACGTTTTTCAGTGGCAAGACGTAGTTGATGGGATGGATACAACCCTGATGTGCCAGCTTTTGATGAGGTACTGGATGGTTCAGGCATTACCCCCAATTTTTCTGCAGGCCCCAATGCTCCACCACACGAACTATTTGAGTCCTTCTTTGATGAGGAGGTGGTAGGCTATGTTGTCAAAGAGACAAATAAGCAGCACCAATTCCAGGTCCACTTTTTGGGCAAGGTGACCAAGGGCCACATGAGGCAGTGGACCCCAGTGACTCATAAAGAGTTCATGGTGTTCCTGGCACTCACCATGCTAATGCCTCATGTCAAGAAGCATAGGTGCCCTGGACTATTGGATCACCAATGATCTGATACCCACCCCTGCCTTCGGGAAATATATGTCTCGCGCCCGGTACCTTGATATCCTCGCAGCGCACCATCTTGTCACCAACACGACGTCCACCTCGGTGATAGCTGTGGAAGATTAGGACGTTGTAACGAATGATGCGAGAACGCTTCACCTCCTACTTCAAGCTCTTCCGCAAGGTCGTCATTGACGAGTCTCTTGTGCTGTTACGGGAAAACTCAGCTTCCGGCAGTCCATCCCCTCAAAAAGACATCGCTTTGGCATAAAATTCTTTGTGCTGTGCGAATGCCAAACTGGCTATGTCCTGGACTTCCTGGTCTACAGCGGGAAGGAAGGGGACTTGCTTGTGGACCCCCTCATTGGCTTTGGCGGAGCAGTGGTGCAAGCCATGATGGACCGCTACTTTCATAAGAATCACGTCCTCTACACGGACAATTATTACACGTCCCCACTCTCTCACAGTACCTGCATGAGCGCAAGACGGGGACTGTAGGCACAGTACTAAGGAAAAGGA